>CM038704.1:41615161-41675161 GCA_021613375.1 Megaleporinus macrocephalus | reverse complement strand
ACACCAATTCTAATAATCAGTGATCAATATTATTACCATTATCAACAGATTCTGAGCATATGGTCAAGATCATATCTGCCTTACTCTCTCACCTGAACCTAAATATACATAGCTGACTGGCTGACCACACACACACACAGACTTAAATGTGTGTAAGAGTGATCATCTCTTTATATCTTATCATTCTGTAACATTAATTATCTAATACACATACAGACAGCACTACTCTAACACCTTAGCTTTAATAACACACAGACTAACCAACAGCACAGCAGCTACAGCTTCTTTCACTCCTTTATAAACAGTAAACAGACCACCTACATCATTAGCCTGGACATAGATAGTCAC
The DNA here is from genome assembly GCA_021613375.1 of Megaleporinus macrocephalus. NCBI lineage: Eukaryota > Metazoa > Chordata > Actinopteri > Characiformes > Anostomidae > Megaleporinus > Megaleporinus macrocephalus. The sequence goes on along the minus strand of CM038704.1, from coordinate 41,674,813 downwards.
TCCTAGCTAACAATAACAGAATAAAGAGTGATCAGAAACATGGACTGCTGATAATGAATGCAATGTGTTGGTTCCAAATGATAAAGTAAAAAAATGTACTATACTAAACTAGGGCTAGCTGGTCATAATAATGTGACTGGGGGTCTTTAAATGTAGATACGTTCCCATACTGCAGACACTAGACAAAGAAGTCCTCCATCTACTGGTAACAACATACTTTACTTGACAAAGAATGCATGTAGAGCTTGGAATAAGATCACATTTCTGCCAAGCTTCACTGTCCACTTCTTAGCCGTTCATTTGTTGAGCAAGATCAAGCATATGCGGAAATGTAAAATTCCAAATATTTCACTTCTTCTCTGACCACATGGGCTGGCATGATTAAATATGCTCATTCTCAGTTTCGCTGTTTGTATAAAAAAGAGAAAAAGAAAGAAAGAACGGGAAAAAAAAAAAAACTTGGACTCTCTATCTCTCATTTTGCATTTCGGGGAGAGTTTTCGGAAAAGCTGCCAAATCACTTGAAGGCAGAGCGAGAGTTTCTTAAGGAATGTAACTCTGATAAACTTGGACTGACGCCAGCTTCATCAGACTCTCTCTCTCTCTCTCTCTCTCTCTCTCTCTCTCGTTTACTCACTCACTCCCTCACTCTCTCTCGCCCATTTCCTTGCAGTCAAATGCAGTTTTGAAACTCGCACGTTATTTTTTCTCACATCTCCGTGACCTGTACATCCGAACGAGTGCGGTGTGGATATCTGGAGGATTTGAATTCCGAATGACCCCTGTAGCGCTCTCGCTCACCCGCAACTCTCTCATCAGCAACTTACACACACCAGGCTTGGCACAGCTTGTGCTTACACACACACACACATACACACACACACAGAAGCACACACGTACGCACTCGCACATACGCAGCTCCTGACTCCTGACAGGCATGCTGAAGTGCCAGAAATCTCACTGGTCTTTACCCCCTGCCACACACACGCACACACACACACACACATACACTCACACTGCCTGTTCCCCTGCGTGTGTTTCCCATGAGGTGTTCCGGACATGCTGGCTGGCAGTCATGCTCCGATATCACCTTCTCCTGACCGGAATTTCGGCATTCCCTGGTCAGGCCTTCCCATCTGTTTCCGACAGAGTGCACACATATACACACACAGTACGTACGTACATACATACAGACACACACACACACACACACATACACACACCTTGCCTGGAAGCTGCTTTGCTTAGCTTAGCTCACCCAGGCCTGTCTGCAGCTCCAGCCATGGCCTTCCAGCTCCTAAATCCCCCCGATGCTCTCCGTCTGGGCCTTAAAGAAAAAGCCCTCCAGACCTGCAGCAGTTGTAAAGATATTGATTCACTTCTTGTTGTCTTGTATTATGGAATACTATGGAATATGCTATGGCTCGTTGCATGGCGGTTACTGTGTGAGTTCAAAGTATGTTAGAATGGCACTCGCCCCCACATACACGTCATGTAAAGATTTCATTTTAAATTGACCAATAGAGAGTGACATTGTGAGCAAATTCCAATGATGTAAGCGGAACGTGAGGGGTCATTAGACAAGTCATTAGATTTTAGTAAGAGAAGCAAAGTCTAATAGTAATTTTATCTTTTAATGCTGGACTGAAAACAGTCCACCAACCAGCAACACCCAGACAACAGTGTCCTGTGACCACTGATGAAAGACTACAGGACGACTAACTCAAACTGTCCAGCAACAGACAGAGGTGTCAAGTAATAAAGTATAAATACTTTGTTACCTTACTTAAGTAGACATTTGGGTTATTTTTACTTTTCTTCTTTCTACTCCTTACATTTACACTCCATTATCCGTACTTTCTACTCCTTACATTTACACTCCATTATCTGTACTTTCTACTCCTTACATTTACACTCCATTATCTGTACTTTCTACTCCTTACATTTACACTCCATTATCAGTACTTTCTACTCCTTACATTTACACTCCATTATCAGTACTTTCTACTCCTTACATTTACACTCCATTATCTGTACTTTCTACTCCTTACATTTACACTCCATTATCTGTACTTTCTACTCCTTACATTTACACTCCATTACCTGTACTTTCTACTCCTTACATTTACACTCCATTATCAGTACTTTCTACAACTTACATTTACACTCCATTATCTGTACTTTCTATTCCTTACATTTACACTCCATTATCTGTACTTTCTACTCCTTACATTTACACTCCATTATCTGTACTTTCTACTCCTTACATTTACACTCCATTATCAGTACTTTCTAGTCCTTACATTTACACTCCATTATCAGTACTTTCTACTCCTTACATTTACACTCCATTATCAGTGCTTTCTACTCCTTACATTTATACTCCATTATCAGTACTTTCTACTCCTTACATTTGAACTCCATTATCAGTACTTTCTACTCCTTATATTTACACTCCATTATCTGTACTTTCTACTCCTTACATTTACACTCCATTATCTGTACTTTCTACTCCTTACATTTACACTCCATTATCAGTACTTTCTACTCCTTACATTTACACTACATTATCCGTACTTTCTACTCCTTACATTTACACTCCATTATCAGTACTTTCTACTCCTTACATTTACACTCCATTATCTGTACTTTCTACTCCTTACATTTACACTCCATTATCAGTGCTTTCTACTCCTTACATTTATACTCCATTATCAGTACTTTCTACTCCTTACATTTACACTCCATTATCTGTACTTTCTACTCCTTACATTTGAGCTCCATTATCAGTACTTTCTACTCCTTACATTTACACCCCATTATCAGTACTGAAACAGAAAGCTTAGCGCATCCCACATTTATCAACATTAACATTTTAATATAACATTATAGTCATTATAGCTTTTAGAAAAATGGGGTTATTGGGGAGGTGGGCTAATGCACTATAGACCCCTGTGGTCCGGCCTAAGCTTTTGCCCTTAAAGGCATTTTTTCCCCTTACATTACTTTTACTTTTATACTTTAAGTACTTTTGAAAGCAGTACTTTTACACTTTTTTTGGAGTAATAAGCTTTGAGTTGATACTTCAACTTCTACAGAAGTATTTTTAAACCCTAGTATCTATACTTCTACCTGAGTAATGAATGTAAATTCTTTTGTATTTTCTCTTTGTATACTTATATCTACAAGCAGATCAGAGTGGACACAGTATTTTAAACACTTCACTCACACCGGCACAACACAGACGAACACACCGCCGCCACTGCAGTGCTAGGAATGATCCATGGCCTAAATATTACCTGCTCAGTGGTGGTCTTGTGGGGGTCCTGATCGTTGAAGAACAGGATGAAAGTAGGCAGAGAAACAGACTGCAGTCTGCAATTGTAGAAAGTGCAGCTATAAGATAAGTAGTGCAAGGTGGTGCATAGTGACTGCAGAATACGATAATGTAAAGTATCATGTTAAACCACAATAGACTAAATGAGATTCTCTACATTGTTTCTATAACTACATCAGGTTCCTTTAAAAGGAACTTGGCTTCTTCCTGTGCCTCTTCTTGTTGTTTTTCTCTCATTAGTGCATTTAGAAGCCGTTTGAAATTCCCAACCCTTCAATGAGGCCACCTTTTTCAACTCACTGGATCATGAAGACATCAGATACTCGCTTCCAGTGCTTCAGCACTTTGGCTTATCCAAAGAAACCAGCGGCGTTTGATATGTGGCCATCACAAGTGCTCCAGTCTTTGTTCTTACTTACTCAGAACTTGGATTTAAAAGGCCTTTTGAATTATGGCTGAAGTTCTCTTTGTGAATTTGCCTTTAAAGCAACACTCTGGACAAAATCCAAAATGTTACTATAGATGCAGCTATTGCAAACATGTCTACTCGCCTCTTACAGTGGTGACTCAGTAGATTGGAGAGTGAGATTTCCCAGTGTGGATACTGGGCAGATACATGGGAGTGGGCTGTTGGAATTTTCCATAAGTTAATGCCATTAGGCTAATGCAGAGTGAAGTAATGTTCTACCTAGTATGCTTTATTATTGGAGATATGTGATTTTGCTTTCTTCCATAAACAAGGCAGCATGGTGGTGTAGTGGTTAGCACTGTTGCCTAACAGCAAGACGGTCCGGGTTTGATTCCTGGTCCTGGACAGGGGCTTGAGTTGGTTTCTTCCAACAGTCCAAACACATGCATGTTAGGCTGATTGGTAACTCTATATTGCCCGCAGGTGTAAGTGTGTGCTGTCCCAAGCCCAGGTACGTGGCAAGGGCTGTGTCAGGAAGGGCATCTGATGTAAAGTATTTTGTGGTGACCGCTGTAGAAAGGAAAAAGCCAAATGATGTACAAAAATATTTTGTGCAGTCACTTTCATGGAGAATAACAGGGTTATTGAGAAGAGAAGGCCAGGAGAACTCAAATTCAAACCAAACACTATCAACAAACCATGCTGAGGTAAAGGTAACACATTAGCTACCAAACTATAGCAGATACCTTATTTTTAATATATATATATATATATATATATATATATATATATATATATATATATATATATATATATATATATATATATATAAAGTAAATACTTGAACTTCTCTTTGTACGATGGCAACTTAGATTTTGACAATATCTTTCCAATATATAGTATTTCAGTAGTTTGGCATTGAAATCTTTCATAGTACTCTAGTTTGAATTGCTGACCGAAAACTTGTATAAAAGTTTTATAAAAACGAAAACTGTTAAAAACAGCACCGTAACTATTTGAACCTGAAGCCTATATGTGACCTTCATAACTTCTTATCGGTTATGGTACACATATGGAATCTGTCAGCAGACCCTCTTCTCACTAGCCAGTATGAGCTGTATCAGTATGAGCTTGTCAGTATCAGTAAGTGAAAAAAACTTTCCAACTCCAGGTGTTACTCTCTTCCTTTAGCCTTAATTTTAAAAGAAAACACGATTCACACATCACAGCACTCAGCAGACCCAGCCATTACAAGGCAGCATGATTCATCCTGCTGTGACCAAACATCAGCCAGTAATCCAGCACCAAAAAAAGTACCCTATGTTACTATTACATTAGTTATGTGCTTGGTTGAAATAATGTCATGAATGACACATTCTAATGCTCAGCAGACCCTGTCCTCACTAGCCAAAGGGAGAGAATCAATTGGGACCAAGCATCAGCCAGTAATACAATCCCAGAGCCATTCACTATAACACTTTTAAAGCAGAGCATAAATAGGTTTTAAATAGTTTGTTTACATAAATCCAAACTTTAGTCTTTCTCATGTAGATCAGTAATGTTATCCACTATGCTGTTCAACTGCTTTACTTTTTACTTCTTTAGACGTTCACCGATTAGACGGCTGCAGCTATCCTTCAGCTGAACTGTGTCTAATCCATTAATGCTTGCAAGCAGGATGTATATATTAGCATATGGCTCAGTGGGTGGTAGGTCCACACATCAGAAGTGACCACTGTAGATGAAATGGCAAAACTAGGCCTGTGCAGGCTGCAGAATCCTCTTATTCATGTAACCATGTAGAAACTAAACATCTGTTTTCTTGTGCAGTGGTTATATGATGCATTTGCAGAAAGTAGGCTGGTTGTCATAGCGAAAAAAAAAATAAACATCAATGCTAAGACTAAGAAACACACTGCTGTACTACTCGACAACATGACAAATAACATACTAAATGCTAATATTATGCTGGAAAGCTGAATTAGGCAACTTCCTCCGTGCCATCTTGTCAAGCTGATGTGGGTCGCACCCCTTTCCACCTGCGCACTAGTGCTGTAGGTGAGATCCAAAGTGTCTGTGACAGGGCGAGCTGAGTCGCTCTGGTACAGCGGGAGCCCCCAGGCTAGCCTGAGGCATGCGCTGGCCTGAAACGGATACAGCAATAACTGCAGACAACAACCTTTAACCCTTCTATCCTATTACAGCCTGGCTCTCTGGGGACAGCCGGCTGAACATTAGCTACACTACCTCCACGCACCTCTACTGCTTTACTGCTTAGGAGCATAATCATCAAACTTATAACTCCCCCTTCTCTCTCTCTTTCTCTCTTTCTCTCTCTCTGTACTGCATACCAAATTATTCTTAATAGGGCGTCATTCCCAAAAGCCTATCCGGCTTTCAGTGTGAGATTTCTGTTTAGGGCCTAATGCCAGGATCTACTGCTATGCATTATATTCCAGCATCAGGCCAATTACGGAAGAAAAAATTATTAAATTAAAAGCATTAGCACAAAATTAGAGCTGAGAGCAGACGTTAAAAATCAAGTCGTACCTAAAGAGAGAGATGAATTTAGGATGGCAGTGCTGGGCTGCCTTGCACCTGTATTATTTAAAAAGATAAAAAAAAAAAAATTGTACAAATGAAAAAGTCCTATGCAGTATTTATTTTATCATAGTGGAACCTTTATATCAAGATTTTAAACACTCTTAGAACATTGATAAAAAAGAATAAAGAGGAGGATTCCTTGAGTAGGTGCAATGAAGGCATCCCCCAGATAAACTATGCATTTGTCTTTCTTTAGGGATGTATATGAAAATGTCTATTATTTACAAAAAACAGAATCAAACTGTTGGTTTTGTCTTCACACTGTGTAAAGGATGTTATTGTTTATGATTGTGGTACACAATTTTTTGATATTGCACTAGCCGATGTTTCTCAGTCCCCCTCTTTAACCCCAAATTGCTCACTAGCAGTTCAACACAGAGTCCCAATTTACTATTCAGCTGATTTTCACTGTCTCAAACTAATTTCTGATGTCGGAATAAAATCATGTGAGTCTTGCTAGATTTGCATGTCGCTCCCGTCATCTCCATAGTTTGGTGTAAGCTCATCAGGATAGCTATCTTAAGTCTATTTCTAATCTTGACCTTGCAATAAAACCAAGGGTGTTTAATATTATCACAACTTTTTAGTCTTGGCTCATGCAAATAACAACTCTGCCAGATTGTTAGTCGTTGCCAAGTCATAGAGACTAAAAACTCTGTACTGACAAAATGTCTTTAGATGTGAGAGGGTGTTAGACTTCTGTCTGTTACAAGTATTTTCAAAGTTTTTTAAATGTCTTGTAGTGTATGGTTAGCATTAGGGTTCACACATATCTCTGCTGCTGGAACAAATTGTGTATTTCTATATTGGTAAATTTAAAGGAGGATAAAAAAATCTACTTTACTTTTAATAGAAGTTGATGTAACCAATAATTCTGGGTCATTTTTGTTCATTCATCATGCAATTGCACAAGCATTTCCAATTATTTCAAACATTGAACAATGACCAAACAGTGGATAAAGAAGTTCAGACAGCAGAGAATGTTATTAACTATTTACTATTAGATTTCATTAAAATTACTAAGTCAGTTTTCATTCCACCAGTGACCATACAGAGGTTAAACACTACAGGCCTGAAACAATTGCCCTACAAAAGGGCAGAGTTTAAAGAGACTATCTAGAAAAATAAAAAATGACTTACCGTCAGTGCGGCACGGTGGTGTAGTGGTTAGCACTGTCGCCTCACAGCAAGATGATCTGGGTTTGATTCCTGGTTCTGTGTGGAGTTTGCATGTTCTCCCTGTGTTTGAGTGAGATTCCTTCCAGAGTCTGAACACATGCATGTTAGGTTGATTGGTAACCCTGTAGCGGTGTGTGTGGGTTGGCAATGGACTGGCAACCTGTCCATGGTGTACTGTGCCTTGGCCCAGTGACACTAGGGTTGACTCCAGCCCCCCAGTGACCTTGACTAGAGGTGGAAGATGATGGATAGACTTACTGTCATTTCCTGACTTTCAGTTATGTACATTCTTTCTGTACAACTTTCTGTTTTCTTGTTATATAAAAGAAAAAGAAGTAGTCCAAACGTATTTCTTGTTAAAATTTTATGTTATCATAAATACAATGTTGGTTGGCCATTCCAGTGATAACTTGCTACTAACTCACCTGCTTTAGCAACACTGTTGCCAGTTTAAGTGGCAATGAAATGAGATCCTACGCATTTCCTCTTTAGTCTTCACTTTAAGAAATGAGTACCAATTCACTCCTTCCACCAGTCTCTTGGGAAACTGGGTGGGTTTCAGATTTGCAGATTTGCTACAGCATGTTATGAAGTTTTCCAGAGGTGCAGTAAGAGCTGCTAGGCTAAGAAGGACCACCTAGTTGAATCCGCTAACTACAACACCACCCTGAGACAGACCAGCACTGCGTCTCTAGCTGTGTTGTGGGTGAAGGAGGCTAAATAATCTCTCCCTAAATTTTAATTTCTATTTTACCCGAATGGACAGCATAATGTCAGAATGAGCTTATTTTTTTCAGAGACCCTCCAGGAATTGGACTTTGAGAAATTCATAGGGTCCGAGAGGTTAATGAGAGGATCCCAGATCCTCAGATCCTCCCGCTGTATTTCGCACCTTGTCGGTTACATCGCCAGATGACTCTTGTGCTACCGCTGCTGCTGTGTGCACTCTTGTCAGGTGGTCAGAGCGCTGTAGTGCTGATGGTAATAGTAATGGCACTCAGAGGCTCTAAAGCTGAGCTGATTGAGCTGTCAGCCCCACAGATGGCTCATTTACAAATGCAGCAGCTCACGTGATCCACAGCGAAATCAGCACCCTGATACTTCACTTCCTGTCTTCTCTCCAAACTCTCACTCGTGCCTTCTCTTTTACACTCACTCCCTCTTCCAGCTCTCTCGCTCTCTCTCTGACTAACTGACTAACTCTCCCACCCCTGCTTCCCCTTCTCTTTCTTTCTCTCCCTCTCCATCTCTTTCTCTCTTCAGAGAAAGTATTTTACAGTATCCCGAATGTCCATGGTGCTGCCTCTTTCATCGTCCTACACCGGCCTTTTCTGCTGGACCTCGCAGTCTTCTGGAATCACCATGGCCTGTGGTACTCATGGCCTCCATGCCCTGTCTTTATCTGTTCAACAGCAACCATTGGCCAGCCTTGTTCTTCTTCAATACATGTCTTTGAGTTTGTTGGTAATCCCACTTCTGACACCAAATTTACAATAGATATGAAGATGTCTAGGACTATAGACTACTGCTCATTACTGAACACATCATCAATAAAGAACTCGCTTCCAACTATGACTGAAACAGCCTGGGAGGCAGGCAGGCCAAGCCTACAGTCTCCTTTGACAGTCACCAAACCACCAACCAGCCCCCAAGCCAGTACACCCAGCGTCCATTATAATAGGATTATATACATAATTAAAGTCTCTCTTACTGCAAGCCCAAGCCCTTCCTATTAGCATTGCTGTATCCACAGTTGCATAAACCATTGACAGGCCTTTTTAACCTGACAATGAAAACCATATATTGCTGTTTTGACTGGAAATGAAATACATGAAGGGTGGTCTCTGGACTTTGCACATCTCCAGCACATATTTATATGTAAATTCGAATGTGTAGTGAAATGACAATCACTCTAGATTCTAATGTTTTAAAGCTCTGACATGTGTCAGTCTCCTCAGCAGTGTCATAGTGAAGAAAGGTGAGAAGATGCTGATGATGCTGATGGTGGTGATGATGTCACCTGATCCAGAGTAGAGTGAATGTCTCACTCAGACACCTGCCACTGAAAACCCTTCAGTATCCCCCAGGCCACTATTTTCTGGGGATGCAACACTCAATCCAGATAATGATCCAGACCTTCTTACAGGTCTGTATGTGACAGGGAGAGAGAAAGAGAGAGAGAGAGAGAGCGAGAGAGAGAGAGAGAAGAGGACAAGGAGACGACTGACCATCGTCAGGCCTTGAACTAATGACTCAATAAAGTCTCAACAGTGTCCCCACTGCTCTCTACCTCATACTGCACCTCTCTTATAAAATTTATAAGAACATCCATAAAGCCAAACGCGCTCTCCCAGCCGCAGTAATGGATCTGCCAGCTTCCACTGTTCAAACTCTAAACTGCTTTTACCACAGGATGAGAAAGCTATGAAAAAACAGAGAGCGAGAGAGAGAGAGAGAGAGAGAGAAGGATACGTGTATGTTTGGACCGGTGTTAGGATTACGCTTAGTAGCTGTTCACAATGTCTTTAACTGACACTTAGCTAAATATATAATGTTCCACCTATCATAAGAGGCTAAAACCCAAACCAAGGCCCAAACCTTAGTCCTAACCCTGATTATACTCTCAACCTTAGCCTGAACCCTAAGTGTAATGCCATTGAAAATGAATCAGATAGTTTGCTAACAATTCAAGCGTCTGCAAATAATCTATAACGGACCATCCAAATAAAGTTGAACATAGTTTTTTATAGTTTTGATTCTAAAACCATCAGCATTTAAAGAAAGTAAATAACACACTGCTATGGTCCCACCCACAAAGCATATGCTAGAACACTAGTAGCAATGCTAGTGATAATGCTATATGCTTTAAATGGACTTTTAAAGAGACATAAAGTGCCACACTGTTTCCGTCCCCCTGGAGAGACATAGGTTCAAATCCCACTTCTGACACCAATGAAAGGAAACACAAGAAAGGCCCTGATTTCTGCTACATGCAATGCTTTTTGGAAATTCAAGCACAAAAGACAAATGAAAGTCTGGCAGGTTACTTCTAGCCATACGTTTGCTCTTTACTGTTAAGAACACAGGGGCTCATACTGCACTTCTAAAGCTTGCCACAGCCATGTAGCCATAGTCTTAAAATCATCATCACAATAGAGCAAGTGGATATCTAGAGAACATTGGGCTGCTTTTTTTCCCCTTCTTTACATACTTAGGCAATGTGTGAGATATTGAGATATCCCAGATATTGAGAACGCTGACAAACTAAATAATGAAACAGATATAAAATCATCTAAAATCACTCAAACCAATGAGGCTGGGAGGTTTAATGCTGCACTGCAGAATACGGCATAACATATCAACTAATGTGTCAAGTTTGAGTTTAAGGCTGGAATACCGTTTCATTTCCAGTAACTTTGGATAACTTTTTCTCGTTCATTCATCATGAGATTTTCACACAACATAAAGGACAGCTGTTATTTTTTAAAATGGAAAAAAAACATACACCCATCAGCCATAACATTAAACCACCTCCTTGTATCTACACTCATTCAGCTCCACTTATCATATAGGAGCACATAGTCGTTCCACACTTACAGACTGTAGTCCATCTGTTTCTCTGCATACTTTGTTACCCTGTTCTTCAATGGTCAGGACCCCCAAAAGACCACCCAGAGCAGATATTATTTGGATAGTGGGTCATTCTCAGCACTGCAGTGACACACTGATGTGGTGGTGGTGTGTTAGTGTATGTATGTTATGCCGGTACGTGTCAATCAGACACAGCAGTGCTGCTGGAGTTTTTTAAACACTGTCCACTCACTGTCCACTCTATTACACACTCCACCTTGTAGATGTAAAGGCAGAGACAATGGTTCATCTGCTGCACAGTTTGTGTTCCTCTAGTTCTTCATCAGTGGTCACAGGATGCTACCCATAGGTCACTGTTGGCTGGGTGCTGTTGGTTGGTGGACTATTCTAACACACCAGTGCTGAGAATGACCCACATCTCTAATAGTACCTGCTCTATGGTGGTCCTGTAGGGGCCTGACCATTAATGAACAGGATAAAAGGGGATAAATAATGTTTTATTGTTATGGCTGACCCATGTATGACAACAATAATTGAACAACAGCTCAATAATTTTTACTTGATGTGATAATAGTATGATTATATTGTTTCCTGCTCTTGTCCCAACATACCTGAGGCTTTTGAAAGACCCCCGTAAGCTAAAAGTAAGGTTTTCTTTTTTTTGCATGGCTGCATGGCATCTCTCTCCTCTCCACTCTGTCCCACTTGGCCCAGCCAAATGCTGTCCAATCACATCTCCAATTGCCTCAACAACTTCAGGCTAGTGCGCACTGCTCCAGACTGATTTCCTCCAACCTCTCGACATCTCTGCTCTAGAGGAGAGGCGCCCTCTCTCTCTCTCTCTCTCTTTGTTTCTCCTTCCATCTCTCTCGGCTGGAGACGCTCTTCTAGAGAGCCAGTGATTAAAATTTGACCCTTGACTGGGGGTGGGGGTGGCTAGCGTCTTCAAGTCCTCATTAGAATCTTGGCGCTATTGATCCACATGGCACACGATTGTGAAGAAGTTGGTACATCAAGTAAATAATGGCATGTTTTCTCCTCCATTATTTTTTTTCCCCTTTCTTTCTCTCGCTCTTTCTGAAGCATGCTCTCGTCTGTTGAGTGGAGTCCTCTTTCATTGTCATCGCTCGGAAACAGAAGCGCGAGAGAAGGCATGAATAAAACAAGTTGGTTTTCTCATTCAAATGTATGCGAGCGCCAGAGGTTATGGATGTGGTTTCAAACGTGATCACCTAGAGTCATAATTGACAGATTAAAATGCAAAAAAAGAAAGAAAAAAAAGAGGAGGGGGCGGAAAATAAAATGGTGGGCTTTTTTTTTTTTTTTTTTGGCCAGCCGAAGGAGCGCGTATCTGGCAGGTGTTGAGGCCTGTTCTCCTCACCTCGCTCCACACACACATACTCTCAAGCCTCTTTTCTCCTCCAATAACCCTGAGCACTCAGATGCCACTTGCAGTATGCGAGCCAAAAGACGTTTGGAGTGTTCACTTCAAAGCTGGGTGGATTATATTCGCATACAGTGTATCCTGAGGGAAACCTTTGAAGGAAAACTTACAGCCACAGAGCTGGTGGCCACCGAGAGCGTGCGCGCTTTGTTTGTTTGTCTAAACCCATTTTCACTCAGAGCTCTTGCCATCGAGCTGGTGGGTCTCAGGCTCAAACGCCCAAACTGCTCCCATGGCAAGAGAGAGGAACCTGGAGAACATACATCACTGACCCACCAGAATTTGAGTTCAGTGGCAGTAAGTCTGTATCTTCGTTTATTTGTTATTTTTTGTACAATTTGAACACAGCAGCTGTCCTTAACATAATGTGAAGATTTCATGATAAACTGACTAATAGATATTCTTTTAATAAAACTTCTTCACATTGACTTACATTAAAAGTGTTTGTCTTTTCTTTTTCAGGTTATTATTTATGACAGTGAAGATATTTATGAATAACTAAAATAAGACAGTAAAGGCCAGATGAAATGTATCAATTTGCAGTGGCAAAAGGGCTCTTAAACTGAAGACTTAAAAAAAAAAAGAGCTTTCCATTGTTATTCTTCATTGTTATTGCACTTTTTTCAACATTCTAAAACTTTCTCTTGTTTATTTCTGGGTATATTTCAGGTCTATATAAATATATATAAGAAAACAAACTTAACTTTATTCTTCAGACTGACTCATAACTTCAAACTGACCTATCTACCTCATTAGAATAAGATATTTATGCCACTTTGTATTGCATTTATGCTCATTTACATTTGTTCTAATGATATCTAATATATAAATACATGCCCACACATACACACACACACACACACATACATATATATATATATATATATATATATATATATATATATATATATATATATATATATATATATAGTTGGTGGGTTTCTGGGACAGTTAACCTTTTTAGGACGGCATGTGAAAATTCCATGATTAATGGGCCACTAGGAATGGTGAGGAATTCTTTGTTTGTAAGGCTTTAGATACACAGGGTCTGTCTCAAAACCTAGTGAGTTGTCTAAGTAGGCAGCTTTTTAAGTAGCAGCGTTCTGTCTGACATCACATACAACAGATTATTGAGACACTCTAGTTAGCTAGTTGCTAAGCTACCGGCCGGCTATCCAAAACAACAGCCCAAGGCTTAAAAGTCTGCTAGCATAAATGCTAATGGCTCTAATATAAAATTGCAAAATTGTCAATGAATAATATGTTTTGTGTGGTTGTACGACAGGAAACACATTAAAACACCAGAGAGAACCGAAATACCCTACATTTGAACATGACTTTTACGCTAGTAGCTGCCATGTCTGCCATGTTGAGAAAAAGTTCTGCCTGCGTTGCATCATGGGATTGCCTTAGCGGCTGAGGAAGCGTTCAGTGCTTCCTTAAAATCAGGTGAAAATAAGGTGCCTCAGTAGACAGCATGTTTAAGGTATCTAAGAATTGGGACAGTCTACATGGGAGTACATACTATGATGTAAAATGCTGCCTATGTAGACCCTCACTAGGTTTTGAGACGCACCCACAGTTACATATAGGATATAGCTAGTAGTTCAAGTCTACCACCATATAGGTCGGCTTAATAGAAACAGAAATAGGGCTTTTATGCTGCAAGCTGGTCGTTTGTACTGCAGTAATGATCTAGTCAATGCTTATGCATGTGTTGGCATGAGGACTTGTAATAAAATGTTAATGAAGCATCCTTCTGTGATATGCACTGGTTATTTTGGGTCAGTGTGGATGAGTATCCATCTTATCATATCATATAATATTTGAACTTGTGAAGTACTGAAGTTCAAAAAAATGAAATTCTTTCTTCTAGCACTGTAACCCTTTTTGTGTTAAACCAAATGAATACTTTTTATTTACATTTTCAATTTTAAAAATATTCCTGTTAATATGGGTTAAAATGAAGTTCCCAACATTATTTTGGCTCGCTTTGCCGGTTCCCATAATCTAAGCCTACAAATTTCATTGACTATAAAGTGGGCAGCTATGTGATTTCCATTTAATGACACACGCCATGAAATAGAGACATGAGTCCAGTGCAGCACCCAGTGCTAAACCTATACCCTATAAACTATTGGAGAGAACATTCAGTTCCGTCGTCCCTCTAAAAAACTTCAGCAGTACTGAGATTAATCTCCGGCCAACTCTGTTTATGCCCTACCAATTAGCATTGTACATGCATAAATCATTACATACTTACTGCAAACCATGAGGGGTTGATAAGCAATCTCCAGCAGACGTGCTTAATGGGAGGAAAATGGACGAAAATGATCAATTTCAGGCCTCAAAGTGGCTGCTGCTGCTGCTGGTTTTATCTATGCAATGTGCTTTTGTCCATTTCTGTAAATAACACTAAGTCTTACAGGGTCAGAAACCACATAAGCAGGTCTGTATGAGATTAATAAATGACTCAGCACAATTTGATATAAGCATGTGATGGTTTGGGTATACGCTGCTATTTGGCCTATCTAAGCTTCCATTACTTCCATAACTATGTTAGCCTCAGTGGGTACACAACAACTTTGGGTACCAAAACCAATGGGTGCCAATCAACAAACGTCATTGTCTACTACATTTAGGCCAAGCAGGACTAGCACTTCAATCGTAATCCAAATCCTAATCAATCAAGACTTATACTGGGACTGTGTTTGGGGCTATAAGAGTGTGGATGTTATTCAGGGAGGTGAGGAGGTGCAGGTTTTTGAGAGCGGAGGCTTGGACGGAGCTCTTTGGTTGAGAGCAGTAACAGGATTTTCTCATTGTCCTGGAGGTTCACCTTAAATCTGCAGGGCTCGATTAGCGGAGCCGGCGCTATCCGAGGTGCTACGCTCCGGCATTTACCCTCTTCTATTGTGGCGGCCTCTCAGTGGATGGTAGGGATGTGATTCTTTCTTTCTTTTTTTTCGTGGGCTGCTTTTCTTTAGCATTTTGCATGAGTGTGTGTGTGTGTGTGTGTGTGTGTGTGTATGTGAGCACGCATTCCTTTTCTGCATATCAGCTGCCCGGCTTTTATTCTCCGAGGTAAATAAGAAAGAGGCGTTTTTGACTTTGGTCTCTTTAAAGGGAAGAGAATCGGCTCTGACCCGGAGAGGGGACACAGCAGCACCGCATGGGGTGGCGTTGAAGGGAGGCCTCCGGTTGGGGCTTGGGTTGGGTTGGGTGGGGCGGAGTGTGGGGGGCTAGATTTCCACCAGATGAGGAGTGACACCGGGATCAAAGGTTAATTTGTGTAACAGGCGAATTTGCATACAAATGACAAACGACAGAATTTTCCTCCAGTTTTCTGCCCGGAACTCTCAATGTCATCCACATCAAGCGGGCCCATCTCCTCCGGCCGGGCCGTTTGAGGAATATTCATTACTTCAGAAGCAGGGCCACCTTGTTTCACATTAATCTCTAGCGCAGGTCAATTACTTCGTTTGCTCAACTTTATCAGCGCTGCCATTCACTTTCCTCCCTCCCTCCCCCCAGCCCCTCTTCCCCCCTTACCCAACACTCTCCACCACTTGGCCTCTTTGTAGCTTTTTATAATGTGCTCTTATTGGCTTTCTTCATAGAAAGAGGATAAGCTTTTTAAACACCACAAAGGCACAGTAACTCTGTTCTCTCAAACAGTTTTGAAGACGTAAATGAATTACTGTGAACAGAAATATATCCAGCACAGCCCCCCCCAACCCTTTCTTTCTCTCTCTCTCTCATTCCCTCTTTCTTTCTCTCCCCTCTCTCTCTCTCTCTCTCAACACCCAATAACTTCTTAAGAGATTTCTGCTGAAACCGGTTCTCCTTCCTCCTGATTGGATTGATTGTTTTTCTAATCCAGGGAAAATTACTCGCTAAAAGGGTCATATAATCACCGGCAAACGTGTGGCAAGACAGACTTGAAGTGACTTTTTTTTCCTTGCCTCATATTTCCTGTGAGCGTATGTGTGTGCGTGCGCGTGTGTCAGGGTGAAGTCACTTTGCTGTGCTTCATCGCTCCACTCTGTAAGTATGTTTAGCGCATTCCCAGTAGAGTTGCACTACAAGGTCTTGGATTTCCGTTTATTTCATGCTCGCAGCCAGCCTGGGTGGGCACTGATCGCGGCCTGCTTCACCAGAAGCAATGTGGCTGCGAGTTTGTCATAATGTTATATGAAAAGTCATATTTAAAAATACTGCGATGATACAAACATCCAGGAAGGGTTGGAGGTAAAGTGGCTTACTGTACATTTCAGTGGTGGTGATAGGAATTCCAAGATGGCGCCCACCGTGGCGCCCTCAATTCCAAGATGGCGCCCACCGTGGCAGACGTCTTTGTGTGTTCCTCCGGAAGCCAACGTTATTTATTATTTATTTTGTCTTTAGTATTTATTTTAAATGTACAGTATACATCCGGAACATTTAGCTACAGTAGAGAGGCACTCCTGGAGATTGGTAAAGTTCGACATGAACTTACCTTTAGCCTTTCTGACTTCAGCTTTCTGTTACGCTCGCACTCGCACTTCACCAGCTCCGCGCAAGGCCCAGCAGCACCGGCCTCGGGTGAGCGGCGCAGCCGACAAACAGAGCGGCCAAGACGGAAGCGGGGTAAGAGAGGTGGGCTACATGCTAGGCTAAAGGCGAGAGCTACGCGGCCACCGCTACCTAGCCTGTTGCTAGCTAATGTTCGCTCCCTCGAAAACAAGCTGGATGAGCTGAGAACCAGAATAACAGCTCAGCGTGAGATCAGAGAGTGTTGTGCTCTGGTCTTCACAGAAACCTGGCTTTCTGGCAACACGCCAGAATCAGCGATCCAGCTAGACACTCACTCCGTTCACCGTGGCGACCGCACGGCAGCGTCGGGGAAGAACAAAGGCGGCGGTGTCTGTGTTTACGTAAACAACGCGTGGTGTTCAGACGTAAAGACAGTTGAAAAACTTTGTCTAGCGGACTTAGAACTGCTGATGGTGAAGTGCAGACCCCACTATCTGCCGAGAGAGTTTAGCGGTGTGTTTATTCTGGCTGTTTACATTCCGCCTCGCGCGAACTCCGCTGCGGCGCTGGGGCTGCTGCATGACGTCATCAGTAAACAAGAGACCGCGCACCCGGACGCCGTGTTTATTGTTGCCGGCGACTTTAATCATTGCAACCTGAGGACTGTCCTCCCCAAGTACCATCAGCACGTGAGCTTCCCGACGAGGGAGAACAACTTACTTGACCAAGTCTACAGCAACGTGAGGGGGGCCTACAGAGCTGTGCCTCGGCCACACTTCGGACAGTCCGATCACATCTCCGTCTTCCTCTACCCAGCATACAGACAACTCCTCAAGCGGTCACTTCCAGTGAGTAAAACTGTTAAAGTGTGGAATGAAGAAACTGATTCAGTGCTTCAGGACTGCTTTGACAGTACAAACTGGGATGTGTTTAGAACTGCTGCTGTGAGAGAGGATGGTTCTGTTGATCTAGAGGACTATGCTTCTGGGGTAACTGGTTACATCAGCAGCTGCATTGAAACCATTGTCCCTTCAAAGCGCTGCATAAAGTACCCCAACCAAAAACCATGGATAAATGGTGAAGTTCGGTCCATGCTACGTGCTCGCCAGACTGCATTTCTCTCTGGCAACGCTGATGACTACAAAAGGTCTAGATACGACCTGCGTAGATCTATCAGAGAAGCTAAGAGACAGTACAGGCTGAAGCTGGAGGGCTACTACACCACAGCAGACTCCCGGCGCATGTGGCAAGGACTGCACCGTATCACCAACCATCAACAAACAAGCACGGCACTCACAACCAGCCATTCTGCATTGCCTGATGAGCTGAATGAGTTCTATGCTCGCTTCGATGTCTTCAACCTTGACCAACTGAAGGACATTGCGGCCAAGGAGAGCACACAGAACCCATCACTCATTGTAACAACAGTGGATGTGCGCAGGAACCTGATGAGAATCAACCCACGCAGAGCAGCAGGCCCAGACAACATCCCCGGGCGTGCGCTCAGGGTTTGCTCATCAGAACTGGCTGATGTGTTTGTAGACATATTCAATCTGTCACTCACGCAAGCTTTTGTGCCATCCTGTTTTAAGACCACCACCATCGTGCCCCTCCCAAAGAAAAGTAATGTGAGATGCCTAAATGACTATCGCCCTGTTGCACTCACTTCAATCGTGATGAAGTGCTTCGAGAGGATAGTCATGACTCACATCCGGAAGACCATTCCCAACACTATAGATCCTTTACAGTTCGCATACCGCCGGAACCGGTCTACAGACGACGCAATCAACGCTACTCTTCACAAAGCCCTCACACACCTGGAGGGCAAGGACACATATGTCAGAATGCTCTTTATTGACTACAGTTCAGCATTCAACACGGTCATCCCACACAGACTCTCAGAAAAGCTCCTCACCCTCGGACTGACACCAGCCCTCTGCAACTGGGTGCTGAACTTTCTAACAGACAGACCCCAGTCAGTCAGAGTCGGCAGCTGCACATCCAGCACAAGAACAGTGAGCACAGGGGTCCCTCAAGGCTGTGTGCTGAGCCCCCTTCTGTACACGCTCTTCACATACGACTGCGTGGCCTCCCAGAACAACACCAGCATCATCAAATTTGCTGATGATACTACAGTCATTGGACTGATCACTGGTGGGGAAGAGACAGCGTACAGGAAGGAGGTGGCTGAGCTGGTGGCCTGGTGTCATGACAACAATCTTTCCTTGAATGCAGACAAGACCAAGGAAATGATTGTTGATACAAGGAGGAAGCGAGAGCTACACACACCCCTGTACATAGGGGAGACTGAGGTAGAGAGGGTGAAAACCTTTAAGTTTCTTGGCATTCACATCAGTGAGGATCTCAGCTGGTCCCACAACACTCAGATCATCATCAGGAAGTCCCAGCAGCGACTGTACTTTCTGAGAAGGCTGAGAAAATTTGGTATGCCAACCAAAATTCTCAGCACCTTCTACAGGAGTATGATTGAGAGTGTTCTTACCAGCTCCATCATCGTCTGGTATGGAAACTCTACTGCTCAGGACAGAAAGGCTCTCCAGCGTGTGATCAAAACTGCACAGTCCATCTCAGGAGCAGCCTTCCCCTCACTACAGAACATCTACCACACCAGGGTCACCAGGAGGGCCCACAACATAATCAGGGACAGTACACACCCCCAGCACACACTCTTCACACGTTTACCTTCAGGCAGACGTTACAGGAGTGTGAAGTCCAGGACCACAAGACTGACAAACAGTTTCTACTCACAGGCCATCAGGCTTGTGAACACCTCACGCACTACCTCTCCAACCTCTCCTTTCTGAACTGGTTTTAACTGGTCTGATTTAAACTGCACCTTACACTCACTGTACTGTCAGAATACTGTTTACATTCACTACTCACACAAACATTATTGTTTACATTCGTTACTTGCAACTTGCACTTTATGGCTGCTGCTCTTCATACTTGCACATAAAAGCACACATAACTTTTATTTTTTATTCTTTAACTATAAAAATATTTTTATCTACTTCAACTTATATTGTTATACTTTGTATATTTTGTATATATATTTTTTATTTCTTTTATTTGTTATCTTATCTATTGGTGAATGGAGGAGCAGCAAAGTAAGAATTTCATTGTACAGTGTAACTGTCTGTTCTGCTGTACATATGACAATAAAACTCTTGAATCTTGAATCTTGAATCTTGAACCAGATGTCTACAATACAAATATAACCATTTTATCCAAAATAGCCATCCAAAACTCTGGCTGGCCCCCCAAAATACGTTGCACACTCTAATATTCCTTTGGACTGCATTTTGATTTTGGTACTCATTCAACGTGGGACTGTTCCGACAACCTCACACAACATCACAACGCTTATTTCCGGCCTGTTACTTAAATGTTTGGCTGAGATCTTGAACTGATGATTCGTGAGAAGAGTCTTCTTCAAATCTCAAAGGCTTTCAAAAGTATAAAAAAAAAAGTTTAAAAATACTTCTGTAAAAGTTGAAGTATCAACACAAGCCTTTTACTCCAGTAAAAGTGTAAAAGTACTGCTTTCAGAACTACTTAAGTATAAAAGTAACAGTAATGTAACAGGAAAAAATGCCATTAAGAACTAAAGCTTAGGCCGCACCACAGCGGTCTATAGTGCACTAGCCCACCTCCCCAAAACCCCATTCTTCTAAAAGTCATATTGACTATAATGTTATATTAAAATGTTAATGTTGATAAATTTGGGATGCGCTAGGCTTCCTGTTTCAACTGCATATATATGCCCATTGAAAATGAATGTATTTTGGTACAATGTAAATATATTAAAGAAGCATATCTGTGTACTACTGAGCATTAACATGTGTTTCATGGAGCAGAAGATATGATGACTAGTTGCCTATAAGTATTGTAATGGTGCAAACAGTCAAACTTCAAAGGCATGTTATCAATAATCTTTACTGGAATGTAAATGTACATGAATGAAAACAAGCTCAAATGAAATAGGAGTAACGAGGCTATGTTTAAAATGTAAGGAGTAGAAAGTACAGATCATGGAGTGTAAATGTAAGGAGTAGAAGTAAAAAGTCATCTAAAAATAATTACTCCAGTAAAGTATAAATAACCAACATTTATATCTAAGTGAGATAACGAAGTATTTGTACTTTATTACTTGACGACTCTGGTCAGGACTTAGTGGTGGTCAAAACTGTGTCTGTGCCATCAATGAAAAAACATTGATTAGGTAACCTGATCACTCAGTACATTATTTACATAGACAGCTGGCTTCATTTTATTGGCTGAGACTTGACTTGACCGATTGAGGCGACCACAGATCCTAACACTGCCTCCAGAGGCTTGTACAGTGGACACTACGCTTAGGAGAGCATTGCATCATGCACTACCTTTCTCAACCTTTAAGTGGCCATTGCTTTAGAATAGGGTCTATCTGAACTCTTCTGACCACATGACCTTGCAAATTGAAGCATTTTTTCCGATTAACCACACTAACAAGTGGTTAGGCCACACAGCTGTTTAGTCCCAATCATGTGAGTCCTTGTTGTAAGTTTCAATAGCGTTGGACATCTCTGAACCCAGTTCTACTAATTTCAGCATCTCCTTAGTTGTTTTGTTGATGCAGGACAGATATTTGACTCTTCTGGAACACAGTACCATCATACCATGAGCACAGGATACGCCTTCCCACATAGTTGTATAAGAAATAAGAAGCTACTCAGTTATGGTGTAAAGAATTGCTGTCAGCTGAAACATTTTAATCAATGCAGTCATAATTATCCAATCAAATTCTCTTAAATTCTTCTTTTTTTAATTTTTCAATTCAAACACCTTCTTTTTTTGGTCAGGCAATGTATGTAATGTTGAGTGTAATAAAACACAAAAAGACATAGTTTTTTTAGTTTATGTTTATCAAGTATATCAGTACTATGCTTGTTTTATTAAACTGTCCTGAGGGAAAAAAGTCTCTGCAGGCTATCTGAAAGTCCTACACATCACTGGCCAATGCAAGTTGCAGGCTAAACAATGGTCTTGTTAGAAACAGAAAACAGTGGCAACTTTTTCAAAACAGTGGCAGTCATTTTTCATGTTTGGACAAAATTTGATGTTGTATGTAAATTTTATGAAGTATGGACCAACATAAGGGGCCCCAATTTACTTGGGATTAAAAGACCTTTGACTTAAGGCCTTAATTCCTTTGACTCACATCACATTAAAAGTGAGTTTTGCTTCTCTGGCAAAGTTGTCATTAATGAAATATGAGATTTTGTTCCATGTCCATTATAAGCTTCAAATAGAAAATGGAATGTCTTTTGTGAGCTTTCTATGTCTATGTTATATCTAGAACTGCCAAAAATGCTCATGTGAATCACTGTTAGCTTGGCGCTAACACAATACTAGAACTCCACAAGACCTCTGGCTAAAATGGGCATTATTGCAGAGATGTTGTTTTTCCTCTAATGTTTTCCTCTAAATGCTGACATTTAGGCTCAAATTGAAGGTCTATATCTAATATTTACAGTTTGCAACTGAATTCATATGAGATTTTATTACTATAGTAAACAGGAGCTGGAGAAGGCAGTACTTGGAGAGTTTTAGAGAGTTTGGAGAGTTTTAGAGATATCAGATTAGAGGTCATTATGCAGCAAAACTTACTTTTCAAACGTTTCACTGTAAAAGAGACAAATGAAGAATATACAAACTCCTAATCTATTATTACACAAGTGTTATAAAGTGTGGACTGTAGCAGGATGAGCCAGAGTCTGAGAGGGGGAATCCCATTGAAATTGTTTGTATCAAATGAAAGTTGGGAATCTTTGTGTCTTTGTTAGGCTTAGAGGGTCTTAATAGCTTTAACGTGGAATTACAGCATTTTTAAGGATGCTTTAAAAGAGCTTAAAGAGGAATTCCACTGATTTGTTCATCACTGAGATGTAAACAAAGTCAGAGTGTTTTGAAGTGAAATAGTGTCTAGCAGAGAAACTTACTGCATCAGACTTTGTTTACAGTGGTGATGATAGGGACCGGATGTTTTTCCAATGAAAATATAGACATTATATATATATATATATATATATATATATATATATATATATATATATATATATATATATATATATATATATATATAATGAAGATAAAAACGTAGTGTGCACCATTAAGGCAAGTAATAGTTACTATGTTATCAGCACCAGATACTTTCATGTGAGCACCAGATCTTATGTGATGAGCTCCAGATATTAAAAATACACCATGTCTCTTTAGGGTCTCCTTAGAATCTACCTTTCCTCATATATACTATATACTTCATGTGCACCATTAAGGCAAGTAATAGTTACTATGTAATCAAAACCTAATACTATCTACTATCAAGTGTGCACCAGATCCTTTCATAAAAATACACCATGTCCCATTAGAGTCTCTGTACAATCCACCTTTCCACCATAAATGTGTTAAAAAATTTAAATGAGGAACCAACACTATGTGAAGAGCACCAGATACTACATGGTGAGCTCTGGATACTGTGTGGTGAGCGCCAGATATTTTGTTAATTTACCAGATACTATGGGATGCGCACCAGATATTTTGTCTGTGCACCAGATTCTATGAGATGAGCTCAAGATACTATGTGGTGAGCACTATGGGCACTAGATACTATCAGGTGAACACCAGATGTGGTGAGCACTGGGTCCTGTGTGGTGACCAACAGATATTTTGTATGAGAACCATAAACCATCCAAAAAAAAGCACCACATGTGTATCCGGTGCACACCAAAAATAAACATGTCCTTTCAGGCCCTCCATAGAATCTACTTGTCCATCAGGAATTTTAGGCCAAAACCAATGGACCATGTAATGTTACATTTCGTTCATTAAGAGATTTAATCTTCTTCTTGAAGTTTTGAGATTTTCTTACGTCAGCAACAGTTTAGTAGAGCCAAGAAAATCCATGAGAGACGTTCACGTTATTAATATTAGAATGAGATAAAAAGGAAAATTCTGAATAAAGTTCAAAGCTGTTGGGTGCGGTTTAAAAGGGGAGGGGGGGGTGGTTTTGGAGTCTACATGGGGCAGGGGAAATTCTTCTGAACTGTTGTTTGGTTCTTTTATGCAGAAAGAGCCTTTGTGAATCAAACTCTTGATCCTCCATAGACAGGAGGAGGAATAGGTATCGATCTGCGGCAGGGGGAGGACGAGGGGCCTTTTATCAGCGGACTCACCTTCCCAAGCGCTCAGGAAGTCCCAGGCCGCCCGCTCCCCTGGCCAGCGGCCGGAGATTACCGCACGTAACCTACACACCCTAATGAGCTATAGGTGCTAGAGTCTGTC
Organism: Megaleporinus macrocephalus; assembly: GCA_021613375.1. Classification (NCBI taxonomy): domain Eukaryota; kingdom Metazoa; phylum Chordata; class Actinopteri; order Characiformes; family Anostomidae; genus Megaleporinus; species Megaleporinus macrocephalus. The sequence continues at coordinate 41,650,390 of CM038704.1, read as the reverse complement.
TAATTAACCGTGATCAAAGATGGGAGCGTAATCCCTAAACAAACCTGACTATCTGAATACGCTATGAGAGGGGGAGACTTCAAAAAGAACTGAGAGCGAAAAAAGGAGAGCCAAACTTTTTTTTTAATGCCTCGTACTTTTTAATGACATGCAGTCTTTTTAGTGATCTTTGAGGCCGCAGGTTTCATAAGTCTTTGCAACCTGGAGTTTTCAGCGACTGATCTATTTGAGCAGAAGTGCATTTATTTGTCAATGCAATCATGAAAATACAATAAAAATAGATTTTATGTCTGTCAAAAGAATCAACTTTTTGGGACTACTGATGCTTAATCTGTGTAATCCTGTGTAGACAGATATTCGACGGGTTATATGGGATGTGGTGGGGACCAGCAGTGTGCCAGTAATCCATGTTTTACATGTACACAAGCTTTTTAAAACAATAACAGCTGATGAAACATATGTATTCATCATTATAATGTATGCACAAGTAACAAGTATAGGCACATGACATGCTTCAAATGGTCAAATGACATGCTTTCTGGAATTAATACATCCTCTACAGAAAACATACTTAATGCACAATTACTCTTTATTTGCTAAACGTAACATATCAGAAATGTAACATGGCCTGTGCAAAAATTATGGCATATTTAATATTTATATTTTAAATATTCCTTCATGTCTTCTAACAAAATGCCTAAAAAAGTATGCATCCAAAGTTCCAACATTAACAGTGTTCATTGTTAATTTAATTTAAATCAGAAAATCATACAATCATACATACTTCTGTGTATACAACCATAAAAAATTTAAATTTAATTGAGGCTTTTGTTTTTTACAGTATCTTTCAGATGCAATTTACGCATAAATCTAAAGCTAAAGTATTGACTATAGAAATAATGCGGTCTTGTACTGCATTTATTTGGTTGATACTGGCACAAGTTGTGTGGTGTGTCACACTATGGAGAACCGTATGGTGCATTCGAAATCGCCTACCTGTCTACTATTAAGTAGGCGAATTCAGTAGGCCAGCGTGGTTAGTATGTCCGAATACTCAGTAGGTATTGAGTAGTAGGTGAACGATACCCGGATGACCTACTGAATCGGCAACCATTTTTATGTAGGCGAACACAGCACACTGGGCTATCCCATGATTCACCTGGAGCTGCGGATTAATTCAAATAAAAACAGGTACAAAGCGGAACGTCGGCTGTGTGTACGCGGCTACGGCTAGTGAACTGCTGCTACAGAAGCTAGCGCTACTGCTGAGGTAAACAATGATTACATTCCTCCCGTTTCATCTTCTCTGATCTACAGCTCCACACCGTCTGAGTACATATTCAGACAAAAAACGCAGATCAGTGTCAATAAAAGTCTAAATCTGTCAGTAAACGAGCTTTTAAATGAATAGCAGGACTTTTACGGTGGTGGTCTGACGTCTTGTGTCACAGGACGCTGGCAATATGGCGGACGTAGTACGTCTGAGCTTGTGTGGCTACTAAACCTCACCTACTGAAATTACCTACTAGTCTGCCGCTCGAGCAGTACGTACTGACTCTAATTTAGTACCTACTGACTAGTAGGCGATTTCTGTAGAGTTCAGGTGAAGTGTACAGCTCACGTTTTGCTGTACACAATAATCTAGGTAATATTAAAGAGCACCATTTTTCACCATTTTGTGTTTGGAGATCAGATGTTACTTGGATAGCGTAGATTTTTGTGGTGTGTGCCTTATGCTGGTAGTTATTCCCAATTTAAGTTCTGGAAAAACAGTTTCAGTTAATACAGCAAAGACTAAACCTGTATTTAGTTATTTATTTATTTATATACAGGAGTCGTATTTAATTATTACACCAGTATTTTGAGACCTTGCGTACATGTTTCTGATCTTATCCACCACTGTATGTTTTTAGGCAGCTTGTTGATGTAGATGGCTACCTGGTAGAAGTAGAACCCATCGGTTGTACAGAGATAGAAGTAAGTTTATAGGCTAATGTTGTGCTACTAGTTAATGGATGCACTGTATTGTATATTACTGAACCTTGTTGTAAGGTACTTGGGTAGTGGGTGGTGTTCTTTTCCTCCAGGCCACTACTGTATTTCCTTAATTGTAATCCCTAGCTTTTCCATGCCACTAAAACTTCAGACTCAGTTAATCTGAATAGATGACTGCTACTCCTACATATGTGTAGCAGCCAGAATAAACCCTGAAAATAAGATTGTTGTGTCCTGTGTTGGTTTTGAAGCCAAGGAAAGGACTCATCACAGTTGTAAACAAACATTGCAGAATAAGAATACAAGAATAAGAATAAGATGCCGGAAACGAGAAACGTAGAGCTCCATTCAAATGGTCAGTGTAGAAACTGCCACCAACACTAACCGAGTGTACGAAATGGCAAGCAGGTCAATATCAGCCATATACTATCATACATGGAAGACACTCAACCAAAGCAGCCCCACAGCCTGCCAGAGAATGGCACAATAATCTTTAACTCAGGAAATGATTTACAAAAGTCTTTTAGCTCTTAGGGTCCCACGCTTCCCATGAGCCTCCATGGTCACATGAGCCCATAGCGGAAAGGTCACACTGTCCCATTGACCTCACAAAGTCCACAAAGGTAGAATCAAAGCAGCCTCATCAGCTCTGCCGTCAACTCACAGTATTGCTGGAGAGCCTTGGGTGATGTCACTAGGCTGCCACCGGCTTGTCCTCCGTGATTGCTGTCCAAGCATCCATGCTCTTTCTCCAACATTTGCTGGGCTCTGCTGTTGTTACTTGCTGGGCTGTGGCCATCTTTGGTGCCCACTCTCACCATGCTGCCTCTTCTTCTGAAGTTGTGGGCTGGGTTCATTCTTCTCCGTCCCACATCTTCAAGCTTGCGGTATTGCCATTCCCCTTCAGATTGCTAAGGGGGCGATCCCACTTCTGACACCAAATCTTTTACAGAACATGAAAGTAATGCATAGAAATGCAAAAAAAAACTGCTGCAGACCTCATTTATTGCCTAGGATAGCTTGTGGGTCAGTATCAGACATATACAATATAAGTGTGTGGTAGATACTTATTTACCTGAGGTCTCTCTTAACGTTCTTTCCATGAGCCTCCACATGTCAATGGTCACATAAGCCAGAATGTCACAATGCATTGTAGTGTGGTCTATTCATTTAGTGTAAGTGTAAAACTGTATAGCTTCCTGACCAAGTTCATAGAGCCCCCCTCCCACCCCAGATGTTCCACATTGTTGCTCCAATGTAACGTAACATATAGAGATGACGGACCATCCAGAGGGTCTTGATGACCAGGTTACCGGACCCTGCTTTACAGCATTGGTTGCTTCACCATTTGTCCCATATCTACTGCTACAATGTCACAAAACTGAAGCATCCAAGGCTCCAGTGATTTCCCAAAGCTCTCCAGCCCTAATCCCCATTTCACACCTTTAATGCACATTTGCGCAGCGTACACCTCTCGCGGACCCTTGCACCACTCACACCTGCAGACGGAGTGTGACCTTTCCTCATCAGCTGCAGCCAATCAATTAGACACATCGTTGGAGAGGGAATAGGGGAAAATGGGGAGTGACACACCTGTGACAGCTACACACGGCGCTTTTCAATTCGGAAACATCCGAGCCAGAAACGGGGGAAACGACACCGGCGTGGCTGTGGAAGAGGCGAGGCTTAGTCATAACCGCAATAACCTTTATGAGCCCTTGCATGAAAAATTCACCTTTTTTTTATGAATTCTGATCCGTTGCAGGTGAAATGGTGCCTGAGACGTTACAAAGACTAGCAGGAAATAGCCGGCGGCTGTAAAATATGACCGTACTTTATGGGCGCGAAGCCTAATTAATATGTTTTATTGTAAGATCATAACACGCGTTAATTTACTATGGGAGAAAATTAGTGAGGGGGGCTCATTCATGGGATCGTAACAGGATATAATGGGGGTCATAGCTGTTTCTACCAGGCCTCGGCTACATCACAGCATATGATAAATATGGGAGAAGAAAGAGTCGGAAGGTAAATTCTTATCTTTAGCGCATTCGCCAGGCAATTAGAGCATGTGCGAATCCGTCAAGATCCCCTGAAATGGAGTGATGATAATGTGAGTGGTGCAGTAGATTTGACAGCAGAGCGTTTCTGTCTGATCTTGTCTCGTGCTTCTTTGCACGTATGCTGCGATCACGTCATTATTGCTCTTATGCTGTATTAGTATTCTCATTATCGCCGGTGGGCAAGGTGTAAATGATGATGCGCTAATGCAGAACTGCGCAGAAGTCTCCGGCCACCTAAGGAAATTTAATTCAAAGCCTTTTTTTTAGGCCGTCTGTGTTGATCTGCTTTATAATAAACACATAAAAACATCAAAAACATAATAAATTCAAAGACAAAAAACATGTATCATTTTGTCGACTTTGGGTTTTCTACATCATTTGAACACGCCAATGACCATTAACACTGTTTTAAAATTTCTTGATGAAAGAACCAACAGAAGTGCTCCAAAATAGCTTGGAAAAAATTCTGGTTCCATTGACTTCCATTGAAAGTAAAGTATGTTTTTGGTCTCTCCTGTAAAGTTGCAATTTTTGGGAGAAACTTTTTTTTTATTGGACAGCAACTAAGCTGACATGTTCATTCGTGTAGATGGACACACGAGTGCATATAGATTTAGTCTCAATATTTGTAGAGACATGACAGCTGTTGATACCCAGTTTGCGTTGGTCATCCTCTAGTCGTTCATCAGTGATCACTGGACACTGTTTGCTGGATATTTCTGATTGGTGGATTATTCTCAGTGCCAGCAGAGACAGTGAGGTATTTAATAAGAATCACTGCTACGACAGCTCATCGGCTGCTGCACAGTTTGTGCTCTCTAGTCCTTCATCAGTGGTCACAGGACGCTGCCCACAGGACACTGTTGGCTGGATAGTTTTGGTTGGTGGACTGTTCTCAGTCCAGCAGTGACACTGAGATAAGTGTGTGATCCACTAACTAACCCACCCCCACCACGTCAGTGTCATTGTAGTGCTGAGAATGATCCAGCACCCTAATAATACCAGCTCTGTGTCGGTCCTGTGGGGATCCAGGGTGAAAGGGGGTTGGCAGAAAGTTTACAGTGAAACAGATAGTGTTAATGTTATTATTGACACACATACTTACTTAATATATATATATATATATATATATATATATATATATATATATATATATATATATATATATATATATATATAGCTGTCCAATAAAAAATATATATCTCCATTTGTCGATTTCCATTTTCCTACATCAGTTAAATGCAGCAGCTGCGTTTACATTACCGTTTACATCATGATGCATGGACCAATAGAAATGCTTCAAAATAGCTTGGGAAAAAAAATCTGGTTACATTGACTTACATTAAAAGTGAGGACAGGTTTTTTGCCCTCTCCTGTGAAGTTGGCAATTTGGGGACGCTTGTATATATGTATATATATATATATATATATATATACATATATATATATCCATCCCTTATCTTCCGCTTAATCCCGCTAGTCGGGGTCACGGAGGGGGGCTGGAGCCAATGGACAGGGGTTACATGGTGTACACCATGGACAGTTAGTATATATATATAGTATGGTTGTCAATAATAACATTAGACGGTGGTATCTGCAACGCTTGCTTAAAGAGTCTATTAAATTTGGTGTGCTGGTGATGACATCAAACAAATCTATGCAATATCTGGGGGGGATGGACATCCAATCATGTGCAAAAGCTTAGGCACACTGTTCAAATAACATGTTTCGTTGATTTTCTAAGTAAAGGTAAGTTGACACATCCGCTACAGACAACACACCTCTGCACATTTTTATACTCGTAACACACATTGTGGTCATATGTTGGAATCAGTAAATAAAGGGGGCCGCAAGGCGTTACCTAAAGAGGAGATTGTAAATGATTGTTATTTTTTAGTTGATCTGTATTTATTCTACACCCTTAGAGAGGTTCTACGAGCAAACGCTGACTTCTAGCTCAAGTAAACAGCTTTAATTATAATTTCTCAGTTGACTTTTCCATATGTACTGCAGCCATCATTAAAAATCCACACCTTCTGACCTCATCTGACCGGGAAACAGGCAGCGAGGGTCCCCCTAACCGGCAGCATCTGAAACCCGATATGTATATCACACACTCCCCCACGTCTCATTCTCCATATCACCCCCTCGGCCCGTATGCCCCCCTCCCCTCTGACTCTCTTACTGGATCCCCTTGGGCCTGGGGAAGAAAATAGGCCTTGCAGGTGTAGCGTTACTGTGCGACAGCATTAACCATCTGATTGTGGAGCCTTTTGTGTGTGTGTGTGTTTTCGTGCCTTTGTGCATTAAGCATGCTCATGTCCGAAAAAGAAAGGCCTGACCTAAATATGGCTGAAAGACACAACATGTGACCTGCTTGGAGCTGGGTGATGTGGCCTAGAGCCATGCCCCCTCTCTCTCTCTCTATCTCTCTCTCTCTCTTACTTTCTCCGAGTGAGAGAGGGAGCAGATGACAGCAGATGGGCAGCATATTGTCCAGAGATGACCCGTGTATAATCGTACATAAAGTTCACCACACTCAGGTCCTATGATTTAATTGTGGTAAACACCTTGGTTGGTTGCAGCGCTGAGCTTGGAGCAGGAATCACATTCAAACGACTGGACGTGCTTTTGTTTATGTAGGTAGCTCGGGGACTCCCTCTTTGCTTAATCAGATATTGAATAAGGCATATGTGGCTTAAAACGAAAACAATGCAAGAAAATTGTTTAATTAAAAAAATGAAAGACATATTTGTGCAGCGCATGTTTCAGCCACTCATAGCAGTGTATAAAAGAGGATGTAGTCTTTACATTGGCTAATGATCTAGTTTGATTACCTTGTAAATAGGGCATATCTAATGATAAATGGTTTCATATTTTTTTGTACACTCTTAGCAGGAAAAGCTTCTATAGAGAACCAAGGAAGAGTTTTTTGACTCTAGATTAGGAGTATTTAATTAGAGGTCAGTAATGTCCAGTTAGAGGAGATTTCCTCAGTCCAAGGTCCGGACCGTCATCATTTCTAAAGTGTGTTATGATTCAGTGCCATATCCTGTATATTTAAGTTACCTAGTATCAGCATCGTATACCATCAGCAACTGAAAGACAAACTTATTACAAAAAACGTTCAGTGTATTTCAGTAAATTTACTGTTTAAATGCTGAACTGAATGAATTATTTATAAACTTCTAATAAATGTTTTTTACTCACTTCAATAAAAACATTAAAAAAAACAGAATGATTTTGAAAAAAAAGCATCTTAAAGTGTTTTAGTAATACTGTTTAAGACCAACAAGAACCAAAGAATTTTCTACAAGAACCAGTTATTGCAATAACCAGTTATTTTCCTCACATTATTGAGATAGATAGATATGTATCCAGTTATTAGTAGTTTTGTTATTATTTATATTCACAGTAATATTACATTTATTGCTAATAATACAAAATTATTTGTTTATTGTCAAGATAAAAAAGATCAAGTATATGCACCTATATGTTATAAACTTTTATTTATATAAATGAATAAATAGATAAATAAATGAATAAATGATTAAAAAAATAAAATAAATAAATAAATATATAAATGATCAGGTTTGGATTACCTTCTGCAATTATGACATTTCATGTACTAAACCTTGTATGTTTATCTTTTTATTTATCCATATTTTTTTATTTATATAGTAGTTTTTCCATCTGCTTTTGCATTTCTCCTGTTTGAAGATGTGTGGCCAATAGAAATGGCCCAAAATGACTTTTTCTTTTAAAAGGCATCTTCTCATAAAAGGCACCTTTATGTCTTATTTGGGCACCTCTTGTCAAATTACCTACTGTTTATTGTGCTATTAAATAGTTTTTATATAGTATTTAATGGAACTATATTATTTTGGAAATAGAATTTTGGAGCTTTTCTATTGGTCCCTTCAACATGATGTTTTAGCTGCTGTAAAGAGCAGTTAGCACATATTTATTTCTTCCCTATAGAGGTAACTAGGTGAAACTTATTTTTATTACATACCTGGGTAGGTTCAAACTTTTTGCATATGACTGTAGGTGGTGAATGTTTTCTGACTGCCTTATGTGCAGCGACCGAGATCGTATTCACAAACATTTACAATATTTTATTTCATTTTCTTTTTTTTACTATTGATGTAAAAGTGCTCATACTCGGATAACGAGCATCCTTCAATTGCCCACATTGTATATGAAGCACAGATAGGAACGTCACAGGATCACTTTGGAACGTGCCTAATTGCCTTTACCAGATTGTGGTCTGATGCGGGCTTACAAGAGGGGTGTATTAAGTGCTCACAGGGGCACTCCTGAGCGTCGCTGTTGGGGAAAATGAAAGAAACGTGACACCCTGTAACGGGCTTGCATATCTAAGTGGACATGCGCAAATTGTGAGGGCGAGTAACAGGACTGGACCTAACTGAACATCAAAGAGGTTATGAGGTCCTTTTAACCATTGTGGTCACAAAAGATACTGTACTGTATGTTATGTTGAACATACAGGTCCATAGTCCAGGCTCGGAAATGAGCCAATGTCAACTCAGAAGGCTTGGGCTGGAGTTCTAGGTGGCTTTGGTTCTTGTGCATGACTCTGGTCTTTGGGATAAGGATGAAAATGGGCACTGGAATGGAGTGAGAATGGGGTTATATATGGGCGGTACAAAACAAAGTGATGTAGTAACTATACTATGAGTAAAGTCTTAATACCACTTATCATAACACTGTTGATAAAAATACTCACATTTTATACACAGCAGAAATATCGCATTGATGCTTTACAAGGCAGAAGCTGTCTGTGCTTTAGCCAAGCTCATCAAAAAATATTAAATAGATTTCACCGCAGACTCAAGCACACACGTGGCATAAAACGCGCTCCTTCTGTTTAGAGTGAAAAAAAAAAACAAAATTAGCAGTGCCATTACTGTTACTGGCAAGACAAACAAAGACGGTGTAAAATGTGTTAATAAAATGCGCAACAGCAGTTACTCACACTGCATTGTTGCCGTACCCCACACGGATGACAAATTTCCAAGCGGACACATCATGCTTCCATATGTACGCGCTGAGAGTTAATGTGACCAGTGGCTATGAAGGAGTCTGCCTGCGTTTATTTGCAGCCGTAACCCCCCCAACCTGCCCCAGAAGGAAAGCCACATCGTTTAAATCTGCTTTTTCCCCGCAGCTACCAGACCGAGAGCATCTCAGGTGTTGCCAGGGGCCAGTTTAGGCGACCAAGATGCTGCCTTTTTCAAGATGCCCCTCTAGCACTAGCAGGGCCAGGCTGTTGTTTTAGTGGTGATGACGGATGTGTTGAATAAACCTGTATTTAAAAGTGTGTATATATATATTTACATTTATTTTGTGAACATCACTGAATAGTGTTTCTGTAATAAGTCAAGGCCTTGTCCCAGTTCTCGCCCTAGGCCTTCCTGGAAGTGAGCTTTTTTACAATGTCGTTGGAGGGTCAAGCACAGAACTGGGGTGCACTTTACCTGTGCATATGTAACCACCACTCTAGGTTTTCATATCTTTAAGGATTGATTTAGAGTCTCTTGTCCCCCTTCAGTTCCTTGATTTTGGTTATTTCCCTAATAAAGACATGTTACCATGTTAGAATGTCTTATTAGACGCTCAAACATAAATTTGTAGAAAGTTGTTGGGACTTTTTAACATAATCAATCACACAGCAATCACATTTACTAATGCATTTCTGCCACCCATGAACTTTAATGTTCTGCTCTATATTTGATTAAATTTAAAGCATCTTGTCTGTTCCTATAATGACACTAATGCATTAGATTATTTAGATTAGATAGAAAAAATTAGATTCTGAACACCTTTCTGACCTGCAAAGTCATGCTGATTGTATATCTTAACATTACATGAAAAGCAATCACACCACAGAGAGAGTTGTTTGCTGTACACATTAAATGAATCTGTGCCTTTTCTAGATTATCTTAAGTCCCATGTTTATAGTATGAACTAAACGGGAGAAGGAAACCACAAGTAAATCCCATAAAACCTCTCCTGATTGCAGTCTAGAATTCAGTTTTTGCCGTCATTTCAAAATCTCTGTTGGGCTTTTAATAGTGTGAAGATTTCATTTTGAATAGATGAACAAAGAAAATGACTTGAAAAACGTCTGGTTCCAGTGACTTGCATTAAAAGTGAAGTATGTGTTTTTTCTTCTCCTGTAAAAGTTAATCATTTGGAGTTTGGTTGGTTTAGTTTAGACAGCAGAGATGTATACGCAATATACACTGTTCTGACAAAATATGTATCGTTGCTCTCCAAAGAAAAATATGTGTCTCCAAAATAACAAGTTTACAGGAGAGGCCAAAAACCTTCTTCCCTTTTACTGCAAGTCAATGAAACAAGAAATGTTTCCAAGGTATTGGGGAGTGTTTTTGTTGGTCCACTCATTATGAAATTTGTACATAATATAAAGGGCAGCTGTCGTGTTCAACTGATGCAGAAAAATAAACACCGAGAAAATTTGAGATACAATATTTTTTTAAACGGTGAAAAAGCCAAACCTTCTCAGTTGCTTTAATTTCATTTCAATGCAATGACATGTTGACCATACAACTTCTAATAGCCCTCTAAATTTCTATTCCAATCAGTTTCATCTTAACTGATACAGTCTGCCCTGTTTCCTTCTCCTGTCCGTATTTGTTTACATTCCCCGCTCCAAGCCACGTGTTCATGTTTTTGTTTTGGTCATGTGCTCCTCCTTGTCTCCGCCCTCGTGCCATGTCCATCACCTGCTCCGAGTTTGTCTCTCCTCCCTGTCCCATGTGTTCCTAGTTTTCCATTGTCTACTTATACCCTCTGTTCTGGCATTGTTTATATGTTGTGTCAATGTAATGTTGTAGATGTTGTTTTAGTAGTAAGGTTAATGTTGTTTCTGGATCAAGTATGGATTTCAATAAAAACAAGGTTGAACATAGTTCGACAAGTTGTAACACTACTTATCGTCACAATAATGACGAAGATATTTAAATCTAAGTTTATGTACAGTACAAATATTGCATTGATGTTATTTTTTTATTTCAATTTCATTTTTCTTGAGTAACACAACTGACACAATCTTTAACAAGACATGAAGCTCAGTGTGTTTTAACCAAATTCATCGAAATATTTATATATTTTTATATATTTGGCCTTTCTTCCATCGAGCTATCCATACAAACAGTAATCCTAAACCACATTCCTGCATTTTATGTTTCTCTGTCGCCACATAAATGACAACATTTATGTTTTAAATACAGTTATATTTATATGTTTAATGGATTTTAGCATTGTGCTAAATGACAGCAGGGGACCTATTATGCTCATGTTCAGTGTTCAGAGTTTTATTTTGTGGTCTAGCAAAAAGATTAACATTCTTAAATTTTCTTAAAACAAAATATTTTGTACATATATATTCATCTACCTGTCCATGGTGTACCCTGCCTTTGCCCGATCACGCTGGGATTGGCTCCAGCCCCACCATGTCCCCGACCAGCGGGATAAAGCAGAAGATAATGGATACATGCATTCATGTGAAATGCTTTGTTTAAGCTCCTCTGTTTTAAAGCCCCACCTCCCTATGAGCCCAGTGTGCTCTGATTGGTCAGCTTGCCCACACTGTTCTGAGTGATCTAATCTTAAAGTGGTTCACCCTTTACATGGCTTCCAGTAGCGGAGGTGTGCTGTACAAGGGTATACCAAACTTGTAGGCATTAAGACTTGTATTATGAGATGATGTCATCTTGTAACAGAGGAAATGTGCTGGAATTCCAATGAGGTGTGAGAAAAATGGCTCGGAGTTTCTCCAACTGGTATGTACTTTGGGTTTTAAAACTTTTTGGACTGTTTACATGCACAAAAAGCAACAACACACTAAAGGAAACAGATTTAAACTACAAACTTAAACTGAAAGCCAACGTGAATATTGTGTTTTACCTAAACGTTTTGCAGTTGCTACTATTTTTTTGCACAAGATGACTAAAAATCACTAAAATAAAAACATAACTTAATTAAAATTATGAATAACATAAGTTATTAACATAACTTAATTAAAAACATAATTAAAATCATACCATTTAGATAGATACTTTATTGATTGAAATTGAAGATTTCCACATTTAACCCATCTGTGAAGTAAAACACTCACTCACGTATACACACACACACAAGTGAACAGACACACTAGGGGGTCAGTGAGCACACTTACCTACCACAGTGCCCAGGGAGCAGTCAGGGGTTAGGTGCTTTGCTCAAGAGCACTTCAGTTGTGTTCTGTCTGTTCATGGGATTGAAGCAGCAACCTTTCAATCACAAGGCTGCTTCCCTAACCTCCAGCCCACGACTGCCCCAAAACCCTTGCAGGCAGAGGTGGGATTCAAACCCACACCTCCATACAGACTGAATGGTAATTTGAAAAAAAAACAATGAATATGCAGACATATAAAGTTTCTGTGGTTTGTTCTTGACCCACAAAGTCAACACTGACTTTGTTCCAACGTGTGCTCCAATGGCGTTCATGCTACAGTGACTGTTTTCAGCATGTTATGTTGTTCCTGTATAGCCGCATGTGCCTGTTCAAACCTTTACTGTAACTCTCCCTCATCTCCTATTGACGGCAGTTAGCTTTAATTCATTTTTAGGCAGTCAATCATATCGATCTTCTCTCTGCTCTAAGTAATCAATACCTTGCACAGGCAGATATGACAAATATGTTGTAAGCCTAGAACATTCCATCAGGCTGCACGAGGAACAAATGTCCGCACGGCCAGCAGGAACGCAGCCGATTGGTCAAATTTTTCAAACATCGTTTCTGCGGTGACAAATATATAATATAGGTTGACTGAAACGCATTGAGCACCTGTGTGAGCTGTAAATGTGCCCGCTTTGGTGTTTCTGGCAAACCTGTGCAAGGTAGACTTGTTTTCTTGCAGTCGTCTCCAGCTGTAATGCGAGGTGAGGCTGCCATCACACACAACCAAACGAAGCAGCTCAAGATGCATAACTGATCCGCACAAATTAAAATATTTATTTATTTTCTGAGAAACATTTACATATTCAATGCTAATGATGATTCACAATGGACAAGTAAGCAGTCTGGAAAAACAACCGTGTGTGTGTGTGTTTTTTTTTTTGTTTTTTTTTCTCCTCGCTAATTTGATCAGTCCTAATCTTTTTTTTTTTTTTTTTGAAGCTCGATGATTGGACGGGTCTCGGGATTGGCGAAAGGCACAAATCATTAATAAAAGAACAAAGAGTGGTTTTCACCTCAGGGACCAGTGGCCTGGACTCTCCCGTCATTAGACATAGGGGTAAAAATATACTTCTGAATTAATGCTTTTTCTAATTTCAATTTCAATTGTGAGTACAACACACATTTCAAATAGGTCATATTTGCATTTCTGAGAATCAGATGCTAAATGGCTGTGCAGTGTGCTCTGGATGTGATGTGCGGGGGTCTGATTCAGATACCCCATTTGCTGGGACTGAAATTTCAGTTCAGATGTGAATGTAGCCTGAGCAACAGCACCAAGTCTCAAATCCATAGTTGAATGTATCTGTATATATCTGATCCCAAGTATAGCTCAATCAAACTGTGGCTTCATTCCAAGAGAATTCTACCAAAATTGGAATTGAACCAGACAAAAATATGTCAGAATTGAACTGTAACCTGACAAACCTGATTGTAGACTGATAGAATGGAAGTGTTATTTGGGCCTGGAATGTTGGAAATGCAAGCTTTAATTGGGCTTCGTTACAACAATGATGACGCATACAGAGAGGAGGTGAAACTTCTCCCAGAGTGGTGCACAGACGACAGTCCTGCCCTGAAATGTAGGAGCAGAGTGCAGGAAAATAGTGGAAAGTGTGAACTGTGTCTTAAGTCTAAGACTTGCCCCAAACACTCTAGCCACTTCTTGTCTAGGGCTGTGTATTGGCAAGAACCTGGCGATACAATATGTATTGTGATACAGCGGTCACGTTTCAATACATCATGATATATTGCGATATTGCAAGCAAAGTGATATACTGCGATTTTTCAAATGCTACTATTAAAACACATCACTATATTAACAAGTTTGTCAATGCTTACAATAGCACTGCACCCTTGTGCTGCTTGTTAATGTTGGAGTGGAGCTGAAAATGGATTACAACACTAGCCATCTAGTGGTCAGAGGTTTAAACACAACACACAATGATTAACTGTCTGCCAGGAATCTGTGCCTGTGTATCGATACTGTGTTTTTGAAAATCGATACAGTATCATGAAACATAATTATAATCGATATTTTAAATATTTTCTTACACCACAATTCTTGTCCCACCATCTGGGAAGAGATAAAACAATCAGGTCTTAAACCAATGGGTTCAAGAACAGTTTCTACCCTAGAAACCCTGTTAAACTGGTTATACCAACAGCAAGTGGCAGATCATGAAAAAAAACACTGCTTGAACTTACACACTGAATCATTCCTTAGTGCTGTGCGACTTCATATATCATCGCTGACCAATGAAAAGTCTTTATATCTACATAGGAGAGGAGGACAACCTACTTTATTTTAAATGCAAGTCAGTGGAACTTGAGTTTTTCCAAGTTAATTTCATGCATTTCCACTGACTCATGACATTTTAAATTCATGTGGAAAACTAAACATTACAAAAAATGTAGATACTTTGTTTTTGTTGGGCAGCGACAATATACTTCAACTGAACACTTGAACTATCATTTAGCATGGTTTACTGACCAATACATCCAATACTGCCAGACATATTTTACACATTTTGGGTTAATTGCCTTTGATAACAGATGCATATTTAGCACTTACATAGAGATTTTTGTATTTGTATTCTATATTCTCTTTATTGGACTTAACATCTATTTAAATGTGTGTCTTATACATGTGCACTTGTGTAACTGTCTTGATTTTATGCACCAAAGAAAAGTAATCCAAAAGAGTTTCATTGTACTGAATGTTGAACCCACCCAATCATGTTAAATGACAGTTGAATGGAACTGAATTTTGAATATAGACAAATATCTAATGTGACCCACAGCAAAAGTGTTAAATGCAAACCTGACTGTAGTTAACTCAATTCTGACTCACCGAGAATACAGCATATCAACGTTCTATGCAAAATTGACTGAACCCTACCAAAAATGCAATTATCCTGATGTATATTTCACCACAACCAATTGTAGCCCAACAGAACATTTGTTCAAGCTTGTCTGAGTCAGTGTAGCACAACAAAAATGTGTTTAAAATTTGACTGTAGCCTAACAAATGGCTTTCCAATGGTAGCCCTACAAAATTTATTTACACTATAGATAAGCTACACACACCTAAATTATTACTTTCTACTGATAGTTCATTATCAACAACATCATGGTTGGTTTTAGGATTAGATGTATTAAGTTTAGGGTTAGGGGTAGATAGGGTTTTATAGAATTTAATAGAAAAGAATTTAATTATATACAATTTCATACTTAGTTGAATGTTAATTGAAGATATACTGCATCTACAAAGCATCTACAGTGGACCATTCAAATAAAGTGCTACCCAAAGTTTTGTCCAAACATGACCGCATACTGTAGTTGGAGAAAATACTCTCACCACCACAACAAATTCATCCATAATTCAATCAAATTCTGTCTGAACCCAAGAGTGATCCCACAAAAAAAGAACCATCTACAAGCCAACAAAATTCAATCTGAACCTCACCATAGCCCAACAATTTCTGTCCAAACCCAACCGCAACACAGTGGAATTCTGTTAAAATCCAACCATAATCCAACAACATGACTGTATGCCAACAAAATTCAATTCAAAATTCAAACTCAACTATAGCCCAAAAGAACCAAAAAGCAATCTGACAAAACTCTGTCTAAACCCAACTGTAATTTAACTAAATTCTAATAGAATGTCACATTCCCCGTCGGTTCCCAGAACCAAATCAACACTACGGACTCCATTTACTAGAACTCTTCCACCAGTCACATGACTCCCGACTGAAGTTATGTGACTTACTACTGGTCTGAGTCACCTGACTACTGATTAATATCACCTGTCCCCATGACTATATATATCCTCACCTTTGTTCCCTGCCAAGTTTTGACTGTTTGCAGCAATACGAAGCGTTCTATTATTCTCTCGACATTTACAGTGTATTATCTGTTTCCGTACCTCGACCGTGTTTTTTGCCTTGCCCTATATCATTGGATATCATGTATGTCCTTGTTCTGTTTTTTTGACTCTGTCTGTGCCTTGCCCTGTTTTCTGGATCCTATGTTTTTTGGACACTCACCTGTTGTTCCGTCTCGTCTCTTTGGTATGTCCCTCTGTACATGTTTCATTACTCTTTTGCCAAACGCCTTATATAAAAACCTCTAGACCAGGAGAATTTAATTAGACTTGAGTATGGTCCAGTTAGAGGAGATTTATTCAGGCTAAGGTCCGGACCGTCATCATTTCTAACATGTGTTATGATTCAGTGCCACATACTGTATAGTGAAGTAGTCTAGTATCAGCATCTTATACCATCAGCAACTGAAACACCAACACATCACTGTTTGAAGGCTGAACTGAATGAATTATTTATAAACTTCTAATAAATGTTTTTTACTCACTTCAAGTAAAAACTACATTAAAGTAAGAGCTACATTAAAAATATGTTTATTTATAGAGAAAGTATATAAAACGTGTGTCTTCTTGTTAACTCAGCTTCACAGATTGACATGTTGGTTTTACAGAGACGAGCAGGTCCATTCCAGAACCGTTCCTGTTAAACAGTCAGTTTTCACTGTTGACTTTTCTGTTTTTAGAGCTCTTTATTTTTTCTGACTCGCTTTAGTCTCCGGCTGCTGCTCCTCGCTTCGTACCTCGCCTGTGTGTGCGCGCCGCACAACCCAATCTGCACAGATCTGATTGGCTGAGGAGCCTTCTGTGACCTTACAGCACACGTGATTGGTCTCTGAGTTCACTGCACCGTAAAGCCTGTATACTGTAAAGACAAGAAAAGCTCCACCTCTTAAAATAAACACTGTTAGAATTAAATCATTCTCAGTAGTTTATCGGTTTGGGTCCGCATTGGACAGCACCTGGGTCTGGATCCGGACCATGGTCCATCTATTAGTGACCCCTGCTCTAGACTTTTTACTCTTCGCGTGTCTCAGTTCTGTAGCGTTCTGACACAGAACCTGACTGTGCTTGACAAAACTCTGTCTGAATCTGAAATCCAAGAATATTTTAATGAAGCAACAATGTAGCCTGGCAAAAATCTCCAAACTCCAAAGTTATAGTTTAGCTTAAACCATTATCTGGACTCAACAAAAATTTTAACCATACAGTTCTACCCAAAACCAAACCTAAACCTGACATCATCCCATAATGTCCTCTGAGTGTTCCTATTGTGTATGAGTGCAAACAGAGTGCTGAATGTGCTATGCCTGTGTTGGTATGTATTAACAGTACACTAGATCCTGTTTCCCTCCCCAGTTTGATCCCACTACTCCACTAGGAGTGGTTAGTACACTACAGAAACACCTGATTTGAAGCTCAGTCCGAGTGATGGAGTGGAGGCTTGAGCCTGAAGAGAGCAGTGGAGAGTCAGAGGAGTGCGAGCTAATGACAAACCTGGAACTCCACAGGTCACAGCTATAATACACGGCACATTGATTTGATGTCACGCTGCTCCGTTTTCAAGCTTCTGTAGCACGCAGTCTGTCTCAGTGCTTTATCACCAGCCTGTTCAGCCTGTTGGACTGTTAAGTTAAACCTCTCTCTATAACGGAGCTGTAATACATCGCTCCACCTGCCTGTCAGAGAAAGGGCATAGGCAGGGACCCTGGCTGGAGACAGGTGATCATTTCATCACTAGATGAAAGCAGTGTGACAGCTAATCGTTAAGAGGAGGGAACAGGCCCACTAACCTAGAGAGATGGGGAGAGAGAGACAGAGAGAGAGAGAGAGAGGGAAAGAGCAGCATCTCCTTACAGATGGAGATATTCGGATGTCGAAGGACCAGGGTTGAGTGCGGGTTGACTGTGTTCAAAATGACTTCCTCTACATTAAACACAGCTAGGCATGTCCTCAGGGGTGCAAATAGGATCTGATAAATGGATGGGGTGGGGGGGCCACTGAATGGCTATATCTAGCATACTAGTTACCCTATTCTGATGCTATATATGTCAACATTATAAAACAAATAAATAAGCAACTTAAGTCCTATGAAAACATGATTTTATATTGTTGGTGTTTTTCTTTTATGCATTTCTTGGGAAAGGGTCAAGGGTAGACCCATCCTGGCTGATGAGCTTATACCCAAGCATGACTGCCCTACCAAGCAATACGCAGTGGGCCTCATTCAACAACCATTCTTTGACATTCACCAATATTTCTTATGTAGAATTTGTTTTTAGGACCAGATTTACAAGACTAATGAGTTAATGTGCAAGGCCTCCACAGTTTAAGAAACTGCCATGAATCTGACTTTTCTAAGAATTAGTTTGAGACAGATATTGGTGAATGGGACCCATTTTATTGTGTTCATTGCCAATTTTATACAGTCCCCTTCACAATTACTGCCCCCACTGGTAAAGATGAGTGAAAATAGGTTATAATAAATTAGTCTTTTAGGTGAATTGGTTTAATCTCACTCTAAAAAAAATTAGTTAATGTAAATTTATTCTAAGAAATTGTTATTTTTAACCATACCACAGATGCCACAATTATTGGCAACCATTGTTTGAAGTTAAATGGAATTTAAGTGTTTGGTTGATTAGTGTCTGAAAACCCTCAGTCAGTCAGTAATCCATGTTCTGTTTCACTAGTGTATATATATATATATATATATATAAATTAGGGATTGGTCTATACATGTCCATACCCACGGATCACTGTTGGAGAGTTCTGTTGGACAGACAAATACTAGCATCATGGGGTTACCAAGTCTGCAAAACTACCATCAGATTATTAGGCATGCTAGGAGAAGCCTTTCTAGCCATCTAAACACAACCGTGAGTGGCTGGAGTTTCCTAAACGCACTTTGACTGGGACCGTGTTCTACGATCAGGCAAACGAAAACTGAGCTCTGCCATCAAACACTCAAGGTGGGTTTGGCGTAAAACGAAGAATGACTACACTGGAAAGAGCCTGATGCCCACTGTTAAGTATGGTGAAGGGTCTGTCATGTTGTGGGGCTGTTTTTCCTCCGAAGGCCCTGGGAACCTCACCAGGGTACATGGCATCATGGAGTTTCATCAGGACTTTTTAAGTCTAAATGCATCTGAATTGGCCAAGAAGCTAAGAATGGGTCATTACTGGATCATCCAGCAGGACAATGATCCAAAACATACGTCCCAAAAAAGATTTACCGAGCACAAAATCAAGCTTTTGCCATAGCACTTCAGTCCCCTGATCTAAACCCCATAGAAGGCTCATGAAGTGAGCTAAAGAGGGGTGGGGGGTGGCATAAAATAGGGTTTCAGACCCTGGATGATTTGGAAAAGCTGGTGTTAAGACGAACGGAGAAGACCAAGTGCTGTTTTATTAGCAAACTGAGGCTGTACAGTGTATTAAATGTAGATGGCACATGAGGCGTGGCTTTTGATCTCTTAGAATAAACATACTTTAATCAAAGATTGGATTGTTCTGATTTATCTAGCGTGAGATTAAGCTACTTCACCAATTGACCACATTGCTTAGAACCTTTTTTGCTCTTCGTCCAGCTGCCAAGAATTGTGGATCTAGTACGTTTTCTTCCAGCAACTATTCCCCTGCCCCACAAGAATTCGCAAAATCTGTAATGTCAGTGGGAAAGACATTACACGGGGGGTCCATTGGTCAGTCTAGCGCTCATACTCAGAAATGTATCTATGACTTCCAGAAGACCTGGAGTGACATTTCTTTTCACTAAATCAGTCCCAACTGTTGTAAATCTTTGGTCGACTGCTTGATTCCACTGCCAGTTCCTAAGTACATTAGTGGTCAGGCCTCAAATTCTTCTCTTTAAGTCCAACGTATGAGAACGCTTGGCTGTATCTACCTAGATACTACAGAGCCCTGATTGAATAATGTGTAAGGATTTATATCTTTTGTTTCAGTGCAAAAACGAGGGAAGAGCATACAAAAAGCTTAATGACTCTGTTGCTCAAAAGAAAGCGAAAAATGACATGTATGTTTTCATTTCAGAGAAACCATTAGTCCTTCTCTGAAGGCCGAGAAGACCCTGAACGTGCCCCATTAGTGCTGTAGTGAAGGTTTAGGGTTCTGCAATGACTTCCAGAATGCTTCAAGAAGCAGGGCTGACTTTGCTTTTGAGGTTAGCATGACGAATCGCAGACAGCAAGCCTGGACTTTGTTTCTTCCTTGTATTTATTTCATTATTTAATCATAATAATGGCAATATTTTTGCCTTCCTTTCTCCTATCTTCCTAATAAATGTGGAAAAGTTGAAGTTCTTTGTGTGTCTATGTGTGTGTGTTTAATCCTTCTGACCATTAATTGGCCACTCTTTGCTGCTGAGAGATTTCAGGAACAGCATTTTTTTTTTGGGAGGGTATGCGCGTGTGTGTGTGTGTGGGGTGGTGGGGGGGGTGGCTTGGTGGTCATTGGAGATGAGGGTGACGTGGGGGCTTCCCAAGCGTGAAAAGTTGCACTGATATTTAAGAACCTGGCTCCAAGCAATTAGAGCTCCAAACAAGCCGGGGTCATTAAGTCCGGTGGCTGAGGCCGTCTCTGTCCGTCTGGCTGCGGATGCCCCCGCCTCCTTGTGGTGGAAAGGTAACGACACACACCTATTATCCAGCGTAAGGTTCTGATTAGTCCTGCTGGACGCGCCAACCGCGGATTTGGACTTAAGACGGTGCCAGCGGTAGTTAGGGGGATTGCGGGTAATGAGGAGCAATCTAGGTTTAAAAAAAGAAAGCGGAGAAAAAAGGCTGAGGTGTCCAATGTGATTCATGACGACTGGAGATCGTGTGTGTTGGGCATTAATAGAGGAATGAAAGGAGATATGAAAATAAGGGGCTTTCATGTGGAGGGGCTGAGTGGCATGCTGACAGGTCAGCTTGGGCTGTGTGTGTGTGGGGTGGTGCCAAGAAGGTACCTGGATTAGTGTTATTGATTCCAGATATCTATTTCTCTGTCCCCAGCCCCCCACCCTTCTCTCTTAAACAAATACCATATGGGAAGCTGTCAATATCTCTCATAGAGTACTTCTGTCAAGTGTTCCTTGTGTGTGTGTGTGTGTGTGTGTGTGTGTGGGTGTGTGTGTGTACATACATTTATAAACACACAAAAAGAACAAGTATGGGGACACCTGACTAGAACATCTATATAACCTTATTGGACATCCCACTCTAAAAACAGGGGCATTAATATGCATTTGCCCCTCTACTGCAGCGTTGACAGCCTACACTCTTCTGGGAAGTATTTCAGAGTGTCTGTGGGAATTTGTGTCCATCAAAAAGAGCCTTTGTGAGGTCAGGCACCAATGTTGGATGAGAAGACCTGGCTCACAGCTAAAGTTCCACTTCATCCCAAAGGTGTTCAGAGGGGCCAGTGGAGTTCCTTGACACCAAACCAAATTGTGCACAGGGGCCCAGTCATGACGAAAAAAGGAAAGGGTCTTCCCCAGACTGTTGCAGAGAAATTGTGTGTATGTAAATATTTAAAATGTTATACCCTTCACTGAAACTAAGAGGCTCAAACTCTAAAAATCAGCCCCAGACCATTATCGCCCCATACCCAACTTTACTGTTGGTACTGCTATGCAAACCCATTCACTCCAGAGAGCACTACTGTGTTTTAGTATTATAGTATACTACCAGTCAAAAGTTTAAAAATAGTTCCAAAATGTTTGGCTGGTAGTGTCTAAAACGTTTGGCTGGTAGTGTACTAAAACGTTTGGCTGGTAGTGTACTAAAACGTTTGACTGGTAGTGTACTAAAACGTTTGGCTGGTAGTGTACTAAAACGTTTGACTGGTAGTGTACTAAAACGTTTGGCTGGTAGTGTACTAAAACATTTGGTTGGTAGTGTATCTAAAACGTTTGGCTGGTAGTGTATCTAAAACGTTTGACTGGTAGTGTATCTAAAACGTTTGACTGGTAGTGTACTAAAACATTTGGTTGGTAGTGTATCTAAAACGTTTGGCTGGTAGTGTATCTAAAACGTTTGACTGGTAGTGTACTAAAACATTTGACTGGTAGTGTACTAAAACGTTTGGCTGGTAGTGTACTAAAACGTTTGACTGGTAGTGTACTAAAACGTTTGGCTGGTAGTGTACTAAAACATTTGGTTGGTAGTGTACTAAAACGTTTTACTGGTAGTGTACTAAAACGTTTGGCTGGTAGTGTACTAAAACGTTTGACTGGTAGTGTACTAAAACGTTTGGCTGGTAGTGATCTAAAACATTTGACTGGTGGTGTTCTAAAATGTTTGACTGGTAGTGATCTAAAACGTTTGACTAGTAGTGTTCTAAAACATTTGACCTGTAGTTTTTGTATATGGTTATCAGACAGAAGAAGAAGAAGAAAGACTGATAAAACCTACATGTACAGTCATGCAAATTTCTATTAGCACCTCTATGGGATTCCTAGTATTGTGTTAGCACTAATCTAATGATTATGCAGTGACTTGGTAAAGAGCTCTAGTACAGAGCTATTGCAGCTGTTCCTTAAACCTGGATAAACTACAGGCCATATGCAGGTCAGCAACATATCAAGGCTTAGAAAGTCTAGAGTAATATTGGTCTCACCAACTCAAACTCAAAGCATGATTGATTTCATCCTCTGATTCCAGTTTTTCCAGACGTCCACAAAGGAACTTATCCACATCAAGTTTGTCTTGGAAGTTGCTCTGGACTCTGGGATGACCAGTCTATTATGTCTATTGCCTTTTCTTAGTAAGGACCTCTTCTTGAACAGCTACACATCTTTTTAGACCCAGCATTGACTTATCTTCTCACAGCGGAAGGATGGACAGAAGCACGTTGTTTAGCACTGAAGCGTGGGTGGATCACGTTTTTCTTCTCAGTGCTGGTGGTCTATCTGATCTATTAACAAAAATGTGGTTTCTGACATCTGTACAACCCTGAAGAATTGTGCCGTCTTAGAAATGTACAGCTTTTTTGGGTTTAAGCATGCTGACAAATATGTCCTCCAGTGATAGTCAGATGTTACCAATGTGCTAACCCTCTTTTAGCACAGGCAAAGTCTTCAAAAGGCTTCGATTAGCTCCAGTGGCCCCTGTGTGATTATTTTGGTTGCTTCATTTTATTGAACTAAAATGACTTTTTTTTCATCTTCTTTTTTTCCAAGAAGGCTGATTTAAACTCATAGCTCAATAAGGACCAATGCTCATTAGTTATTTTATGCAATAATTAGAAACTTCTTCAGGGCTTGCTCACAGAAAAGAGGAAAAGAAACGCCCCACTGTTTTCAATGTGAGTATCAATATAGTATCAGAGTTGAGCACAATGTGCCAATACTGATTCAGAACCAGCACTGCCAGCTGTGTTATGAATATAGCCACAGATATTTCATTACCACATTGATGTGGTACGATACACGGTTTTAAATAAACAGATCATCTACAGTAAGTGTACTGAGCAGAAGAGTTTGCAGATGTGCTTCCGACACAGTTGATGTCTACTGACCTTCCTTTAGAAACATGTTGGACATGCTTCCTCACGAGACCTTATAACTCTGTTTTCATGTACATTTTTAGCTTCTTACAACATTATGTAATAAACAGATTCATCAAATACAGAAAGTTGATTTCCCACACATTCTCATTAAATGAACATTTTAAATACATGACGTTTTCAGCAACAGATATATTTATACAGAAATATTTATACATTATACGCTGGGACTGACTCCAGCCCCCCCTCCCCCGTGACCCTGACTAGCGGGATTAAGCGGCAGATAGTGGATGGATATTTATACATTATCAGTGCAATCTGAAGTATGGTCAGTGTGGAAACTGCTGCTGTACTCCTTCATTATTGGTTTATCGAGGTACAAACTATCTTCCAGGTCCTACTGTGTATTTAAAGTTTAAAGGCGTGTTACACTCACCAATAACACATAACTATATATATATATATATATATATATATATAAATATACACTACCGCTCAAAAGTTTAGGATCACTTTAGAATTTCATTTCATGCAATTTTCATGCAATTCACAAACAATATTGTCCATTTCACAATCAAATTAAGTGTATCAGATTATTTTTAAAGAATAAAAATGTTTGTATTAAAGCCTATTTTTGTATAGAGGCTTATTTTGTATATAGTCCTATTATCAGTAATTCTCAGTCCTCTGTCTAAATCTCCTGGTATGTCTGCCAATCCAAGTTAAGGATGTTATTGGACTAATTGGTTGTTAGGACACTCTTGCTCAATTGTGATGTACAGCTGAAAAACATTCTACTAATAAGTGAGCATAAAAGGGAGAACAACATTCTAGGTTAGTTTAGTATCTGAAGCATCAGCAGTTGATGGCTTGCTGACCGACTCAAAATGGCCAGAAAGAAACAGCTTTCTTTAGAGACCCGTCAGTCCATTGTTGTGTTAAGGAAGGAAGATACTCCATTAAAAACAAGAAAATTTCACTGTGATCCCAAACTTTTGAGCGGTAGTATATATATATATATATATATATATATATATATATATATATATATAAACAATTGCAGATTTTGGTGCAGTAATGTTCTCTATTTAAAGGGATGGAAGATGATAGAAGTTACACTGTAATATTCCTTGTTTTCTATATAGTATAAAACTGGTGCTACTAGTTCTTCAAGAAGTGGATTAATAGTTTATATAAATTAACATTTCACTGAAAAATTATGTTCTTGCAAATGATGCACTCTTTGTCGCTCTCCCACTCTCTGTCTTTCCTTTGTTTCTTTCTTTCTCTCTCTCTTTTCGTCTCTCTCTCTCTTCCCCCTTTCTTTTGCTTCCTTAACTACCCCATTATTCTCTGTCCTTTTTGCTCTCTCTCTATCCATCTTACTCTCAAATCCTTTCTTTTTTTCTGTCTTTCACTGCTCCCATCTTATTTGTCCTTTTTTAATCTATTTCTTACTTTCTCTCTTACACACATCTCTTTCCTCTCTTTCCTTTCTCTCTCTCACTTCCTCTCTGCTTGCCCTTGCTTTCCCCTCTCTCTCACTGTCCTCTTTCTCTTTCTCTCTCTTTGTTTTTCTTTTTGTTTTGCTTCTTTCACCTTCTTTTCCCTTCTTTATCTTTCATCTCACCTCTCTCTCTTTTCCACTGTTTCTTTTTTCCTCTCTCCCCTTCTTACCCTCTCTCTTCTTTCTCTGTCCTTTATTAAACAGGTCTGTTTCTCCCTTTCTTCTCTCTTTCTTGTTCGCACTTCCCCATCTTTCCTTCTCTCTTACTAATTCTCTTTCTTTGACTTTCTCTCTCTCTCTCTCTTCCTCTCTCTTTTCCCCATCTTTCCTTCTCTCTAACTAATTCTCTTTCTATGACTTTCTCTCTCTCTCTCTCTTTTCCCCATCTTTCTCTTTCTCTCTCACTCTGCCTCTACTTCTTTCTTTCTCTCATTCACTCTTGCTCTATCTCTTTTACTGTCCCTTCTATCTCTTCCTGTCCCTTTCACTGTCTCCTCTCTCTCATTCTCCTTATCTCTGTCCCTTACTCTCTCTTACACCCACTCTTTCTCTCTCCTTTGATTTCTCTCACCTTTTGTCTTTCTGTCCTTCACCCCCCCTCTCTTTCTCTCTCTCACACATTCTTTCCTACTCTTTCTGCATTTCTAACCTATCCAACTCCACTCTTTTCTAGCCCATCCAACTCTACACTTGTCTATCTGAGGAGTACGAGAAGTGAGGAGAAAAAGATGGCAGGAGAAAGAGAGAGAAAAAAGACCAAGATGAGAGAGAGAAAGAGAGAGAGAAACACTTAACATGTCATCAGATGCAGATTCCAGCTCATAATCATATGAAATAAACAGGCGGTGATAGGTTTGCGTATCAGACACATGCACTGCATTAACTCTGAGCTCAGGTCTGGAATGGATCCTCCCGTAGACCCTCTAATACAGCCTTCCTCAACTAATGTTGGTGGGGCTTACGACTTTCTGAACCAGGCATCAAGAAACTTCACTTCCAAGAAGAGTCAATACACTCGGCATGGGTTTTTATTATTATTAAGACTGAAATGCTGGAGCTGTTGTGCCGGAGCACTCGGGTACATAGCTGCGGTTAGCTAATGCAGTAATGAAGCGGCCCGCTCCATAACTCACCGTGAACTTTTGTCAATAGAGCGCAATGTAAATAAGAAAGAACAATGAAACGTCATTTACATTAATCATATTACTGCCCCAGCCAGAGTCAAAGTCGGGGATTGGGTGGGGTGGGGGGGTGGGTGATGTATTAAAAATGGGAGCCCGGGCCCATCATCAATCCATAAATGAAATATGTAATTTAATATAAAGCGTTGTAATGTGGATATATCAAGCCGTGCGCCGACGAGACTTGGGAGGCGTTTTAATATGTTTGTGATGTTACTTATTAGGAAAAATGAACCTCGGTAAAGTGATTGGAAGGAGAAGAGAGAGAGAGAGAGAGCGGTGTCAGAGTTGAAGAGGGGCCGGCCACGTCTCATCAAGGGCGCCCTCGTCACAACAGCGCCACTGAGGACGCCAGACGAGCTCTCTCAGAGCTGATTGCCGAGCGTCTTCAGGGCATAAGAGACAAATATCATGCATAAAGAAAAAGGCTCCACTCCAAGTAAACAAATGACCTTGATCGATATTAAAACAGATAGACCCCTTCGGAGCCGGATCGCCGCGTCCCCTAATGCCTCGTACGCCTGCCCTGTCCGGGAGAGGCGCGTTAAGCATCCCTCATTCAGATGAAGATGTGTTTTGCGGCTTCTCATATTGCAGGTTTTCCAAGAAAAAAAAATTAAAAAAACAAAGAAATAAACAGAGGAAATTAGGGGCGTGATTTTTTATTTATTTATTAGTTTTTGTAGGGTTGTTCCATAAATCCCTCTGTCTTTATTGAAAATTTAGTCCGCGGCCCCTTGAATTATGAGCCTAAGATCCGGCATAAAAAGCGGAATTAATGTATTTGTTACATCGCAATGCGAAAAACGCAGAGGCACTATAATTTTGCATTTATTCAGCCCAACGTGTCCCCTGGACCGCTGCTGGGAAACGTTCCGGCAAAAGAGCCTCTTGATTACCCAGTTTACAATGTAGCCATCGACTCGAGAGCTCTCCTCGCCTTTTATTTACGGCATATTTGTCCGTTTTATTTTAATTCAGACCCTCGTTTTGTGCCGGGAATATCTAATAATCAATTAGAGAGTCCGGCTCGAAATTTCCATCAGACGCAGACGCGAGGGTTTTGCTTGGGCCGTCCATATTTGTTTATTCATTTGTTTATCTTTTATCATTTATTTTTTTCCAATGCACTTTCTTATTTATTTATCTATTTACAGTTTAACAAATTAAAAATGGAAATAAAAAACAAACAGCAAACACCAGCATCCACCAGAGAGCGGCGGCGAGCGGCGAAAGTTTCCAGACGCGTACAGTAGGCTGGAAAATATTTACATTGAAGCTGGCCCGATGTCTCTCCAGCCCGATGTAGGTTAGCGCTGCAAAGTTAATATGCAAATGGTCTTATCTGCAGGGACCCACAAACAGAAAATCATCCTGATTGATTTAATAAACTGCTTTTATCTTTCAAATTGTTAATTAGGCGAGATGGGCTGCGCTTTGAATGCTGCCTTTCTGTGGCACTTAACAAGAGTATTATAGGCGAATAGAAAGTTTCTCTTTTTTTTTTCGCTTATTTAATTATTTATTTATTTCTGCTTGGTCTGTGTCTCTTTCTTGTCTGCTCTAGTTGCTTCCTGTTTCTTCCTTTCTCTCTCTCTCTCTCTCTTTTTCTCTCTCTCTCCCTTACTCTCTCAGTCACCAAGCTGGTTTAGTGGCTTCTGAATGGGGGACGGCTTACAGGAATGGGTTGTGAAATGCAGGGGTGTCCATTTGCTCTTGTGCTCTTGACATTGGTGGGGACCTATGAATGTCCTCATGTCCACCTTCTTTTTTTGGCAGCCATCCTCACTCATTTTTGACACCCATGTGTCTCCCACGTTGCACAGTGAGTCTCACGTATGACTGGAAAGCTTTCCTTTCAGTTTTGGTGCTGCTAACAACCAAATGTAGCTACAGAGTCTCACGTGACAGCCAATCACAGTGGCCGTATGTGTTACAGGGAGTTAGGACTCCAGTAGAGAACGTGATTAAACCCTTTCTGCACCTCTAGGTTAATGAGACGTTGACAGATTATTGTTTTTTTTTTTTTTTGGAGGGGATCTAATTGTTGGTGGGGACATTTCAATAATCGCTGGATGTTGTCACTTTCGTCCATGCTAACTCTACACCCTTGGTGGAATGTTTACGATTTCTTCTTCACCTTAACTGGAGTTGATCAGCCAAGACTATCTACCAGTCTCCACTCACCAAACAGCTTGTATCTACACTCTCTTTGATTACATACATTGGTAGCCCAATTTCACCGTGTTTTCTGATAGTTAGTTAGGGCGTGTTTTCTGATAGTTAGTTAGGGCCCACCCTCCCATGGGACTACCACAGAGCAGGTATTATTTAGGGGCTGCATCATTTTTGGCACTACACTGACCTGATGAGTGTTTGTGTGTTGGTGTGAGAAGATCAGACACAGCAGTACTGCTGGAGTTCTTGCACTTGTAATTTTCATGAACTTGTTTTAGAAAATCAATAAAAATGTTTTATTTTCTAGCATTTTAGTTAATTATTTTAATTATTTCAGTGAGTCAAACATATAAAGGGACATAACGGGGTCACATGTTTGCATGGGCAACGTTTATCTTATTATATTAATTGTTAATGTGAATATTAATAATTATTATTGTATTATGTAGTATTTTATTTATTATATAAAGTGTACATTGCCCTGTGCACAATGTGTGGTTGCCATGGGCTGTTTCGTATATTTTATATAATTTGAAATCACATTTTAGTCAACAAACATGCAAAATATGGGACTTGCTTTCTGATTGTCCTCCCTTGACATAGTTCATAGCCTTGTAGCCCATAGATTAACTTGCAGACCCAACTTCATACCCTAATCCTGTCTACGGGTGCTATGCAGCTATAGGCCAGTGTTACGACCTGGTCTAGGGGCAGGCCGTAACAGAAATTGAGAGTGGATTCTCTCCCCTGACCTTTGCCTCTCTACAAGGGAAGCAGATTGCACCTTTTTCAGCAAAGCCACAGTACCTGGTAACATTCAAGATGCTTTCTACCAATCAAAAACTGGGACCTGCAGTAAAAAAACTAAAGAAAAGAAAAAGTGCCTGTTCGTCATGTATGTATTTGCACCAGTTCAGAAAACAATATCTGTTATAGTGTATGCATATTCAGCTACGTAAACTATTGTCAAATAAACTCAAACAGATCTTGGCTCTATGACATACTATTTTGGCAACCCAGCCAATCAATTTGTAAATTTTCATTAAAAAAAGTATCTTTATAAAACCCTAGTAGTTTTTAAACACTGAGCTAACAGTGACTTTGCAACGTGTGGACCACTAAGGCAGAGCAAGGAAGAGGAACTTTGAGAAACTTAGGGCTGTAATTCTGGGTGGCTTTGGGTGCTGGGACTTGATGCCAGGCCACCCCTTGCCAAGCAAAGAGTGAGTAAGATTTTGGAAGAAATGGAGGAGCTGGGGAGGTGGTGGGGTGTGAATTTCGTCACAAGAAGGTGAGGGCAGAGGAGTGGTTTATATAGAGCATTTAACGATGGAGTTTGGGCATGGTCCTTCTCCCAAACTTAAATTATTTCATAACATCATTTAAAGCTTCTAAAAGACATCACATGTTTTACATGACTTGTGTGAAAGATTAGCCTTTTATTTTACCTTGTAACAGTTTCACACTGTTCCCTCTTTCAGTAGAGGGGCCTTCTACAGAGCTGCCGCCTCTGGTTTCCCCTTCTACCAACCCACTGCCTAGGCTGCCGCTCATATTTACAGTCAGTAAAGTATCTTTTCTTGATTTTTCAAATCAAAAGACTGTTTTTTACACACCTGCTTACATTTGGCCCTATCTGTGTTGGATTCCCGTCCGGGTCGTTCTGTGTGGAGTGTGTATGTTTCCCCCCATGCTTGAGTGGGTTTCCTCAGGGTACTCCGGTTTTCTCCCACAGTCCAAACACATGCATGTTAGGTTGATTGGTCACTCTAAATTGCTCATAGGTGTGAGTGCGTGAGTGAGTGTTGGCCATGCGATAGACTGGCGAACTGTCCATAGTGTACCCTGCCTGCGTCCCATGACGCTGGGATTGGCTTCAGCCCTGCCATGACCTCGACTAGCAGGATTATGGATGGATGAATGGATGAATGATTTGGCCCTAACATGAAATGAGTTGTTTTCCCAATTATGGTGAGATCATGAACAATTTGATGAGGTTTGCTCTGATTGGCTAGTTTGCAGTGAGGCACTGCAATGATCATAAAGAAGCTACATTTCGAATGGGTTGAAATAGACACAGCCAGAAAAGCGTAATGATTTTCTGTGTAAATAAACTAGATTGTTATGAAATATCTAGCTATCTAGCAATCTAGCTAACATCACCTTCACAGCCTGGAGAGAGTAGAGTTCTCCACCGGGTCCAGCATTTTCATTGCTGCTGCTGTAAGGTCATTGTTTTGCTGGGTTAGAACGTGAGCTGGTTAATGTGAATCCAGTATGTAAGTCTAGGAATGTGGAATCGGCCTGGTTTAGCAGCCTCTTTTGCACGTGCAGGATTTGCGTTTGAAGCAGAAGAGAACAGTGTTTTAGATTCATGATATATCCCTAACAATCAAGTGGCACCTGTTTTTACCTTTGTGGCATTTCCACAAGACCTTTTAACTTATTTCTAGATGTTTTACTTGTTAAAAGTGATTTTAGCTACATGTTCTCTACGCTTGCAGATAATTTGGCTTGTTTTAGACACATTTCCTAAAACTCTGCTAATACAGTGAAATCATTTGGCTGACTAATATCACATAGAATAAGAAAATGAGTGAAATTATCTTAATTTAGCTCACAGAAATGAAAGCTTTAGCATAGTTCTGCCAGGAAGACTCCAATGCTACGTCACTCCTTCATTCATTATTCCAACCAATCGCAGGCTGCCACCTGTCTTTAAAAGGATTCAACTCATGCTCCCTCTTTGCTGCCTTCAGGTGTAGATGTTTCTACACCCTACGTTCTCAACCCACCGTCCTCCCCACCACCACCAGTTGGGTCCCAGTCCTGCTGTCCTGGGAGGCGGCTTTGTCTCTGTCCATATCTAGCAGGATCTGCGAGGGTCTGCACGTTTAAAAACCTGGGCCTAGGACTGGGCCTATACCAAAGAGTGTCCTACAATAACTAACCTTTCAATTGTACAGCTTATTGAAGATTAAACTTTGTTTTACATTCCTCTACTCCTTGAGTCTTTTTGGCAGAAATGGCAAATATAAGATATCGGTGCTGTCCAAAGCAAAACTTGTGTCTCAATTTCTACTTTTCTTCATCGTTTGAGCAGCAGCTGCCGTTTCCATTGTTTTTAATTGGACAGCGACAATATGTCAGCTAGGGATGAGATCATTTTGCCATTTTGTTTATATATCTAGCTTGATACTACAGAGAATAATTAAATTATTCATGACTGGGCGATATTCTGTTGGGTAGGAGTTGAACCCCATGATTTTCATGCAGAACCTAACAATCAGAGGTGTCAAGTAATGAAGTACTTTACTGGAGTAAATATTTTTCAGATGACTTTTTACTTCTACTCCTTACATTTACACTCCATTATCTGTACTTTCCACTCCTTACATTTACACTCCATTATCAGTACTTTCTACTCCTTACATTTACACTCCATTATCAGTACTTTCTACTCCTTACATTTACACTCCATTATCTGTACTTTCTACTCCTTACATTTACACTCCATTATCTGTACTTTCTACTCCTTACATTTACACTCCATTATCTGTACTTTCTACTCCTTACATTTACACTCCATTATTAGTACTTTTTACTCCTTACATTTACACTCCATTATCAGTACTTTCTACTCCTTACATTTACACTCCATTATCAGTACTTTCAACTCCTTACATATACACTCCATTATCAGTAATTTCTACTCCTTACATTTACACTACATTATCAGTACTTTCTACTCCTTACATTTACACTCCATTATCTGTACATTCTACTCCTTACAATTTAAACATAGCCTCATTACTCCTATTTCATTTCAGCTTGTTTTCATTCATCTACATTTACATTCCAGTAAAGATTATTGATAACATGCCTTTGAAGTTTGACTTTTTGCACCATTACAATACTTATAGACAACTAGTCATCATATCTTCTGCTCCATGAAACACATGTTAATGCTCAGTAGTACACAGATATGCTTCTTTAATATATTTACATTCTACTAAACTACATTCATTTTCAATAGGCGTATATGCGACTGAAACAGGAAGCCTTTCATCTTTTTTGGGGAGGTGGGCTAGTGCACTAAAGGCCCCTGTGGTGCGGCCTAAGCCACTTTTATACTTTAAGTAGTTCTGAAAGCAGTACTTTTACACTTTTACTGGAGTAAAAAGCTTGAGTTGATACTTCAACTTCTACAGAAGTATTTTTAAACCATAGTATCTATACTTCTATAATGAATGTGAATACTTCTGACACCTTTGCTAACAATGACACAAGAACAGTGCTGTAATAAGTAAACATGCAAATGTGATTATCTTGAATCAAACAAACTACAAGTTACCAAAAGACTTAGAAGATGACTATGAAGGTTCTCCATTGCGTTTACCAACAGAACTGTACGAAACCACTACAAGACTTTCCGCTACGAAGACCATCCTCCTGCTTTGGCCGCTGCCGTCTCTTGATGGCCAGATCTGCCATATTGGAGGTATTTTCCATGACGCAGGGTTTGCTACATCCCCACTGAGTTAGGCGCGAGCAAAGATGCTGCTGGCGTTTTCAGTGAGCTAGCGCCACTTCGGCCTGCCAGGGGCATGACGTATGTTGCTCAGGGGTTGGCACAGGAGCGGCGTGGGTAGAGGCAGCCACCCAGAACCGTACCACACACACTACAGTCCACCAGTCGGCCAAAAGTCGGGGCCAGAACGAGGCCTGGGGCTCGGGCAGGTCAAACAGACGGATCAACACGTGGGAGGGAACCCTTTTAGAGAAGGGGGGCGGATGACTAAGCGGCTTCGGATCGAAGCTTTCCGCGTCCGCGCTCGCTTTCTCCACCCCCCTCCTCAACGCCTCATCTCCTTGAGTGTTGGGCTTGCGCGTAACCATGCTGCTCGGTAGCTACCGGTGTTAGGAGTTTTGATCTCATCCACTTGGATACTTCTAGGGAATATTTTTCTCTCTCTTCCATCCCAGAGCAATCTGAATAATTTTTTCAACTGCATATTTTAATTCTCAATCTATCTTTGATGTCTTATTTGTGTGATTATTTCTCCTCGGTGAAAACAAACGAAGAGCACTCCCTGTCAGCCCTTGCTAGCGCTTTATGTACGGTTGGGACTTTTTTGAGGGATCAAAGAAAAATCCCACATGCATAAGTTCAAGCAAACATAAAACGAGGAAGGAGGGTAGAGGAAAAAAAAGTGAGCGAGGGAGGAAAAAAAAAGAGAGCGAAGACAGACAGAAAAGTAAACTTAAAACTGTGTTGGTCCATATTGCATCAAACTAGCTGCGGGAAAAAAAATCTAATACTACCTTGGAGGCTAATGAGATGGAGGCTGGGTTTTCTTTTTTCTTTTTTTTATTGCCAGGGAATCTTCAGCTTATCGCAAACCCGCGGAACGTGCACACCTTCTGTCAATCTCGCCGCGTAAGAACAGTCATATCATTAAGGGGGAGTGAGGGGGCGTCTAACCTGCGCAATTAAAGGGGTGAGAAGCAGGAAGGAAGGAAGTGGGGAGACAGTGAGTGCGGCACCTCTAATTATTGACTGGCCTCCGGTTTGCTGCAAAAGGCTTCATTAGGACTTTTCTCCCAGTAATTTGTTGTGGTATGACATTCATCATATATTGTTGGTAACCTTTAATTCATCTATTGTTAGCACTTTTGTCTGCTGAAGTAAGGACTTGCAATTTTGTGACTGTGTGTGTGCGTGTGGTTGTGTGTGTGTGTGTGTATATGTGTGTGTGTGTGTGTGTGTGTGTTTGATGGGAGGGAATGCCAGTGTAAATTGGCATCATGTTTCATTTGCATCTCTGTTAAAAACACTGACACCCTCGCTCTGTCATGAAGAAAAAGAAGTCATGCAAAAATCGTCACACAAACAAACTCTCAGGGTAAATTCTTGGTTTTTGTCATTCCTCCTATCCCTCTCTTTCCAATAGCATGCACTCTTAGCAAAAAGCGTTCTATATGATCACGGTCTAAAGAAAAATAAGTATCTCTATTTTTTTATTTTTCGTTTTCAGCATCATTTATAATGCCTCAAAATTTCATGATGGTTAGACCAATACAAATGCTCTAAAATTGAAAATGAATAGGTTTCTGTTCATTTGCATGGGAAAGTAAAGAGGGCTTTTGTAGATAGAAATACTTGTTTTTCTTTGGAAAGGGATGATATATTACCTAAATAATAACAGAAAACAGTGCTGTCCAGAACCGTTTTTAAACTATTTTTTAAATAACCACATTCAACAGGTTCTCTGTCACAAGAATTTTAACAATTTAATCATATGAAGAAAAGATGAAACGTATAAATTGTTCTTTAAGCTGTCGTGGGCATATATATATATATATATATATATATATATATATATATATATATATATATATATAACCCATGTCTTGACTTGTGTACAGATATTTTGGGAGGCACAGACTCAAAATAAAAAAAGATGAATAAAAACTTGAATAAATGACTAAATTATTTCAACTTAAGTTCATTAATTAATGTATAAATCTTAACAAAAAAAGGGTTCTATATCATTGCTGTCCAAAGAAAGACAGGTATCTCCTTTTTTACCAAATTTTTATTTTTCTGCATAATTTAAACTCTACAGTCGTCTTTTATGTTA
>CM038704.1:41220161-41610161 GCA_021613375.1 Megaleporinus macrocephalus | reverse complement strand
ATCACAGCCATATCATGTCCAACATTTGAATATTAAGCACCAACATCATATCCATAATAGCTAGCTAATAGCTGGACTGTGCTTCTGAAACTGAGGTCACGCAACTTTTTGAACAAATGCTTCATTTTCATAACTGTCAGCTGCATCACTTCTATGTCCAGCTGTTGGCTGCTTCAGGACGTGCTTCCATAAAACATAAGATGCTTAATCCGCTGTGAGAAAACGTGTATGCAAAGCTGTAGACCAGTTCTGAATGGCTAATAATGACTTTACAAATGACAGTTACATGGTCCAAACTTTGATCAACTTGATAATCGCCATTGACGATTATGGGCTTGCCAGCTACTGCTCCACATATATCCACGATTGGTCACCATTCATGACATTTGCATAAGGTTTGTCCTGTGT
Source organism: Megaleporinus macrocephalus (assembly GCA_021613375.1). Lineage (NCBI taxonomy): Eukaryota > Metazoa > Chordata > Actinopteri > Characiformes > Anostomidae > Megaleporinus > Megaleporinus macrocephalus. Next base: position 41,609,753 of record CM038704.1, on the reverse strand, counting down.
ATGGTGAGAGTCGTGAAAACAGCGCTTGAATTAGTGGTTTGATGTGACAGTCATATGTGTATATTATTTGACTCAAATCATGAAAAAAACATCCATCCATCCATCACCTGCCACTTAATCCCGCTAGTCAGGGTCACGGCGGGGGGCTGGAGCCAGTCCCAGCATCACCAGGTGAAAGCAAGGTATACCATAGACAGGTTACCAGTCCATCACATGGCCAACACTCACACCTACAGGCAATTTAGAGTGACCAATCAACCCATCATGCACACCTTTAGACATCTGGGAGGAAACCCACTTAAACACGGGGAGAACATGCAAATTCCACACAGAACGGGCCTAGACCGGGAATTGAACTCGGATCGTCTTGCCGTGAAGCGATAGTGCTAACCACTACACCATCGTGCCACCTCATTTGAAAACATTTAAAACATTAAAAAGACATGCAATCTCGCATGAAATCATTATAGATAATGTGTATGCTTAACAAACCACAGTAGAACATATCATTGCAATCCAAAGAAAAACACATATCTCCAAAATGGCAACTTTACAGGATAGGCCAACAACCTTCTATACTTTTTAAGGAAAGTCAATGGAACCAGAAATTTTTTCAAGCCATTTTGGAGAATTTGACACACTGTTTCACACATCCATTAGGATGAACGTAATTTTGTGCATTCTTAAAACCATTCAAAAAATAAAAATACAACCAAAAAAGGAACTAGCCAGCTGTGCTATCATTCGAGCCAACACTATACAGTACTGTGCATAGGTCTTGGGCACCTATAAGCTCATCTCATTGAATCTCTTTATATTAGCTGTAAGTGTATTTTCACCAGTAAATGTAATAACACCAGATATCACTAGAACAGAAGAACAAAGGTTAGTTCCAGATTTTTCTTGGATGCTACAGACATTGTATGAATGTATTCATGTCCTTTAGTGGCAATATTGATTTAGCTTAATGAAGTACTGAGCAGTCAAAGCAGGTATTAGATGAGAACTGTAAATAATACTTGGTTGTTTCTGCAAGGGACATTTTGGAAAGGGTTAAATAAACACACCAACATATTTAAAAACACTACTTACAGTATTAATGCTACTTACATATTTAAAAGGCAGTTGTATCTGCAGCATATAATGCAACATAAAACACCTTTGGGTGTCCCTGGTATATCATGTCATGTCATATCAGACTGTATACTTACCACAGCAAACCGCACTGATCTGTAAAGGAAATATGTAGATAACTCAGGTGATTGGCGGCAGTGGGGTGGCCAGTGTGCAGCTGCGGTTAGCTAAGGAAGTAGTATATCTGTTAGCAGCCCAGCTAACTTGCCTACCATAAACACTAAAACCACAAAAGTAAAGATAATACTACAGCCTCCTGACTGACTGCATCTGATACTGTCTGTCTGAGGGCCATGTGTTTATTTGTAGCCAGTAAGGAAGTCATGTTAAAAGGATTATACTTAAACAGTGGTTAAATTAGTGTTTCCTCTATTTTGGAGGTCCTGTGTTATATGACAGGCCACCCCAAAGCAGTAGCTCTATCAGTCAAAGTAGGGATGGGGAGTGGACTCCAACAGAACCCATTCCTTAACTCCGGTTGGGTTTAACTCTTGACCAAAGACTCTAAGAGTACAAAAGCTGGGAGTCAACTCTATCAACTCTATCTGTATTTTTACTTTTTGCAATTGGCTCAAGGGATTATACATCCTGTCCAGCAGCTCTTTAACTTCTTCATGATTTGGGTTGCAAGGAATCATTTTTAGGAACATATAAAGAAAAACAACACAAAAACAAAACACTGTGGGAAAGATTTGACAACTTCTTATTCAAATGCTGCTGCAGTTGCATTCTGACACTGGCATCATTTAAGGTGGACTAGAAAAGAGAAATAAGAAGCTGGCAAATGTTCAGCAACCTTCTGCTTTGTAATAAAATTGTACACCCCCCAACCCTTATTATGTCTTATAATTTTTTTATCATATCACTAAAAGCTACTTTCTTTCTATATTCTGAATTTTTATCACATCTCTATAATGCAAATAGGACCACTGCACACATACGTCATACACAGAACTATTGCTCAGTTGCAGTTTCATTCATTCTAATCATTCATTCCCTTCATTTGTTGAACATGTTACACTCATTTCTTAAACATGTCCATCCCACCTGCACACTTCTATCTATTTTCTATTTCTGTATTATGTGTATTATTATATAAAAAAATATTCAAATCTTATTTACTTATATATTTATTTGATCTTATATTTATTATTGTTGCTGTCCACAAGGCCAGCTTTACAGAAGGGGCCAAAAACTATGCTCACTGTAAGTCAATGGAACCAGAATTTTTTAAAGCAATTTTATTGGTCCATTCATCAAACATTTTACACATAATGTAAACAGCAGTTGGAAATACATGTGCTTCTTTGCCTTTGTACTTTAATATAAGCTATTGTTTCATAGGAGTGTGCAGATGTTTCATTGCTAGCTGTACGGTGTGACTAGGACTATGTATCTACTCAAAGTTGGATAAAATACATTTAGGAAGGTGCTGTGTCCATTATCCTGGACTTCATCGTAGGGGTCAATTCCATCACATCTAGTGGCAGTGGAGTCTAGAGTGGGAGTCGACTCCAGAATACTCGTTGTGTCCCGTGTTCAAAGATACAAAGTTAAACTTAAATTTTTCACATTTAACCCTAACCCTTAACCCTAACCCTTAACCTAACCCTAACCCAACCCAACCCAACCCAACCCCAAACCCTTAATCCTAGAAATTATATGACACCAAATCAATAATTGCAGCAAAATCCATTACAGCTAACATTCACTGGCGCTGACTAATGTGACTGTGTAATGTTGATGTTCTAGTTTCAGACTACGTTTTCATTCCAGTAGAGAATCTATATTCGTCCAAGCTCAAGCTACCCTTACAGTTCTAGAGTTTAGACTGTTTCCCTACTTTGCAGCACGTTCATTGTCCTTTATGCAGCAGTTTCTGATTCAAGTCCGGTTCAGCACAGGGACAGCGAAGTCGGGCTGTTTTAATTGCATACGACCCTGGACGGCTCCCCCGCACTACAAAGTGCCATAAAATTAAAGATGACAGACATTCAAAACAGGTTTTGTGATCACGATTAGACTACAAAGCGCAAACTTTCCCTCTTATTCTTCAGAGGCAGAGCGGACGTGCCATTTTGGGGCCCGTTCCCTTAATTATTTCTTTGATGGAGACTTGTTTGTTATACAAAACGGAACGGGAGGGGCGATACCCCCCCCCCACCCCCCCAAACACACACACACCCTCCCCACCGCCACCCTTCCAAAGAGTATGGCAAGATGAGAAAAATCTAACTTTGAGGGCACTTTAGCAACACTATTTCATGGTGCTCTCATCGGAGGCAATCGCATAAGCAAATTGCTTTCATTTAAGTACCTTCACCTTTCATGTGGAGGAGGGGAGAAGAGGGTGGGGAAAGAAAAAAAAATCAAATAAATAAATAAACCAGCACGCAGTGATATGCTTTCATGTTTTAATTTTCACGTCGCTCCTTTGTGAATCTAATCAAATAAATAACCGGCCCGCAAATTTACAATTTTCTAACAAACATTGTGGCGAATTAAATCATTAAGAATGCAGATTTGGACTCGTATAATGAATCCCGTGGGAGGGTTTAAAGGTTTCATGCTTAATTACACATTAAAATACGCTCAATGATACGATGCCCTTTATAGGAACGTGTTTGCCGACTTCGCCGCAACCTCTTTGCATTTTATTTTGTCTTTCATAATCAAATCATTAATCTGTCCTTCGACGCCTCACGATTCCAAACAGCTTTAATTGACCTGACTCGCGGGGCAAAATGAAAGATAACAAGTTGAGGCAAGGCCCAAGGCGCCTCGGATTGGAGATAAGTTTGGCGTGAAGGTGTTTCCTTTCTTTTCTTTGATAACTTGCCGGAACTTTTTCCCCGATTCCCTTTTTTGTATTATTTCTATATTTTTTTTAGCTCATACTGTTGCCTATAGAGTGGACACATATACGAATTTCTCAGTGATTGCATCATTTACATGGCTGTTAGACAATCAAGGATGATTTTTCTTTCGTGCTCCAGACTTTACTCCCTGCGTAAGTGTAACTAACATTGGCAACGATTTTTCCCTTCTTTTTTTTCTTTTTTCAGAGGCAAACAGCGACCATAACTCCAATTTGCCTTAATAAACCGGAGCCGAGGCCTGATGTAAAATAACTCAATGACATGCCTGCATGCAATATGCAAAAAAAAAAAAAACTCCTCTGCTACACTCGAAGGTGTGCGCCACTTTCCCCCAAAAGAGCCAAACGACTGCTTCCCATTAGGGACTGAGAGATTTGTCATTATTTGGCCTCGACTGCTCACGCTTCAAGTGCGCTGTTCAAGTGATTGGGCACAGACTTGCATGCAGACACCCATTTCTATTTCCCATTCCGACTGCCATTCTCTCTCCTCAAATAGTAATTTCGGTCGTGGGACTTGTGCACGCGTGTATATGCGTGTGTATTTTTTTTAGTTTTTTTTTTTATTTCTTTCTTTCTTTTTTTTCCATCCTGCTGTTTTTTTTATTATTTTTTATTTTTTCGCAAAAGGCCGGTGAAAGATCCCGTTCCTGCCTTGACATGCTGGAGGGTGCGAAAGTAGGAGAAAAAAAAGCTCCGTCCCATCCCGACACCCTCCCTGACTTTTGATTAGTGCTGAAACAAGGGCCCGCTGAATTATTATTACACCCGGGAACACCTCGGGAGGTGAAAAGAAGAAAAAAAAAAAATAAAAAAAAAAAAAATAGAAAAGGAAATTGCTCGCTCTCTTCTCTAACTCTGGCTCTCTTGTCTAGTCAAATGGAGATTTCTTGGACCTCAGGTATGTGTGATTGTGGAGGCAGACGTTAAAAGGAAAAGGCAATCTGTGTCAGGCTAAGTTGTGCTATCACAGGTTCGGTCGCCGGGCATGATGGAACGTGCCTGGGATCAAATCCATGCAGATTACATCCTGACAGGTGGGACACATTTAAGCTAAAGGCATCTGCTTGAATGGAATTAATTGGATGCAGGTTTAACCATAGGTGTAGTGTACTGCTACTGCTGGAACCAAACCTCATACACTATATTGCCAAAAGTGTTCGCTTGGGTTCCCATTCTTAATCCATAGGGTTTAATATGATGTCGGCCCTCCCTTTGCAGCTATAACAGCTTCAACTCTTCTAGGAAGGCTCTCCACACGGTTTAGGAGTGTGTTTATGGGAGATGTTTGAGCGTTCTTCTTCCAGAAGCACATCTGTGAGGTCAGACACTGAGGTTGGACGAGAAGGCCTGGCTCGCAGTCTCAACTCTAATTCATCCCAAACTTGTTCTATCAGGTGAGGGCAGTCAAGTTCATCCACACCAAACTCACTCATCCATGTCTTTATGGAGCTTGCTTTGTGCACTAGTGCGCAGTCGTGTTGGAATAGGATGATCCCCCCTCCACCAAACTTGGCACAATGCAGTCAGACGAGTATCGTTCTCCTGGCAACCGCCAAACCCAGACTCGTCCATCGGATTTCCAGGCAGAAAAGCGTGACTCATCAATCCAGAGAACATGTCCACCACTGCATCTGACACTTTGCATTGCACTTGGTGATGTAAGGCTTGGATGCAGCTGCTCAGCCATGGAAACCCATGCCATAAAGCTCTGTGTGCCTCCTTGCGCCTCAGGAACTCAGACTTTGTGAGCTCACTGGGGTCTATGAAGTGACCCGCTACTGGCCACAGATGAGTGTTATGTGCAGAGATATTTTGGTAGCACTGGAAGAGAGTCTTATACATAGGTTGCTGTTGTTGTTGGCTATAATATGTGTATATATTTGTTTCTCCAGCAGTTGCTTAAAGTGATATGTTGCTGATGTCTCATTCTTTGCTGAGACATTACAATACAGTGACAGCGCTCACAGAAAACAAACCAAATTTCATTAACTTAAAAAATGCAACTTAATAAATATTCTATTCCTGTTACATTGGGTGGGCATGTGATCAATCACTATGGTGTTGTGGTGGTCCTTGCAGCTATAAATATGATCACAGGCTATTGTGATGTATACACACTAAAGCTGTACTGTAACTGATTATGAAACTGACTCAGAGTGGCAGCAGTTTATACTTCTGTTGTGTAGTTCTGAACTTCTTGGTTGTCTTTTGGAAAGAATTAAGAAAGTTATAAATGTTTAAATGGTAAACTAAGATTAATCCACTGGGACAATGTTGCGGGAGCTGTATATATATGTATATATATATATATATATATATATATATATATATATATATATATATATATATATATATATATATATATGAGAATATATATGTAGTGGCTGATTGAAGATTGGCATTTTAGGCTGATGTAATAGAATTGGCAGAGCTGTCCTTGAGTTATCTGATACTGTTGCATTAGTGGTGGTCATATACACCGATCAGCCATAACATTAAAACCTGTATCTATACACACTGTCCAGTTTATCTGCTCCATTAACAATACAGGTGCACTTTGTAGTTCTACACTGTAGTCCATCTGATTCACTGTATACTTTGTTGCCATGTTCTTCAAAGATCAGGACCCCCACAGTGCAGATATTATTTGTGGTGGGTCATTTTCTGCACTGCACTGACATGGTGTTGGTATATGGTGTGCTGGTATGAGTGGATCAGACACAGCAGTGCTGCTGCAGTTTTGAAACACTGTGTCAACTCACTGTCTGCTCTAATAGACATGCCTACCTTGCTGGTCCACCTTGTAGATGTAAAGTTAGAGATGATAGCTCATCTGTTGCTGCACAGTTGTGCTCTCTACTCCTTCATCAGTGGTCACAGGACTCTACCTACAGGACACTTTTGGCTGGATGTTGCTGGTTGGTGAACTACTCTCAGTCCAGCAGTGACACTGAGGTGTTTAAACACCATGTCGGTGTTACTGCAGTGCTGAGAATGAGCCACCTCCATAGTAGTACCTGCTCTGAGGTGGTCCTGTGGGGATCCTGACCATTAATGAACAGGGTCTTATATATATATATATATATATATATATATATATATATATATATATATATATATATATATATATATATATATATATATATATATAAAACAGATTCACGTGGTTGTCTGTTATTGTCACTGTACATGAATTATTAACACAAAAAGTAACAAATGACACTAAAACCGAATAACTCCGCCCACTCACACTAACGTTGTCAGGCGTGTTTTGGCCTGGACTGCTTTTATTTTTTTATTTTTTATCAAATTGTTCACTAAACATTTCAGAAAAAGTCACATTCAAGTTTGTTTCCTCTAGAGCAGTGGGTCAGTAAGGTCCAGTTAGTGGAAATTTCCTTAGGCCAAGGTCCGGACCATCAAAATTTCTAACTTGGGTTATGATTCATGATACTGGAGTAGCTTAGTATCAACATCTTATGTCTTTAGCTACTGAAAGACCAACACATCACACCTACCGTTCAGTATATTTCAACAGTATTTATTGTTTTAAATGCTGAACTGAATGAATTATTTATAACTCCAAATAAACTCCAAATAAATATTTTTTATCTCATTTCAAGTACTCCCGAATCTGTACAGATCTTATTAGCTGAGGAGCCCCTTGGGTGATCTTACATGATTGGTGTGTGAGTTTACTGTGACTAGAAAACTAGAAAAGTTCTGCCTCTTAAAATAAACACTGTCAACATTAAATCATTTTCAATAGTTTATCAGTTTGGGTCCACATTGGACAACGTCTGGGTCCGGACCCGGACCACGTTCCGCCTATTAGTGACCTCTGCTATGGAGCATCTGTGATGTTCTACTTATGGTCTCTTCACATTTTTTGCATATGACTGTATATTAGACTTAATGGCACAGTAACAAAAACAGCCTGTTTAATTCAATGAGAAAACAAGAGAGTGAAAAATTAAATATAAATCATGACTGTTTATGGTATATGGTATATAAGAGGACATATGGGTCTGAATCACAGGCCACTTACAATAAGTACAATACATGTAGTATTAAACTATCCCAACTGTGATAGTAGCCTGGGGCAGAATTGATTACCTGCATAATATCAAAACACAAGACCTTATGAGTTAAATAACTAACTAGCCCAACTACTATCACTGTATGTGATTCATACCAGTAGAAAATAAAATGCTTAGCATTAGAGTTAAACTTCCATGGCTGGGTATGTTTGTATCAGCTAGTCATAATGTACCTGCTACTTTCGACTCCGGGTTTGAAACTGCTGAGGCTGCTGGCCACGCTCCATTCAGGAAACGTAACCGGATCTACTTCTAATTAATCACATTGGTGTGGTTGCAAATACTGTAGGTGGTTGAGCACTGTGCTACCGTACCTGATTTATAATGTAAAATTGGCTGAAAAAGGATTAGCTGCATTGCTTTACCTTCCGCCGCACCGAGGCGCATTTAGCAATATGTGACGCTTTCCTCAATGCAGTTTAGAGCCTGCCGTGGCGAAGCAGCAATGCAATCTCTATTTATTTCCCTCTTCCGCGTGCCAGCCGAAAGAGCGGCAGTAATTTGTCAGGGAGGGAAAAAAAATCACCTCTGTGTGTTTGTTGCCAAGAATGCTAATTAAAAAGGGACCGGCTGAAAGTTTGAATATTTATAGATAAGAAATTAAATTTCACAATAATGATAATTTTGTCTTTCTCAGTAGTGGAACGTTTGGCAATATTTCTACTGAGACGCAATATTTCTCGCAATAACCCACTCCCCGTCTGCCCCCCTCCTACAACTCCCACCCCCTCCCAGCCCCCCGCCCCGACACCCCTCCCGCTCACCTTACAGGCAACAACCTGCTTCTCCTCCTGCTGCTTGCAAAGAGCGGAGAGAGAGAATATCAATCTTTTACATGCATTATGTCACCCAGAAATACCTTTTAGCGCTGCTGTGGTGTGTTGGATGACATGATAATCAAGGTGCAGTACTGTGTGAAAGTCAGAGACCATCCTTCATTCGTTTAATTTCCGGACAGAGAGCAGAGAGGAAACATACAGAAAGTTGCACAGAAGCCTCAACAACTGCGTATAACATAGTAGCATCAGTGTAAGGAGTAAGATGTGAGAAACATCATATTTTAAGCGAATGGTTTTGTTATTGGAACACAGAAGCAGCCACCTGCCCACCCCTTTAAGGACAGCCATTCCAGTGTTCCGCAAAGTCTGAACAGAGTCCCTGGGGCGCACTGAGAGTCCTCCAGTCTCTTTGCAGCAAAGGTTTAAGAATGTCCATCGTCCCACCTTGTTACTCCCATCCTTGTTGAGCTGCTTCTTCCTCTGCGGTCCTTGGCCAGGCTTGGTCTTTATACCTTTTTTAGTTTATAGTTTTGCACACTTATTATATACTAAATATACATTTTTGCTGGTTCAGCTCCTGGTTTGCATCCAGCTCCTGAACTGCATTCAGATCCAGAACTACATTCAGCTCTAGAAATACATTCAGCTCCAGAACTGCATTCAGAACCAGAACTGCATTTAGCTCTAGAACTGCATTCAGATCCAGAACTACATTCAGCTCTAGAACTACATTCAGCTCTAGAAATACATTCAGCTCCAGAACTGCATTCAGAACCAGAACTGCATTTAGCTCTAGAACTGCATTCAGATCCAGAACTACATTCAGCTCTAGAACTACATTCAGCTCTAGAAATACAGTTAGCTCCAGAACTACATTCAGCTCCTGAACTACATTCAGAATCAGAACTGCATTCAGCCTGTAACCTGCATTCATCTCTAGAACTACATTCAGCTCCAGAACTGCATTTAGCTTTAGAACTACATTCAGCTCCTGTACTACATTCAGAACCAGAACTAAATTCAGCTTCTAAACTGCCTTCAGCTCTAGAACTACATTCAGCTCCAGAACCAGAACTACATTCATCTCTAGAACTACATTCATCTCTAGAACTACATTCAGCTCCTGAGCTACATTCAGCTCCAGAACTACGTTCAGCTCCAGAACTACATTCAGCTCCAGAACTACGTTCAGCTCTAGAACTGCATTCAGATCCAGAACTACATTCAGCTCTAGAACTACATTCAGCTCCAGAACCAGAACTACATTAATCTCTAGAACTACATTCATTTCTAGAACTACATTCAGCTCCAGAACTACAATCAGCTCCAGAACCAGAACTGCATTCAGCTCCTGAACTGCATTCAACTCCTGAACTGCATTCAACTCCTGAACTGCATACAGACCCAGAACTGAAGTGTGAGCATTTCTAAGCACTGAGCATTCTGATACTGAGTCACAGTTATACTGAAGTAACTACACTTGTTACTCGAGTACTGCTATGTATTTAAATTCTTCAACCTCTGACTGTATCAACCCACTAACTTTTAAACTACACGGGTTGTGGTTCAAATAACGTTGGCCGTACTGCACTGTTCAAACATATAACAGCTGTTTTGAAAACAAATACCTCGAAGCTGAGAAGCAAATCCCCACCATTCCCAAAATAAGTCCAGTGCTTAGTGGCACCTTTAACAAAGTTAAAAATACATCTCAGTGTGGCTTTCGCCTCGGGACGAAATCAACCCAAAATGTCTACCGTAGCTTTTCAAATTCCCAATCCCAGATTGCAAACACAGCATTCCAAATATTTATAGCGGGAATGTTAGGCTTTTGTTACAAAAAAAAGGTTTGAACGGATCCAGATGTATTTCTCCTTTTTTAGCGTTTGTTCTGGTGCAGACAACAAGAATGTTATGATATGCTGCCAGTGCAGGATCTGCGCCAGGTGGCAGTGACTGATATATGACAATAAGGAAAATAGCAGTCTCAGTCTGGGCCGTAATAAGTGGCTGCAGTAAATAAGGTGGAGTCTGCACATTTAGCGGAGGCTACACTGCATCACAACTAGTATTGCAGCACCATGTTTGTTTGTGTTGAGCGTAATTGAACCTATTTGAGAATCTCTGGTTTAGGTCAAGATCAAGCCATAGTGGATATTATTAACCACACGTTTCCTCTAACTTCTAAAATCCCAGGCTAATTACTTTCAATAGCTTATTATTCAGTAACCACATGAAATGCAATATACAGAGTGGACAGATTACACTGAATGGTAGAAGTATTCTTAAGTTGGCCCCACTGATTTCTCACAGGTAGTCTGACTGATGGTATTGACATACCTGGGCATATACCTTGAGATGAATTAGATCATAAGTGGTATTATTATTATTATTATTATTATTATTATTATTATTATTATTATTATGTATTTATTTATTTGTCATGTTGTTTAAAAAATGAAGTAAGCAAAATGCTAAATATTACATATAAAAACATGACATGTATTTCTTTATTTACTTACCTAGAAAAATAAACTAATTTATTTATTTATTTATTTATTTATTTATTTATTTATTTATTTATTTATTGAGGTAATTAGTTATCTAAATAAGCACATGAAAGGGGTTCCTTTATATATTTAAATTAAGGGTAAAATAAAATTATAACATACATAAATGCATTTAAGCAAAATATGAAATAGCTACATTTTTATTTATTTATTTATTTACTTAGCTAATAAAACATAAACACATTTATTTATTTATTTAGTTATTTAAATAAGCCCATAAAATGGATTAATTACTATATTTCAATTAAGGGTAAAATATAATTATTACATACATAAATGCATTTAAGCAAAATATGAAATAGCTACATTTTATTCATTTGTTTATAAATGTATTTATTTATTTGTCATATTGTTTAAATGCAAAAATATGAAATGTGCAAACTGAAAAAAAAAACATAACATGCATACAACAAATATAACATGTATTTATATATTTACTTACCTAATAAAACATAAACGTATTTATTTATTTATTATTTATTTAGTTAGTTAGTTAGTTAGTTAGTTAAATAAGCCCATAAAATGGTTTAATTACTATATTTAAATTAAGGGTAAAGTATCATTATTACATATTTAAATGCACTTGTAAATGCTGAATATGCAACAAGTTGTATTTATTTGTTTATTTAAAAACTAAAAAATGTTTTTATATATGTCAATCATCTACAAACATAGCTACTTAATAAGTAAATGCATGTAGTTATGTATGTATGTATTTGTTCATTTGTTTGGTTGGGTAGCGAGTTAATTTATTTTTTATTAACAATGTTAATAAAATAAATATATGGAAAATGAATGTATTTCTTTTCTTTTCTTTTCTTTTCTTTTCTTTTCTTTTCTTTTCTTTTCTTTTCTTTTCTTTAAACCAGCATCTTTCCTGTCTTGTCTATATCGTTGACATGCTTCGTATGGTTAGCTTGTTGCTATAAAACAAGCTGTATGTTGTGTCTGAATTGCATTTAACATATTGCGTCTGTCCCGTGGAGACGGCTGGACCTGCTGGGCTTTGTCTCGCAGTTCTTTCACTTCTTCTGTTTCACAGCACTAATGCGACCGTTTGATATTGTGACGCGTCAAATAAACAGCGCTCCCTCCAATGAAACCTCACATAAAACACCACTTTTGCCTTTGTCAGCAGCGTATTGTGCGGCAGGGATCGATACCGCAGATGGTTACTGTGTTCAGGGGACGGGGGGAGAAAAAGAAAAAAGACAGAGTGAAGATAAAAACAACCCTGTCGTCTGGCCTGACACATGGCTTTTCACAAATCAAAAGGTGCACAAGGTGTTGTACAAATAAGGCGGCCATTGAAGGCTGGAAGCATGGGGTCGAGGCTTTGGTTGCCGGACAATGCCGGGAGCAATTGCTCTCTCAGGAAGCCCCATGGAGGAGCCGTGATGGCTCAAACTGCGGCTCAGAGAGGAGTTCTGCCAAACTTTTCTACATGTCATTCAGAGTGGACTGATATGAAAGGGTTCTTCATAGGGAAATAGGAATAACTAACATTTTGAAAAGAAGTGGAGGGTGGTCCCTGATTTTTTGCAGCCTTGTATAAACGGTGGGGTTCTTTTTTTCGGCCTCGGTTTAGGATTTCCAGTGTTTTTGTGTTTTTGTTTAAGTTTTGGTTATGCTTCTACTCTCGCGATGGCCGAGGATAAGCCTATTGTATATCTTTCCAGGGGCCGATTGACTCCTGTGGAGGATCTAGCTTTGTTGAAGATAAATGACTTGGATTTCTTGAGAGGTGCTACGAATAAACTAACTACGTGCCAGAGCCAGAGTGGGACTCCTTTTCATCACGGGAGTTACATAATGCAGACCACCCTTCGCTCTTAAAGATAAAGGTGCCACTAAGGGTTTCTGTGAGTGATGCAATTGGAAGGACTACTTTGGGCTACATTGTGTGAGTACGAAAAATATTCAAGTTTTAATACCACTTTAGAAGTTCTCCATAGAACATTTACATTAACTAAATATACTTGGTTTTTTTAAGAAGTGCTAAAAGCCAACTTGTAACTTAGTAAAATAGACCAAGACTTAGTTATCAACTGTGTTTTTACTGGGTTAGTTAACTAAATCCTTAAAATAGACAATGGTTCTATACAGAACCACAAACACAGAAGAACCATTCCATCTCTGTCCAAAGAAAATGCACATCTCCAAAAATACCAGGGGAGGCCTAAAACAGTCTTCACTTTTAATGTAACTTAATGTAAAGACGTATTCCAAGTGATTTTGGAGCATTTCTGTTGGTATGTTGACCTTGAAAAATGTTTCACAGGGTATAATGGGCAGCTGTCGTGTTTAAATGATATAGAACATATAGATATAGAATAATTTGCATGGTTTAATGGGTTTTATAAAATGCTTCTTCAGATTAACAAAGATGGATCGTTGTTGTAAGTGGTTCTACATAGAACGTCTTTGACAATGTTTCTACAAAGCACCATGAAATGTTCTTCTGATGTTATAAGCTTGACCTCGTAACAATAGAAGAACCATTATGGTTCCATTATGAACCATTATGAACCATTTCCCAAAAGAAAAATTCTCCATTCTTCATCAGTCTGAAGAACTATTTCACCAGAACCCTATTAAGCATGATATAGAACTCATGGTTGAAAGTGAGGCTGGTTTGAATTTATCAAATGTGCTTTACGTTCTTCATTTATCGTTTCAAGATAAATGGACCAACAGGAAAGCCAACAGAGGCAACATCTTACAATATACCACCATGGCTGGATATCTGACCGAGCGAATGGGGCCAGCGCCCAGGGGCCCTTGAGGTCAGGGGGCCATGGGGGGGCCCTGGCCCAAAACATTTTGCAATGCCTATCAACATTTATGATACAATATATTTTTATTTCCGAGGGCCCTCCATTTTAAGGATTCTCTGACTTTTAGGGACTTTGACTCCAGGGCCTCTCGGGGGCCCTAGCCATGCTTTTGGGCTTTTATGAAAATGAACAAGGCAGTGTGGCACTGCTTTGACTTCGACTTCTGGCTATTAGGTTTCCTAGGAAAGAGGGGGGCATAGTTTTAGAGGACCCTGGTTATGAGAGCCCCTACCAGAGGACCCTTGAGAGGACCCTTGGGGGGGGGGGGAGGGGGGGTTGCAGACTATCCCTAATCCTTCCTTGTATACCACCTCAAATATTAAAAAATAAGATGCTCTTAAATAAACAATGACACTCTATGGGTCAGAAAGAGATTAGGTCTAGTCCTGTACTATCTAGTACAATCATGCAATCCAAATGGAGATTCTCTGTGAAATATGAAACATGTAGTCCAGCACTAGACTTAATCTTGTCTGAGAAGTTTTTTGACTTGCTGAAAGCTTCAGCCATGCTTGGATTTACTCTTCCTTTCATTGGCTACCTGTTCCTAAAATGATCTAACGAGGATCAGCACCTTCAGCATGATTAATGACAGGTTAGAATACGCCATCAGGGCAGTGGTATGACTTCTTCATCCTCTTATGTTGGGCTGCTGGCAGACTCAACACAACAGTGACTCACTATCACCTCTTGAGGTACAAATTGGTATTATGAGACAGGATGGACCGGGCTAGCTGGCTAACTTTAGTGGATATCTCACGGTACATAGAAGTCTTTGAAGTTCATGCAGTGTTTTAAAGTAAAAATCATACGCCTTTAAGAATCTGGATTTTTGTGTTTATATATGTTGTTAGCCCACAAGTACAAAACTAAAATGTTATTGGCCCGCTGGAAATCCTTACATTACCCTCAATTCCCCACCTTTAGCCCTACATGCATATATCCACCTACATCCTCTTCATTATGAACATGTGTTAATCATGTGCTGGTGTTTAATCTGTTCTGTGGACTGTGATTGTACTAAAAATGTGAAAAAGTGAAACGTACTGTAAGTCGCTGCACTGTATGAAGCGGCCTGCTGTCGACTTCCACCCAAGCCTACTTTGATGTCCTACTTTCATCAATACATTATCTGTTCTGCTAATGGCGGTGCAGGGCCGCTCACTTCTTGACAGACAATAGGTCATTGTTATGCTGTGCTAATGCCAGCATATCACTCATTAGCCGCACACTGTAATTACAGATTTACTCAGCGGCAGTGCGGCAGATTGACGTCCTCTGCGGAGCTCTGTCATCTAACAATGACAGTGACCTTCTGCTGGTGTCACTGTGGCCATGATAAGGTCAGTCCCCAGCTGGAGAAACCAGTCTTTTCTGAATTCTGTTGCTAATGCAGCATCAGAGCCTTAAACTTCTTACATACAGAGTGATGCGGCCTGTGATGGGAGGGGTCAGTCCAACAAAGTGGATAAAATTCTATGCTGTTGGTTCGAGCTAAAGCAGAATTCGATTTTTACGAATGAAGATGTACAAAAGGTCATTCGCAGCATGTGAGATGAGGCATTGTAGAGAAAGTTTTGGGAATTTTTTAGATTTTTTTCTAAAAAGCACTGCACAGGACTGATCTTTTTATACCAGTGCCTCCACGAAAATACTTACATCCAATATGTGACACTCTATTCACAAGTCTTCTGAATTTCTCCTGAAATAATCACAACTGAAAATAACTTATAGTTGAGACTTGATTTTAAGCGCAATAATTGTTGTCTATTTACTTTTAGAGCACTTTCCACAGCTAACTGTTATAGCGCAAGGGTATGCACACTCTCTCTCTCTCTCTCTCTCTCTCTCTCTCTCTCTTTCTTCTGCCAGTCTCCTCATCATCTCCACCCTGTTCTTCTCAGTCACTGCAACTTCAGTGGTGCCTTAATAGCATGAAAGGCTGATGCGGCCGGTGTAGACGTAAACCCATAACATACCTAGACGAAATCAGAAATCATAGCGTAGTATCCTGTTACACTGCACTACATAACATAGACTTAACCATGTCATAAACAAGCCATAGTGGATGTCATATATTGTAATGAACTGTAATGACAGATATTATAGTAATATAACAATGCCATGTTAGGACGTTTTCACACCTGTAGTTCATTTCATTGGTCTGGATCAGTAAATGAGTTTGTTTACTTGGAGCGTTTCCTCCTCGGTTAAGTTTGTTTTCACACAGACAAAACCTAAAGGCACCAAAATGTGCCCCACCAAACCATGTGAGCACGTCGTCTCCTCTGATTGGTCAGAGCTATCTGGCGCGGGAGCAAGAAAGTAAACACAGGGAGAGGATTCCTTTTTCCCAAACTACTACACATTTCTTGTACGGCGTAGCACGGAGCAGTGGCAGAGACAGCATCTGTTCATAGCTGTAATAATAATCTGATAATATACCAAACTACAGTCCACCTGCAGAACACCCAGCTCACTCCAAACATCAAGTAGACAACGTACCTTGTGAGACCTCGGTTCATTGTCCTCGCCCGGTTAGCTGCTACAGTTATCCAGTTCTCTGTTTACGCGATCTGCCGCATCCCATAATGCAAAGCATGCCTGGCTACAAGAGCTGCTTAGCTCAAACTTGAGGAGTACATCTAGCACTTTGGTTGGATCGAGGTCGGATCACGTTCTCACCACAAGCAAACCGCTCCAGAGTTTGTTTGGAACCGGACCGAGACCATCTCCTCCCAAGGGTCTCAGTGCGGTTGTTTTGGTCCGCACCCAAATGCGATTACTGTTTTCACACCTGCCAAAACGAACCACACCAAGGGTGCAAATGAACCAGAGTCTGTTTTAACCAGACTAACTAGTGCTGGTGTGAAAACGCCCTTAATATTACTGATAACCGTTTGATGTCATGATGGCTAACTGGAGTACAACTTTAGCAAATACAGCCCTGTTCCAAAAAACCTGTACATAAAACAGAATGTAAAGATGTGCAAATCAATTAAACTAATTTTAACTGAAAACAGTACAAAGACAACATATCAAGTTATAACATATCAACATAAAAAGAGTGTAATCCTAACTATCTTCTGCTTTATCCCGCTAGTAGGGTTTATGGGGGTGCTGGAGCCGATCCCAGCGTCATCGTACGAAGGCAGGGTACACCATGGACAGTTCGCTAGTCCATGTCCTGCCTCCAACCCTGCACGCAGACCCTTAGACCTTAGAATTTTTGGATTGTGCACATTATCCTTCTTTAAAATGACTGCATTTAAAGGAAAATTAGCTAAGCAGGCTCACCTCTTCAGACGAGCGCTCCATCATAACATTGTACAGATTAAAAAACAGACTTAAAGGCACATTTGCTAGCATGGATCACGCTCGGAGATGAGCCTTGGATGGGGGACGAACTCAGAAGGCTTGGGCTGGAGTTCTGGGTGGCTTTGGCCATTGGGATAAGGATGAAATATGGGAAGGAGACGGGGAGGTGGTGGGTGCGTTGTTCAATATAGGGATGGAGTGAGAATGGGGGTGTATATATAATCAGTGGAGGTAATCAGTACATGGTCCAGCTCCCAAAACTAAGTTACATAGTAACTTCTCTTAGTGCAGTACATGTGTGGTTCACGTGATTGGCTGCTTTGCTAAATCACTATTTACAATATGTTTATTATTTTCTTATTGGTTCTCTCTCTATTTTATGTGTATATGTCATATCGCTCCCACACATGAAATTGAAACTTGGTCTTGTTCTGTAGGATTTTGTGGTGGGACCCACCAGTCCCATGGAAGCTACACAGGAATGCAGTGAACCTACACATGTCTCCATGTAATATGTTGATCATAGAGAAATGGTAGTAAATCTAAGAAAAAAAACTGATTTCACTGGGGACTATATTGTCTCACGCCCTGTATGTATCTCTCCACCACAAATGGATTTAAAAGAATGCATTTTAGGCCAATATTGACTTGGCAAGGTTTTCTGCGATGCAGCATTTCATGACACTAAATGACTTACCTCATCATGGTCCAAAGAAAAACATGCATATCCATCATTTTTATTTTTGTATGTGATTTATATGGCATATGTAAGAATTTAAAGATGATTTGACCAATGAAAATCAAACCTATTTACATTACAAGCTAAGAGGGCTGTTGCCCTCTCCTGTAGAGTTCATATTTCTTTGGATAGTGATAATATGTTAACCCTTTATGCACAATACTATTTAACCAGGAACGGTTCTGGAATGGACCTGCTCGTCTAGTTCTGGAGAACACCACTCTGGACAACCAACATGTCAATCTGTGAAGCTGAGTTAACAAGAAGATGCACGTTTTATTTACTTTCTCTTTAAATAAACACTTTAAGATTTTTTTTAAAAGCATTCTGTTTTTTTTAACATAGCCCTTGTTTTTATCGAAGTGAGGAAAAAACATTTATTAGAAGTTTATAAATAATTCATTCAGTTCAGCATTTAAACCATAAATGTATTAAACTATACTGAACGATATGTGTGATGTGTTGGTGTTTCAGTAGCTGATGGTATAAGATGCTGATACTAGACTACTTCACTATACACTATACACTATCCACTGAATCATAATACAAGTTAGAAATGATGATGGTCCAGACCTTGGCCTGAGGAAATCTCCTCTAACAGGACCTTGCTGAATTCTAATTAAACACCCCTGAATGATAGATAGATAGATAGATAGATAGATAGATAGATAGATAGATAGATAGATAGAAAAGAAGCAGGTCTTCCACCTACAGCTATCTGCTTAAGACCCAAATTATTCTGGAATGGAGAAATGTAAATGAGGCGTCCTTATCCCCCCCCACCTACACTGAGAGAAACACCAATTAAAACTGTTGATGAATGTCAACCAATTCTGAGACACAGCTTCATACAGCAGTCAAGAAAGATAGCAGGGAGGATGGGGGTCTTCTGACCTCATACTTATTATTCCTGTTAAACCACACCACTCTCCATTCCTCAGATAAGCAAGAGTAAACCTGCCTCTGTCACAAACCGTCTTTAATGAAGCTTCCAGAATGGTTGACATTTTATCATAAGCTCTCTTCACCAGACCAAGTTTTAGTCTGATGATGGCAGATGATTTCATACACTCCTAAAATTGAAGGTTCCTAAGTGGTTCTTGGCTTGGACAAACAGTTTACATAACCTGTAATTGGTAGGACCGCACGATTATGTGGGGACTCTTTCAACTCTGAATAGTTCCTTCACATGCACACGTCTTATTTACAAAAACAGTGATGTTTAAAACCCAGTTCCTGTAGAGGACCAAAAAAAAAAGGTTCTTCTGTGGCATCAGTCCAAAGAACTGCTTTTTGGGGCGTTAAATAGTTATAGGGTGAATCAGCCCTGAGCAAGTTATAGTATCAAGAGTCGAGTCAAGAATAGCTTTGTAATTCCATGCATATAATATAATATAATATAATATAATATAATATAATATAATATAATATAATATAATATAATATAATATAATAATAATTGAATACAATGTCATTTGGAAAAGTTGGAACATATTGCATACATATTTTGTTAATTATCTAATTTTGAACAAAAATTAACACATTCTCTACATGGCTTTTGCAAATACTTGTATATGACTGTACAAAATGTAGTGTAATTCTAACATGCGGTATGAACAATGCAAAATACGACACATGGCCAGTGTTTACTGAACTTTATATGACCCAAACACCATTTACTAGTATAGACAAGATGGTATCGTTAACTTCAGTAGAGTAGGTAAACAAGAGAACAACACTAACGATAAACTGACTTAAGTACTGTACTCAGCAAGGCTTACCTAACCCTAACCCAGTATTTTAGTTAGACTATAAAACAAGGCAGTATGATATAGAAGAACGTAAGCAGTATATAGCCTCCAATCTAAGTTGTTTATTGCTTATTGGTGTAATATGGAAAGTTGAAAACAAGTTGGAAAGTGGTAAACAACTCCATAATTTAATGCTCCTTCACTGCTTTCAATTCATTATTTAAGAGGCCTCAAGATATGTAAACAATGAAGATATGTAAAAGATAGCATTGTTATTAGTCTGTACATGCCAAAATGTCAAAATTTAGAAGGACTTATGACAAAAAAGTCAACCATCTTTATAAAGATATCAAAATTCTCCTATTATTTACTTTACCATTTACTAGGTTAGAATCAACATGTGACATGTACAACTTATGTGTCTTATGTAAGCTTTTTAAGTAACCTACCACTGTAGTGTAATGACCATATGATGAGCAGGCTAGGGTCAACATGTGACTTGTGTGACTGTCTTATGCAGACTTTTGAAGTAACCAGCTGCAAAATATATATCGTCGCTGTCCAATGAAAAAAAAGAATCTCCAAAATTGCAACTTTACAGGAGAGACCAAAAACTTACTTTACTTTCAATGTAAGTCAATGGAACCAGAATTTTTCCAAGCTCTTTTGGAGCATCTCTATTGGTCCATTTATCATGAAATTGCAAGCCTTAGTCCCCGTTATGACTTCGGTACAGTGCTAAGGAGCTAACAGCTGTAACAGCTGTAAACATTCCGAGTCTGATGACAATGGACAGCCAAAATAAATTTGGGATCAACATCGAAACCCAGATTCACATAGTGACTCCTAATGACGGTATTCTGTTAGCCATGATGTACAGAAGCATAACTGGACAGACCCCTGTGTCCAGCGTAGCCTCCCTGTGACCAGTGTCCCTGGTGTAGTGGACCCAGCGCTCAGTTTGATCGCATAACAGATTGATATTCCAAATCTGAGCTGACACGCATTGCTAAAGATGCCAATGGTAATTAATTAGCATCTCATTCTGAGAGAGCGCGGCGGCAGAAAGTAGAGAGAGCAGGAGCTCCATGATATTCGCCCTCAGGGCCACCGGTATTGGGGTCAGCGCCATAGCCGTCTCTGTTCTGGGGCCAGTTCGGAAATCAGGGTGGACACTCATATTGTCAGGATCCGTCTCTGTGATGGCTCCCAGTAGCCTCTGGCTACAGCAATCGCTTGCAGAGTGGACGCCCAAGCACTGCAGCAAAGTGGAATAACAGTCTCAGTCGGCGGCTTTTACTTTCGTTCAGTTAAAGCTTGAGAAACTCGTACAGCGTCTGTCAAATTATGACCAAGAAACGTGAAATTTATTGATGTTGTTTTTAGCGACATAGAAAAAAAACCTTGGAAAATTTGGGTCTATTTACCTTCAGCTCTCAGTTTCGCTTAGTGTCTTCCTCGGTATGACGAGCAGGTCTTAAATAACCGTAAGGTAGACAAAGTGTGTGAGCCGTGGCTTTAATTCAGAGACAGCACTGTCACATAAATGATCACAAATATTAACATATCGTCGCCGTCCACAGAAAAAATTATCACTTGGGAAATATTCTGGTTCCATTGACTTACATTGAAAGTCCTCTTCTGTAAAGTTAGTGTTATGGAGATGTTTTTCTTTGCAGTGTCTGATGCCTGGGACACTGTTTTGCTTATTGTTTCAGCTATTTTATATTTATTTATTATTACCATTACATTTAAACACTCAGACAACACCTTACTATCCAACACATTACTACAGTAAATGGACAGCAATGGACAGAGTTCTGCTTTACCTGTTCTGTTGGTGATAATGTATCATATATCTTTATGTACGTGATTCATTTTTGCATGAGACTCATCTGTTCATCTGCTGGGGCAGTGAAGAAAAGCCCGCTGACCTGCATTGTGTCTGCATCGCATCTTTGTGTGAAGTATGTTTCAGTTCTTATTCTTAGACGTCTATGTGTGTTGACCTAATGTTGACATCGTCGGCCAGAGAGGGTTCAAATAGCTGTATTGGCATTGTAGACCATGACATCTGGTTCCTATGCCTGGTACTGTGCCTTTAAGATTGATGAAAGTAAATGATTGGCTGATTGGCTGCCCTGACAAGTGCTTCAGCATGAAAGCGATTGGCTAGAATAGGTAGCTATATTGTGTAAATACATTGATTTTTGTGACATCACAAAAACAGTGAATATACAATGGGATGTTTTTAGGGGCGTGTTCTGCATCATGTCTGCATTGCATACTTGTGTGAAGTATGTTTAGGCCTTAGATCCTTATATGTTGAACCGACATTGACATCATCGGGAGAAAGGGTTAAGATTGCTGTATTGGCATTGTAGATCAGGACATCTGGTTCCTATGCCTGGTACTGTGCCTTTAAGATTGACAAATATAAATAAGCTCTGTTCTGATTGGCTGCACTGACATGTGCTTCAATATGAAAGAGCTTGGTGTAACTGGTGTGGGTAGAATAGTTATATTGTGTAAATACATTTATTTTTGTGACATCACAAAAGCAGTGAATATAAAATGGGCTGTTTTTAGGGGCGTGGCCTGCATCGTGTCTGCGTCATGTCCTTGTGTGAAGTATGTTTAGGCCTTAGATCCTTACATGTTGACCTGACGTCGACTTCATCAGTCAAAGAGGGTTAAAATAGCTGTATTAGCATTGTAGATCAGGAAATCTGGTTCCTAAGCCTGGTACTGTGCCTTTAAGGTTGACAAATATAAATAAGCTCTGTTCTGATTGGCTGTCCTGACATGTGCTTGAAAGAGCTTGGCTAGACAAGTGTGGGTAGAATAGTTAGCTATATTGTGTAAATACATAGATTTTTGTGACATCAAAAAATCAGTGAATATAAAATGGTTTGTTTTTAGGGGCGTGGCCTGCATCGTGTCTGTGTCATGTCCTTGTGTGAAGTATGTGTAGGTCTTAGTCTTAGATCCTTATATGTTGACCTGATGTTGACATCATCGGTCAACGAGGGTTAAAATAGCTGTATTGGCATTGTAGATCAGGAAATCTGGTTCCTAAGCCTGGTACTGTGCCTTTAAGGTTGATGAATGTAAATGAGCTCTGTTATAATTGGCTGCCCTGACATGTGTTATAGCTTGAAAGAGCTCAGTTAGACTAGTGTGGGTAGAATAGGTAGCTATATTGTGTAAATACATAGATTTTTGTGACATCACAAAAACAGTGAATATAAAATGGGCTGTTATTAGGGGCGTGGCCTGCATCATGTTTGTGTTGCAGCCTTGTGTGAAGTATGTTTAGGTCTTATTCTTAGGCGTACTTATATGTTGACCTGATGTTGACATCATCGGCAGAGACTGTTAAAATGGTTGTATTGGACTTTGTAGATCAGGACATCTAGTTCCTAATCCTGGTACTGTGCCTTTAAGGTTGACGAATGTAAATAAGCTCTGCTCTGATTGGCTGCCCTGAGATGGGCCTGCAATAAGTTCAGCATGAAAAAGCTCGGCTAGACTGGCGTGGACAGAAAACGTTGCTATATTGTGTAAATACATAGCTTTTTGTGACATCACAAAGACAGTGGATATAAAATGGGCTGTTTTTAGGGGCGTGAATGGCAAGTAATGAGACTTGCATATAACATGAAGCTATACCATATACCTTTGGCCCTTTAAGGTCTTGCACACTGACAAACAGAGCATGCCCTTTTGTGGCCAGTAAAGCTACACGTTAGTACAAAAAGCAAACAAACACATGCGCTGCTAAAAAAAAAAAAGCGCTGCTATTGGCTGGACCAGTCCGAGTACTTACGGCCGATGATGAAAGGCTGTGAAATAGAGTTTTGCTTCACTGTCCTGAATAGCCAGGAATGGAAGAAGCGTTTGCAGTGGAAAGGAGCATAAGGCTGGTTATTAAACGGAATGGCCGCCGTCCAGAGTGCCGTGTTTATTTCAGGTGTTATCTCCGATTACAGGAGGGATTCTCCGCAGGGGAGAGTCAACCTGTGCTTATTCCACCTGACACACACACCAAACAGCACTAATCCTCTGTCAAACCCGATTTATTCTCTGTGTGTATACACACACACACACACACACACACACACATGCTCTGGAGCCTCCCAGGTCCGGCAATTACGGTTACGCCAATCGCACAAGCCAGGAACACAACAGCCAGGCCTTTAGAGGAGATAACATTACACACACAAACACATACACCAACCCACATACAAACAGCCCCCCGGCCTTCCCGCTCTTACCTTAGGAACACTCTGCTTTTGTCATACACAGAAAGCCGAACACACATGTGGGATTAAAGCAAAGTATAACAAGCATATGCTGGAAAACTTAAAAAAAAAAGAAAAGAAAAGAAAAAAAAACACTCAGGCCACTCTAACCCCGGCCACAGGGCTGCTTAGAAAAAAGAGAAAAAAAGGAAACGCACACTCGAAGGTACTCTTAAGGATGCGTCCACAGACCGCACCGTCTCAACGTGATATTTATATGGAGTTGCTTATTGAGGCCAGGCCCAGGCAGCGCAGAGTCTGGCCACAACAAAGCAGCCATAAGGCGGGACGTCCCAGACGAGGGATCAGTCGTCCAACAGACGCACCTCTCCAAAATGCTTTGCGTGTTTTTTATTTATTTTTTTATTTTATTTTTTTTAGCTCCTCCATCCGCAGCGGCAGACACAACACCCAGAACATAAATCGTTGTTTTAAATTAAATTAGGCCAAACCTTCAGCCAATCAGTGCTCGTACAGTTGAGTGCAAAAGTTTGAAGACCCCTGCTCGGGTTACATGTTTATGCTGTGTGTGAAAATAAGCCAGAAAAGAAACTCACGCTGGAATTTCTGCACGTCCACAGTTTCTGTTTATTTCGTGTTAAACACTGAAACACTGTACAAGGTGTTTTATGTGTAAAGCTAAAGGAATGACTTCATGTGGTCATAATGAAATGCAGTGCTGCCAGAAAGACTCAGCAGACAGGAGTGTAGGAAGGTCATTCTGTCCTGGATGTGATTAAAGAATGCGAAGGCTACAATTATTTAGAACTTGAGGTGTCTTTGGCGTCCTCGTACAGGTCTTGGAGCAGCAAAGACCTCCGGTTATCCTGCCTGATCCAAACAGCCAAAGCCAACCTGCCCCTCAATAACTAGACAGGGCCAAACTGGTGGTGGTGGGGTGGAAGGAGGGGAATGTCAAAATATCAGTACATAAAAGCAGCCGGAGGTATGTAGAGTAAGGTTAAAGGCTGGTGTAGGCCAGTGATTGGTCAGGAATAATGAATGAATGCTGCCACACAGCTCTCTTGCAGTCTCTCACTTACAGACTCTACCAGTGTGTTAATCTGGGTCTGTGCTTACCTGTAGTCAAAGCAGGTGTTACATGAGAACTAATACTGGGTTGTTTCCACAAGAAGAAGCTTGGAAAGGGTTAAATAAACACACTGATGTATGTAAAAGCACTAAGTACTGTATTATTACTATTAATGACTAAATATTGAATATAAAAAGTGTTTAGCTAAGCAAATAAAAGCATTCTGTCTGAAAAAATATATAATATATAAAGCTTTCTATATATATAATAATGTCCCCAATGGCCTAAAACCGTTGCACACTACTGTATTTGGAGCACATATGGTTTTCATGTTATTGACTAAAGCTCAGCAATGTACACACCCACATGCAACAACTGCCCTCGAGCACACCCACAAGACCCGGACTTGAGGCATCATGAGCGACTTGTCGCTTCCTAAAGTGAGCGAACGAATGGCGCGGAGTGCGACAAGGCGATGTGACCACACAAAGTTTATGACTGCTCCATGCATTTTATTTGTGTACGTATGCAAACACGGAATCGCTCGCTCTTATTGGCCCAAGGCCCCATCACGTCTCGGCCCACTCGCAGGTCTGTCGTTATGGGCGCGTAAAAGCGACTTGCAAACTTTTACATAAAAGAAAGCCGGCACTTTGCGAAGGCGCGGAGGTATTTTACGAGCGCTGTCTTGTCCTGCAAACTACAAGGTAGCAATGAAATGACAAATGGAATGTTTATTAAGGCCATTATGTGTTCTGCCGAGCAGGGTTTTATGCCATTGCGCTGCTGCCACTGGGCTGTTTTCTGCCGGTCGGGGTTACGCTCAGACTAGCCGGGCGTTTACAGCAGATCGGGGCGGTTGATTTTGGCTGCCGTCCTGGTGTCCTTCAGCGAGCTGCATTGTTTAAAGCTGAAATTCAGCATGTACAGATTTTTGACACTCGGGGGTTTTAACTCGCCATATGAAGGGTCAGCGGCTGAACAGCAGATCCAGATGGGTTTTGGCACTGACGACGGGATACACACATGCACACACACCCACACTCACACATATGCATGCATGCACGTGTACACAAATATAAACTCCTCCCTCAAGCACACCCACACATCCACAATGCCGCATACACAGAATTGGACTCTGTCCTGCTTTTACATTTAAAGCTTGTTTACATTTGCTACAGTATTAGCGTTTGACCTTTGCTGGGGACGTTGGGGACATAATATAATCATCAGTGTTATGAGAAAACAAAATAAACACAATAAAAGTGCCAAAAAAGGGGGTCTTTGTGCAGTGCCAAAAAAAAGTGGACAAACCCTTTCCTTAAACCCTTCCAGTGGAGGATGCTTCTGAGATGTGTGAGTGTATTAACAGTTTAATAAACTGCATAATTTTATTTTTATCATTTAAAACCCCTAAATCTTACATTATATGAAAGGTTTTTAAACCTTCAGTGGCAAATTCATACAATCTTAGCTCCCATGTTTCCTGCATTGGGGCCGAATAAGAACAATTAGCAGAATGCATGCTGTGACATCATTTAAAACCAGCAATTTGGCGTCTAAAAATTTTTAACATGTCAGTGGAATTGACCAATAGGAGGACAGAACACCGTCTGACACATATATCATCGCTTTCCAAAGAAAAACAAATATCTCCAAAATATTAACTTTATAGTAGAGGCCAAAAACGTGCTTAACTTTTAATGTAAGTTAATGTAAAAAGGTTTTTGTTCAATGGATTTTGGAGCATTTCTATTCCTCCATTCGTCATGAAGAATTTACAGGATATAATGGGTAGCTGCTGCGTTCAAATGATGTAAAATAATGAAAATCCACAAAAATGGGGATACATGTTTTTTCTCTTTTACAACTTCTATGAAAGTTGTAAAGTTCCATGCTCACACATTTGTTACCTCAAATTCTCTTTGAAAAGTAGATAGCCCATACTGTCCTCCTCAAGTGCCTGTAGGTGTGACTGTGTGCGCAAGTGTGTGTTGGTCATGCGTTGGACTGGCGACCTGTCCAAGGCGTACTCTGTCTTCGCCTGATGACACTGGGATTGGCCCCCCAGCCCCAGGTGACCCCAACTAGCAGGATAAAAGCAGAAGATAATGGATGGATAGACAGATGGATGGATATTCAAATAGTGACAATGAACAAAAAGGCCTGTTTTTATTTTTTTTTTCCTCTCATTCCTTCTCAGGAAACCTGTGTTCAGATGATTCTCATGTGGATTTGATCTAGTCTATGGGGGCTTTTGTCACTGTTAGTGATCAGAGTGTGCAGGCTCGAGTGCACGCTGTCATTAACGCACAGTGCAGAGAAACTGATGATAAAAGTTTCAGAGATTCTTATTTTACACTCAACTCGTTGAGCTGATCATGCAGTTTGTACTAAAATGTAATAAATTAGAAAACAATGTAAAATAGAAACTGGTGGTCCTGTGCTATAGGTCTATATAGAGCCCCTGTGGCTCTATATGGTGATGCCTGGAAAGCTGTGTTGATATAGGTCTCTGAATATGTGTGTACCAGGTTTATGCCACATTGTCTGGACCTATTTGTACAATCATTCAGAACATATGCCGATGCCCACAATAAAAATCACTCAATGTTAAGGTGAAGTTGTAATTTAAATTTAAAGGTTATAGGTAGGGTTATAGTGTGTGTGTGTGTGTGTGTGTGTGTGTGTGTGTGGGTGGGTGTGTGTGTGTGTGTGTGTGCTGTGTGTGAGGTTAGGAAAGCAGTATTAGTCCTGGAATGACCTGGACTCAAATCCCTGCTCTGATTCATTAGGGAACATTGCAGGACAGGACCAGAACCAGATACAGAGGTAATTGTCCTCAACTTTTTCCCTGTGCTGTGTGTATATGTGTGTGTGCATGTGTGTGTGTGTGTGTATGTGTTTCAGGTCTCGGGAGAACACTAAAACCCATAATCCCTCTCATCATTTGAACATGTGCCCCCCAGAGTCAACCACCGGCCTACTCCTGTTCCAACAGACGCGCGCAGAGAGAAAGAGGGAGAGAGAGAGAGGGAGAGAGAGGTGGGGGGGGGGGTGTTGGGGGGCGAGAGGGAGGAGAGCGAGGGGAGGAAAAAAACGTTTCACATTCACAGATGATCCTAATTTGGTGCGGTTTGGAGTGTAATTTAGATCAAACATAGCCATGTAAATGAGTCAGGCTTTCTTAATTAGGTGCCTCTGAAGAGGGAGAGAGAGGGAGGGAGAAAGAGTGAGGAGAAAAAAAGAGGGGGGGCAGAAGAAAGATGGAAGAAAAAAAAAATTGTAAACCACATCAGTAGGTGTGGGTGTGGTTGCTGGAGTCATCGTGCTTTTCCAATAGCTCCATCTCGGTACGTGTTATTATGACTTGAGCGAAGCAAGCCAACAGTGAGTGAACAGACTGGGCGACGCTGTCTGCGATTGGTTAAAAGGCACCCCTTCCCATGGAATGGAGTAGCAAAATAGGTCACTTCTTTTTGATTCCGTCGTCTATGTTCGGATCAGTGCCAGCAAGCTCCAGCGCGCCTTAGAATTTATACAGGTTTTCCTTTACTCCACATGCAGCCCATCAGCCAAGGCATGGTGTAGCTGACAACTAATGGATGCTTATGAGCACTGCATGCCCAGTGCTGTTGAAGGGGAATTCCACTGATTTCACCAATTGTAAGCAAAATCACTCAGTGTGGTCTGAGGTGAAATGCTATGGCAGTGATAGGAACCAGATCTCCGAATGGTTTAATGCTTCTGAAAGCTATCTTCTCACGTGAAATAAGCTACTTCATGATGCTTCTGATATAAGCTTTTGGTCTATCTTTAAAAATACTTATATACTTATGTATATACTATGTATATACTTAATTCTAATACTCTCTAGCACCCACAATAAATGTACTTTTACCATATTTACCACTGATTTACCATTAAGGTTCCATTTTTGAAGACATGTGTAGGTATAATGTATTCACACTGTAGATATGGTGACGCCCAGAGCTGGTTCTGACCTCCCTGGGGCCCTAAGTTAGTGTGGTCACTCTACTGCTGCTTGATTGAGGAACCTGTGATCGGAGGCTCTGTGATCTGCTAGTTTCATCCTGAGTGTTTGCGGGAAACATACAGCTTCTGTGTTTGATTAATCTGTTTTATTGTATATTAACCATCTGTAGACCCTAACAAACTATTTTCACAGGACTACATACCACAGAGAGTGGAGACTGCAGTTTAGCTTTCCAACAAAAGCTGGTGGTAAGATTTTAAATCGACTGAAAAAAGTAAGTACCACTTTCTTGTACTATGGCTGCGTTTGCTTGTGTGGAGTGTGGAATGCATAGTGCTAGTCCTCTCTCCACCACTAGTGACAATAATAGTGGGTTAGTTTGTGAGAAGTGCCAGCTCATTTCTACTCTGGTGGAGAAGGTGAACCAGTTAGAGGTGCGCATTCGGGGTTTAATCAGGGATAGAGAGCAGAGTTCAGTGTTGTCTACCCCGGGTGCCTTAGGGAGAGTTAGAGTCCCAGCGACTCCGGCTGTAGAGCCCCCGCAGCAGGGCGAATGGGTGACGGTTCGGCGGCATAGTAACAAAGCTAAAGCTGACGCTAAAGCTAACGCTGAGGCCAAAGCTAAGGCTAGCCCACCTGTGCACCACGCACCTATTCGCGTGTCAAACAGATATTCTCCTCTCGGTGAAACACCCACCGAGGAGTCTGTCAAAGCTACTCCTTTAGGGACACCAGCAGCTAGAGTTATCTGCTTACCAGGAGCCAGGGCGCCGGACATTAGCAGCAACCTTAGGGTGTTAGCAAAGAATAGATATTCGAGGATAGTGATTCACGTAGGTGGTAACGATATCCGTATGCGGCAGTCTGAGGTCACTAAGAGTAATATTAAAGAGGTGATCAAAATAGCCCATACGATGTCCGATGCCGTAATATGCTCTGGCCCTATTCCAAGACGGCAGGGTGCTGAAGCTTACAGCAGGCTTTGGGCGCTACACTGCTGGATGTCCAAGTGGTGTGCAGAAAAACATGTGGGCTTCATAGACAATTGGTCCAACTTTGAGGGGAAGTCTGGTCTCGTAGGGCGGGACGGTGTCCACCCCACGCGGGAGGGTGCCGCTCTGCTATCGTGCAGCATAGCCCATAGCCTCTTAGTTAGTCGGCAGAGCAGCGGAGGTAGTTGCTGACTGTCCAGAGCCGAGATCAGGCAGCAGACAAACAGGCTAAACCGACCGTCTGCTCGCTGCCTTGAGACGTCACCTAGGTACAACTATATTGAGACTGTTTCACTGCCCCGAATTAAACACAAACTTAGAAAATCTCAATCAGTTTGTTTAAATAACTTAGTTAATATAAGAATATTAGATCCAGTGTCTAGCTGCAGTGTTTCTGAATTAAGGTTTGGTTTATTTAATATAAGATCACTGAACTCTAAGGCTGTCATTGTAAATGATACAATAACCTACCATAAAATTGATGTGTTATGTCTCGTAGAAACATGGATTAAACCTGAGGAATATTTGGCATTAAATGAAGCCACCCCCATAGGCTATAAGTATGTACACAGCCCCAGACTGTCCGGTAAAGGAGGGGGTATATGTGTCATTCATAAAAATTCATTAGACATAAGTCAGAAACACAATCTCACTTTCAATTCTTTTGAAATTCCTCTCATAAACATCACCAATCCGACCACTAATAAAAGTGTACTCACCCTAGTCAGCCTTTATAGACCACCAGGACCTTATTCTGAGTTCTTAAAAGAATTTAGTGACTTTGTTGCAGATCTAGCAGTGAGCGCTGAAAAACTAATAATCGCAGGAGATTTTAATATTCACTTTGAAAACTCAGCAGATCCATTAAAAAAGGCTTTTTCATCTATCTTAGATTCTATAGGTCTCACTCAGAATGTAATAGGGCCTACACATTCCTGTAATCACACACTAGATCTAGTTTTGACTTTAGGTGTTGATATACATAATCTTACTGTTCTTCCACAGACTTCAGTAGTTTCAGATCACTACCTAATTTCATATGAATTGAGTCTTAGTAAAAATGTATGTACATCACCCCGTTATTGCATGAAACGTTCAATAATGCCAAATACATCTCAGAACTTTATTGAAACTCTTCCAGATTTATCAACCATAATTTTTCCATCATCAGACCCAACCGAGCTAGACAGACTAACTGACTGCGTAGAAAATACGCTCCGACTAACTTTAGACAACGTTGCACCTATAAAAATTAAAATGATGCAACAAAAAAAGCTCGCTCCGTGGTACAACAATGAAGTACGCACCTTAAGACAGACAGTACGGAAATTAGAACGCAAATGGAGAGTGACCAAGCTAGAGGTATTTCACTCTGCTTGGAAAGACAGCCTTAGCAGTTACAGAAAGGCACTTATTAAAACACGCTCAGCATACCTGTCCACACTCATCGAACACAACAAAAACAATCCTAGAGTTTTATTTAGCACCATCGCAAAACTTACCAAAAATCAGGCAGGATCTGAACCTCAAATACCCGCCAACCACAGCAGCAATGATTTCATGGACTTTTTCAATAGCAAAATCGAGAATATTAGACAAAAAGTTCTACCAATACGAGTAACCTATCCTTCATCCGGTTTGGCTCAAACAGCACAAAATGTGATTTTAGAAGAAAGACTAGAAACATTTTCTCCACTACAGCAGACAGAACTAGAAAAACTTATCTCTTCCTCAACTTCTGCTACATGCACACTTGATATGATTCCAACAAGCCTATTGAAACAAGTATTACCAGCTATTATTAAACCTATCTTAACTATCATCAACTCTTCTCTTAGTCTGGGTCATGTACCTAAGTCTTTTAAACTAGCTGTGATAAAACCCTTGATAAAGAAGCCAAATCTTGACCCCAGAGAACTGTCCAGTTATAGACCCATTTCCAATTTACCTTTTATCTCTAAGATTTTAGAAAAGGCTGTAGCTCGACAACTCTGTTCTCATCTACATAAGAACAACATATATGAAAAATTCCAATCTGGTTTTAGGCCACATCACAGCACAGAGACAGCTTTAGTTAAGATAACAAATGATCTTCTTCTTGCCTCTGATCAGGGCCACGTATCTCTACTGGTGTTACTAGATCTAAGTGCAGCTTTTGACACTATAGATCACACTATTCTTTTGGACAGGCTAGAAAATATAGTTGGAATCACAGGAACAGCATTATCCTGGTTCACATCTTACCTTAGTGATCGCTTTCAGTTTGTAAAGATAAATAATGTATCGTCTAACACTACAAAAGTGAAATATGGAGTTCCACAAGGTTCTGTTTTAGGTCCTCTGTTATTTACACTATATATGCTACCATTAGGCTCAGTTATAAATAGACATGGAATTAGTTTCCACTGTTATGCCGATGATACACAACTGTACATATCAGCCAAACCAGATGACAAATCCAGATTAAATAAGATAGAAGATTGTGTAAGAGATATTAGACTTTGGATGCTACAGAACTTCCTTCTTTTAAACCCAGATAAAACGGAAGTTCTCCTCCTCGGCCCAAAGGCTGCTCGGACTAAATGTTCAGATTTAATGCTAAATCTTGCTGACTTCTCTGTAGTTCCTGGTTCAGTAGCCAAAAATCTTGGTGTAACAATTGACTCAGATCTGACATTTAATCAACACATCGGTAATATTACAAGAACAGCGTTTCTTCACCTACGAAACATTTCAAAGTTAAGAAATGCGTTATCTGTGTCTGATGCTGAAAAGTTGATACATGCCTTTATAACCTCAAGGCTAGATTACTGTAATGCATTATTGTCAGGATGCTCCAGCAGGAACCTGAATAAACTTCAGTTAGTTCAGAACGCTGCAGCTAGAGTACTAACTAAAACCAGGAAATTTGATCACATCAGTCCAGTTTTATCAGCGCTACACTGGCTTCCTGTTAAATTCCGTATCGACTATAAAATTCTATTACTGACGTATAAAGCCCTGCACGGTCTCACACCGGAGTACCTGCAAGATCTAATTTCCTATTATGAACCGCCACGTTCACTCAGATCACAGGATGCTGGTTTTCTAATAGTTCCTAAAATTCAGAAGACTACAATGGGGGGAAGAGCTTTTTCCTACAAAGCCCCAAAATTGTGGAATAATCTCCCAGTTAATGTTCGGGACTCTGACACAGTCTCAATATTTAAGTCTAGACTAAAAACATACTTGTTTAGTGTAGCTTTTGGTAATTAAGCTTCTCTTTTAGATAAAGGCAGGAGATCTGGGGGTTCTTGGACACAGAGGTTTATGGTAAACTGAGATGTTGGTGCTGTTGTTCCACCACTTCACGCGATCACACAGGTTTGTTGATGGTGGAGTGGGGGGACCCCAGTGTCTCAGGGTACTCTCATGTCCATGTTACCTTCTGGTTCTCTCCTTTTAGTTTAGGCTGTTATAGTTAGATCTGCCGGAGTCACCAACCACACTCTAAAATTCTGAAAATTCATATTCTCTACAGTCTTACTCCTGAGCCCAACTAACTCTTTCTCTTTACTCTTCCTGAGGAAATGACTGTCCTCCTGTCTGTTGAAGGCTGTTGAAGGACTGATCATCGGGCCATCACCCCACCATCACCAGCCAGCTCACCTGTCCATTTACTGCTACACCCTCAGTTACATCACTGTGCCATCCAGATGCACCAGCACTGAGATAGGATGGGACTGTTTCAGCTCACGCCCACTTTACATAAAGACTGTCATAGACTGCCTCAGCCAGAGACTGCCTCAGTCATACACTGCCTCTATCTGTGCAGCTTCTAAAGCTTTGCCATCCAGATTTCAAACAGAGACTCCTTTCTTTGGTATTTAGTTCAAACTGTAAATACTGGATGGATGGGTCTCCCCTTGTGAGTCTGGTTCCTCCCAAGGTTTCTTCCTCCAGTTGAGGGAGTTTTTCCTTGCCACTGTTGCCTCTGGCTTGCTCACTGGGGGATATATGTTATAACTGTTTTCAAAACTCTGTAAAGCTGCTTTGAGACAACATCGTTGTAAAAAGTGCTATATAAATAAAATTGACTTGACTTGACTTGACTAAGTCAAATTCTACAGAGGGGGCCTGTGATGATGTCAGGGCCTTGGACATATCACCAGCCATCCCAAACCCCTTTGCTAAAGACAGTGTAGATTATAAAGACAATGCACACAGTACTTACATGGGTTCTGTAGAAATGGTTGTGCACAAGCCATCCAGACAAGCCATCCCAAGGTCTAGGTAGAAACCAAGGGTGGTCCTGGGACTGGGGGTTGGGGGTACCTGTGTACAGAAAAAAACAGAAACAATGGTAAGAACATCTAACATTGTATGTATGTACATAGCTATGAAACATATAGTAGTGCATGCATGCTTGTGTAAACATTAGTAAATGTATATACTGATTTAGACACTGTTGCTGTGCACCTGTCAGTAGAACCAATTACCAACTGGTTAGAATTAGGGTATTAGGAAGAATACAATGAATCTAGCTTTATGATAGATACTTTGGTCAAGTATTACTACTAAAGAACTGAATGTTTACCTGGGATAGTAGTAGGTGATAGGTGATAATCCACCAAAGCTCATCGCCCACCAGTGTAAAAATGTAAATAGTGTGGATTCTATATATATCAAGTTTGTGTATCAGTCTTTCGTTTGTGTTTGGGTGTGTTTAATGTTGTTGCCATTACAATAAACACATTAGAAAAGGAAAAACCTTCCTGCCTTTTGAGCCTCCCTTTACTCACCTCTCTCTGGTAACCTCCTAACCCCATGATATCACAGGCCCTCCTACCTGACCAGTGTACACCATTAGTGATTGCCACATCTGACGCCCCAGTTTTCTCAACTACAGTCCTCCTTCCCTTATATCCATCACGCTATGAATAAGTAGACCTGCACAGAACAGAATGAGCAATAATAATAAATAAACCATATTTTTAAATTAGAAATAATAATATAATCCATTTTGTTGTTTTAGTTGCATCAGTATCAGGTCCATTCAAACAGGCTTGGCCAGATCTTCTTTTTTTATATATTTTTTTAACCCAAGGTAATAGCTACACTATAATTATAGCTGAATACAACATTTTGAATTCAACATTTAATCAACTGTGAATGTCACTCCATTGGTTTTCTATTTTGAAGAATTGCAGAGTAACTAAACCTTAACTGAGAGACGAGATCATCACTGTTTTAAAGTGATGTGGTCTACGAGGAGTGTACATCATGCTTTTGTATTGCCTAGACTGGCATATGAACATGTTTATGTGGAACATGGTTAGTAATTCTGATCTGTCATTTGTAAACATTGTTGTTTTTTTCCATGACCTGAAGGATACTATATATAGTAATAATACAGTAAGTAGTGCTTTTACATATGTTAGTGTGTTTATTTAA
Source organism: Megaleporinus macrocephalus (assembly GCA_021613375.1). Classification (NCBI taxonomy): domain Eukaryota; kingdom Metazoa; phylum Chordata; class Actinopteri; order Characiformes; family Anostomidae; genus Megaleporinus; species Megaleporinus macrocephalus. The sequence continues at coordinate 41,573,885 of CM038704.1, read as the reverse complement.
CTATTTACAAGCTTCTCCTTGTGGAAACAACCCAGTGTAATTTACAGTTCTCATCTAATACCTGCTTTGACTGCTCAGTACTTCATTAAGCTAAATCAAGATTGCTGCTGAAGGAACTGAATACATTCATACAATGTCTGGAGAGACCAGGAGAAATCTGGAACTACACTTTGGTCTTCAAACTGGAGCTCAAGATATGATCTACTTCTTTTAAAATAAGATATTTATGATACTTTGTATTGTATTTATGCTTATTTACATCTGTTCTAATGAGATATGGTGCTCTTACTGGTGAAAGTAAACTTATTGCTAGGACAAAGGTAGGTTTGTAGTGTACATTGATTTTTCAAATAGGCTCTCTTGTCTCATTTTAACACTGTATGGCATTGGGTTTTCTATTAAAACTATTGTTTTTAGCTATGCAACACACTGTTGTCCATTATCACAGATAGCCTTAGGTCACATTATCTTAGCAAGCCCACCTTAAATTACCTGAAAACACAATACAGTTCAAGGCAAGCTTGATTTTTTAAGTATATGGTTTGCACAATTCTAAATGGTGATGTGCTTACATTACTTGTTAGCTGCATTAACCTGGTAGCTGCAGTACAAAACTAAAGAAGCCAACATTTCCTCACTGATTGACTACATTTGGGATAGGCGGACAATTGCGTGAAATCGATTTTCCGCAGAACTATCACTTTAAGACAGGACCTGGGGCTGTGCCAGAGTGGGATATGGCGTACGTGATTTAGCACCCCCAACCTTTAACAAATATGGCATATGCACAGGCGCATTACACCCCCACACACTATGTATGGCTCCTTAAACACTCGCGTGCGTGGCATGTACTCACACCAAAAACATATACACATTTGCACATACGGTAGATTCAGTCCCAGAGCCTCCCCCACACATGCATATGAACACATTGAATATCTTGTTTATCAGGAATTAGTGCTCGCCCATGTGAGGTACATGCTGTCAACACATGTCGCACAGTATCAGGCTATTAAAAAGAATAAAAAATATATATATAATAGTAATAATAACATTCAATCTCGCTTAGATCAAATGATACCGGATAGCGCAATCCGTTCCCAATCACACTAATGCACCAACTGGCGTGTGGAGTTAACCAGCATGTTTGTCAAGCATGCCAGAGGGTGCCCTCTCCCCTCTCTATCCTGCATAGCAGACCTGAGCCCTAAAATTAGGCGGAGAGAGACCCACGAGGCTCAGAAGGCCACCTGTGCAGGAGGTAAGAGCAGCCTGGTGGGCAGGGAAAGCCCCCCAGGGACGCCGGGTTAACCACATGGCGTGTGGAGAGTGCCAGCGTGGCCAGGCTGATCGCAGATCAGGCCTAGAGCCTCAGAGGCCCGCGGGGATTACTGCCCAGCTATCACTCTATCTGCTAATGCGAGAGAGGGAGAGAGAAAGAGAGAAAGAGTGGAAAAGCCGGGGGAAAGTGATGTTTGGATTTCTTTCTGGCTTTCATACAGTTACAGTTAAGTGTTTGTGCTTCGTTCCGGCAAAGTTAGAATCCGTCTATTAAAGGAAGCGTGCAAATGTAACATTTACCATTAGCTTGGCCGTTTGGTCCTGAGTTAGTTTTCTAAAAGGTTATTAAAATGAAGAGTACTGTCTGGCTTTCAGTCTTGTTCTCTTGGTTTTCTTGTTGTAAGGGTACAAAAAGAAGGTCTAACATAAGGTTTGGCTATAACGCAGTACTCCAAATCACAAGATTTTATAATCGCAAGCTAACTGGACCTGGATTTTTCACTTCTGCACACACAGGGGGCATAGCGGAAATGCTAACTTGGGGTGAAAATGTGGTTGGGAAATCACATAAAAGCAGTAAAAGCTGGATAAATACTTTACTACGAACAGGCAGCTGACTTGAAATTGTAAAAGGAGTGACTTGACATCTGGATCCATATGTCATAAACATTATAAGGGCTCTTATCTGCCTGTGTTTAACAAGCAGGTTTGATTGCATTCTGCCACAGGAGCATTACTGAGTTACTGGTACTGATGCTGGATGTTCGGTTACGGATCACAAACGCCACTCCAACTTCTCCCAGACGTATGGGATGGAACTCCATCACTCCTGAGAATACAGGTCCAATGCTGGGAGGCATTATACCTCTTTAGCTGACATTCAACTTTGGGCAAGGTAACCTCAGCCTCACGAGCATCTGCTTTCGAGCATACTGTTCAATTGGCAATGCATTTATATGGAGATCCGAAAGCCTGTGTCAGCAATGGGTGCAGTTTAACATGAAGAATTACGTTCATTGGAACAGCTGTCTGGATTCCTTCTTTGGAGATACAGGAGATGAAGGAAGTCCACAGATTAACTCACCTGGTCATGCATGTGTTGGATGCTTCTAAACAATAAACATTGCTTCTGATTGTGAAATTCTGTTAGATGGGACGAATTGGGGTTCAAAATAGTCTAGTGTGGGCCAAACGACAGGAGGCTGCATACAATCAATAAAAGCCTACAAGCATTCATCTAGCATCTTGAACATAGGCCTGACCCTCTAGTGCTGACTAACGAAAAAGTTTTACTTTATTCATCACATTTGTTGACTTGTCTGAAAACACCACAGCATGAATCGCGGTGGGGAGTGGAAGTCCTAGTTAGTCCTGTGACCAGAACCCCTATGTTTCTATATGTTGGCTGATGCCTTTAATCACTAGGCTACTAGCCAGTAGGTTGTGAATCCAACTGAGATCAGACTTAGACTTTGCAGTAAGCTTGATCTCCAGGACTAGGGTTGGTGATTACTTTTGAGTGGTGGACCACTCGCAACCCAACTGAGACTTTGATGACCCTTTCAAGAAGGTGTTACATAAAACTATAAACAACACATTCTCTATCAATCTGAAGCACTTCATCTTCAACATGCAGAGAACTACCTAAGCATGAATTGGGTCTACATAGGACTCATGGTTCTAAACAGAGCTCTTAAGGAATATTTCTGTTTTGGAGAGAGAATTAGTGAATTAAGTTTTATGACATTTGTTGACTTGTCTGAAAACACCACAGCATGAATCACAGTGGGGAGCGGAAATCCCAGGTAGTCCAGTGACCAGAACCAATACGCTTCTATATGTTGGCTGATGTCTTTTACCACTGGCTACCAGCCAGTAGGTTTCCAGCCTCAACTTTATGCACATGTCAGTGGCAATTAGCTCTAAAGCAAAAGTGGATCTAACAGGACAGTGGAGTTATCAAGTAACACAAACATACATCCTTACAATAATTTATATTTTGCTAACCCAAATTGCTTTACTTAATCGAGTGGAGCTAACTGGATATATGATTCTAGTATTTGTTGGGTGCATTTGCTTTCTACTGATAATGCAAATCTGAAGAAGTAAATTTCAAAAATCAAGTGTGATTGATTACTATGTCTTTAACTGTGGTACTGTAGTCTATTGTGATACACAAACTGTGGAAACAATAATGGCTCCCATGCTTGAAAAGAAACAGGGCATGCTTCTTAGTGGGTGGGATTATTGCATAAATTGACAAGTAGGTAAACACACATGAGAAAGAAATGAGAAATAAAAGCAAATATATAATTCACTGTGTTACAAAAAACAGCCAAAAATAGCATTTACCATGTTGGATTGTGGAGTTGATGGAGAGAAGGCATTCTCAATCTTGGGTGGTCAGCTATGTACGATGTTAATCATCTATCGAAGAGAAAGCAGGCAACACAAAAGTTTGTGCTTTTTGGGTTATATATGTGATTTACATGAAGGAACGCTTTTCAGTAGTAGAGTATGTTTCCACATAGACATCAATACGAAGACATTGTGTTAAAGCCCTGTTACGCTATATTGCTTTCGTCATGAATGTCAGCAAAAGCTAAATGAGACAAGAGGGCTAATTTGACTCCTGTGGTTGAGACAAGGTCTACCAAACTTACATGTCTTGGGTCAGAAGGTAGACATCGTTTACAAGAGAAAATCTGCAATATTTCCAATTAACATGACTTTCTGTCAGAAAAAATAGTCAACTGACCAGAAGGCCTATCGATTATAATGAGGGGAGAGGACCCTCTCCTGTGCTCCGTAATGATATGTCACAGTATGTGACATGCTTGTCCGTGAGCCTATCACAAGCTTGCACTTCTTACCTCTATTTGTAGGTAAAAGATAGAAAGTCTCTTTTCTGATTTCACAGCATATTTCACATTAATAATGTGTTACGCTATACATGTCACCAGCCCAACTCCTGTAGAGTTTGGTTCCATCCTGCTACGAACAAGCAATGACATTTCTTTGCTTATGTAACACTTCACACATATCCAGACAAATTATTTAAGATGGAGCATATGAATACAACTGGGATTAGACTAAGACTCTGGAGTAAGATCTCCAGGACTAGTGTTGGTAACCACGGCTATAAGCCTATAATAACAACATGGCTGCTTATTGTTTCTCAAGCTTTACACTCTTATTTTGAGAGAAAATAAGTGAACATAAATCTTGTTAGGTATCAAAGATATAACTTATCAATTCCAATACATAGGTACAGTTTGTAGCCTATAGGAATCTAGCTTATCAATTTCAATATATAGGTACAGTTTGTAGCCTATAGGAATCTAGCTTATCAATTTCAATACATAGGTACAGTTTGTAGCCTATAGGAACATAGCTTATCAATTCCAGTACATAGGTACAGTTTGTAGCCTATAGGAATCTAGCTTATCAATTCTAATACACTGGTACAGTCTGTAGCCTATAGGAATCTGCTATTTGATTAGCTGGCCAGTTATATCTATATTTTCCGCTTTTCAAGTAGTCCCTCAGCTACACTGACCGATTGAGTGAATAAGGACCTGTATAGAGTATCTCTCAACTGTCTCAAATAGAGCCAAACAAAGAAGCTTGTATTTCCTGCTGTGAAGAAGTTCATTATCTCTATAACTATAGCCTTTAAAAAATATGGAGAGGCTTGTCAAATGGTAGTTGACGTCACGTAGACGTGATATTGGCCACTGGATCATGCATCAATGTAGCCGCCAATTTGGCCTGGGCCTGGAAATAGATTCCTGAGTCCTTTTGTTCCATCTTAAATGCTGTAGCTTGTATAGGCACCAGAATGTGACCGTGGCCCCATTTAAGATGGATTGTATGGTTGTATGATGTCCTTTTGTAATGTGTGCTGGGAATTAGTAGTGAGAGAACTGTACATGTTGTCATACTAGTTAGGCTGAGGGATACAGTACTGTACTACAGAATATCACCAACTTTACAGGAGAAGACTAAAACAGTATTTACTTTCAATGTAAGTCAATGGAACCAGAATTTTTTGTAAGCTAGTTTGGACCATTTCTATTGTTCCATTCATCATAAAATTGGAAGACTATGTACATGGCAGTGGCTGCATTTAAATGATGTAAAAAAAAAAAAAAATAGATAAAAATGGAGATGCATGTTTTTCCTTGGACAGGGACATTATCCTTGCCAACCAAAGAAGAACACTTTCATTTTTTTAATACGTCTTTGTAGTCAACTCAGCAACATACATTTTATATTGTGTAAACATTTTATGATGAATCGACCAATAGAAATGCTCCAAAACAGTTTTGAAAAAAAATCTGGTTCAATTGATTTACATTGAAAGTAAAGTATGTGGTTATTCCCTGGAGATGTTTTATTTAGTGAAAACAAAAAAAAAAAAACAAGCAAGAAAAGATATAAAACCCTTTTGTTTAAAGCAGTAATCAATAAGCTTCAAACTCTGGGAACTGTAATCACCAGAAATTCTCTGAATTCTATCAGGACGGAAAGGGGTTAAACTAATACTTTGCACTGCTGTGATGGAGTTGTGCCCCGCCAGTCCCTGCACATTCATTCAATTCCTTAAAAGAGTTAAATAGGTAACAGTAGATAGAGTATGGGGTAATTCAACAGTAGACTACATCAGAGAAGTTCCAATAAAAGGCCCTTCTGAATTATGCAGCCACGAGCAAACTCATTTCGCCCTCGCCAGCCGAAGAGAATGAAACATAAAGATATATTCGTGCGGAGAGAAACAAAAACTAAAGAAAAAAAAGAGGGGGCCGCTCATTTCTCGGAAAAATGCATCATCGCATTGGGCTTTGGCAGCGTTCCCCCCTTATTTAAACATTCTAAATTTCATATTAGCTGAAATAATAATTGGCCAGCCGGTTTGTTGTTATAAGAACTCTAAATAATTTAACGTGTCAATGGAGGATGCAGAAATTGCCAAATGCGTCTGGCAGGGAGGAACGAGAAAACGCTCGCGATCCTAAGCAGCGGGATGGTGTCTGAAGTGATAGAGGAATCTTTGAGAGGCGGAGGCTTTCTCTCGTTCGTGGGTGAAGTAGCAGCGATTGGCCCGGGGGGAGCTACATTCATGCAGGATTACAGTTTTAAACAGGTGTGATGCGGGATGGAGCGTGGCATAATGCGATGCTAATCAGGGTTCCACCTACGAGGGAATTCAGGCGAGACAGGTGCGCTCCTCGCGCAACAGCGACTTCATTAAAGTCACAACCAGGGATTTGTAAAGCTGTTTTTGGCCCGTGTCAAACGTATAGTCTGCGTTGACTGCCGAAGACGTCTTTCTTTTTAAGTGCCTCGTTTCTCAAGCAGGCTGTGACTATTCCGCCTCATTACGAGGCACTACGGGAGAGTTTTCATGCCGCAGTTTACAAACAATGCGAACATAAACAAACTGTTGACACGCATGTTCAGATGTGGCTCTCCGTGTCGGTGCTTGCTGGGTTTCGGGGTTAGAGCTCCCTCTTTGAATGTGAATGGGGTTCGTTCTGAACATTTCTCAAACCCTTTAATGGGCTCCTATTGGGATTCGCTAGAAACTGGCCTGCTGTTACGTTTACGCAGTTGCATATTGGCCACTGGATCATGCGTCAATGTCGCCGCCATATTGGCCCGGGCCTGGAAAAAGATTCCTGAGTGCTTTTGTTCCACCTTAAATGCTGTAGCTTGTACCGGCTCCAGAATGTGACCATGGTTCCATTTAAGGTGGATCGGAAAAATCACAAAACATGATTCCCAATGGTTGTATGATGCACTTTTGTAATGCAATTGTAGTGAGAGAACTGTAAATTTAGCCATACCAGTAAGGCTGAAGGATACAATACTATACTACAGAATATCACCAACTTTACAGGAGAGGAACTTTACAATGTAAGTCAATGGAGCCAGATTTTTTGGTAAGCTATTTTGGAGCATTTCTATTGGTCCATTCATCATGAAATTGTCAGACAATGTAAACAGCAGCTGCTGCGTTCCAATGATGTAGAAAAAAATGGATAAAAATGGAGATGCATGTTTTCATGCATAAAAGTCATCATTTTAACATGCAAGATACAAAATTTATGATAAATGGACCAATAGAAAAGCTCCAAACAGTTTGGAAAAAAATTCTGGTTCAATTGACATTGAAAGTAAACTATATTGTTAGCTTGGGTTTGCTGGGTTTCGGGGTTAGAGCTCCCTCTTTAAATGTGAATGAGGCTCGTTCTGAACATTTCTCAAACCCTTTAATGGGCTCCTATTGGGCTGCACTAGAAACTGGCCTGCTGTTACGTTTACGCAGTTGCATACGCTGTGAGTTACGACTGATCTCTCCATGCTCGGCCCATGAAGGTGTTTTATAGGAACTGCTCTGAGGTCGGACAAGCTTTACAGAGTGTTAGAAACAACGCTTTTTTAATTTAACATGAAATTATAGCTCACAGCCCTGAATATTGAGGTAATCCATTAATAACACTAGTAATACTGTAGCCGCCCACCACTGCCTCATGGTGCTGTCAGAGGGATGACCATGCAGGGCAGCCATGTGCAGAGACTTAAGGAGAGTCAAGTCAGTCAAGTTTAGCAGCTTTACAGAAGTTTGAAAACATGAAAACACAAAGTCACAACATGTGTTCCCCTGTGAGAGAGCCAGAGGCGACTGGGGCAAGGACAAACTCCTTCAAGACTGGAGGAAGAAACCTCAGAAGGAACCAAGACTCACAAGAGGAGACCCGTCCTCCTCTGGTCACACAGTATTTACTATTAAACCAAGTTCAAAATAGAAACTAAGAGAATCTTTATGGTAAAAGCTTTAGAGACTGCATAGGTAGAGGCAGTCTCTAACCGAGGCAGTCTCTGACTGGGAGAGAGCTAAAACAGTCCAGTCATATCTTAAGGCTGGTACATCTGGATGACACAATAGTAAGCTAACTAGACTGCATAATATATATATATATATATATATATATATATATATATATATATATATATATATATATATATATATATATATATATATATATATATATATATATATATATATGCGGCCTAGTTAGCTAAGTAAGCTTCATTGATAACCTCTCAATATTCATTAAATAAAAAGAAAGCTTTAAAAATATGGCAGATATAGAAGGACTGAAAAGGGAACATACATAATGACTGTGTTTTGTTATTCATTTGTAGAAATGGAGCTGTTACATAATCTGTATTTTTCCTACCACTGACAGCAGGGTTACCCATAATTCTTAGGTTTTAGCTAATCTTTATTACCCATTGTTAATTTTTTATTTTTACAGTGTAATAAACCTCATGCGAACATGTAGATTTGGATACATTAGAAGCGTTTTTGTGTTATGTGTTTAAATTTACCAGTACAGCTTGTCCTACTGCTGTAAACAGATGGTGACTATAAGCCCAGCAGTCGTTATCCAGGCTTTCAGCAGTAAGGTTTCACCGCATTATCAGGATATCACATGTTTAAATCCTGGTAATGCGACAGCCTGAAAAAGGTCACCAATTCTTATCAACAATATTTTTGGTTGACATGGCTAAATCAGAGCGGGTCATCAGTAATTCTTCATATCACATAACCAATATAGTGGTTGGGTTCAAGTGAGGGAGTCATTCATTCGTCTTCTTATACTGCTTAGTCTAGCTGGAGTCGCGGGTTAAGTGGAGAATACAAAAGACATTTCTTTTCTGAATTGGAGTTATGGATAAAGGTGTAATGGTATGGAATGTTCTGTATAGGAGGTAAAGAAAAAAGCCCTGTATATACATAGAGCATGCAATGTAATGTAAAGGCAAACCTAACTGTTAAGATCTGTGTATATATCGTCGCTATCCAGAGAAATACATATATCTCCAACATAATAACTTTACAAGAGAGGCCAAAAAACCTGATACTGTTTTACTTTGAATAGTGATGATGACTTAAAGCATGTACATGTTCAATACTATTACAATGAAAAAAAAACCCATAACAACTAGAGATGAGGCCAACTAAAGATTACAGCACGATCGTCCGATGGCCGATTCTGATCGAGAGCGGGTCTATATGTAGTTATTGGCGCAAGCAAGTCATGAAACATGGTCTAAACTGGTTTATTACCATTTTTAACGAGCTCATGTATTTTTAAACAAAATTAACAGTAAATAAACAAAGTAAATCAAACAAATATCCCCAATACTGCAATCATTACATTTAGACCCTTAATTTAAAACGAAAAAGCAAATTAAATACATGCAGTAAAAACTGCAGTCATTAAACGCAGACTCTGTTTATTTTAAACGAAGTTGCCTCCTCCTGGACTCACTTTGCTCCATGACTTTGGTGGGCTCTGCGCTGAGAGGCCGAAACAAAAGCGTGCGGATTTGGGAAGCGGCGGTTCAAAGCCGGCGAGTTAATTAGCTGCCGCGTAATCTGCAGATGTGGCGATATAGGAAATAAATAAATAAAGTGAGTAAGTAAATAAAAACGTATATATACACACACACATGCGCACGCGTGTGCTCGGTGACACGCCATTACGGCGTGATGCATGACGCTCGCTCGTGCGCAGCCTTTCTAAAGCCTGCGCGGGAAAGGTCAGCGCTAAAGAGGAGGCAAGGAAAAGGCGAGGTGAGCGGAGGGAGGAGGAAAAAAGTGTTTACGGGACAAGATGCATGCGCTTCAGGGCCTGAAACGGGCCGTACCTCCTCCTTGTCTGGAGGATGTGCACACGCTGACCAAAACACAGGTGATGGATGCAGCCCAACCTGCAATAAATCAACAACAACAACAAAAAGCTTTATATACTGCAGGGATAAAAGAGATTTAGCAGAACATGCTGTCAGTAATGTGTGCTGCTTCTGAGCCGTGCCTAGCTTTTAAGTTGTGTGCGAGTGTGTATCAAATCAAACATATTCATTTCAGGTTAATTATCTGAGAGATCCATCACTTTCTATGGACTCCCAATGAGAAAATGGTCAGAATGCACTACAGTGTTAATCCCCTATCAATGTCCAGCGGTGCTCCTCCTAATGTAGGGGGTGAACTTGTAGGCCACCATGTAGGCCACCATGGTCACGCTGTGGTGATGTCATATGATGGTCAATCTTGAGGAAAATAAGAGATTCCAAAGAGTAAATCTCTTGAGGCATGTCACTCTAGCTAAAGCTGGACAGGCTGAACGATTCAGGTTCCATGAGATACATAGCTTGCTGTTCCGCTCTCAGTGAGCAAGAGCGAGCGAGGCTCATACAACATATTTAAACGTCATTACACATGTACACAGATCAGCTGTAACATTAAAACCAGCTCTTTGTATCTACACACATTTAATTACCTGAGGGACCCATCACTTTCTAAGGGGTCCCAATGTAGACATGATCAGAATGCACTTAATCCTCAATCACCGTCCAGTGGTGCTCCTCATAATGTAAAGCGTTAACTTGGGCCCATCTTGGCTTTACTATCTGTACTGGTAGGGCAGGCCATGGTCATACTGTGACAATGTCATATGGTTGCAGTGGAGTTCGTCCTGGAAAATAAGAGATTCTTAAAAGTTGATCTCTTGTGGAATGCAGCTCTAGCTAAAGCTGGACATTCTGAATGATAGAGTTCAATAAGATATGTAGATTACTGTACTGCTCTCAGTGAATAAGAGCGAGAGAGGCTCATGCAACATATTTGAATGTCATTACACATGTACACTGATCAGCCATATCATTAAAACCAGCTCTTTGTATCTACACACATTTAATTACCTGAGGGATCCATCACTTTCTAAGGGGTCCCAATGTAGACATGATCAGAATGCACTACAGTGTTAATCCCCTATCAGCGTCCAGAGGTGCTCCTCATAACATAGGGGGTGCCCATCTTGGCTTTACCATCAGGTCATCAGGGGGTTTCTGAGTTGCTTAAGGACTCTTAGCGTCTTCTGGTGGTGATGGCCATGGCTTTGAGTGTGTTCTGCTGGCTTATCTGCATACTCAGAAGCCTTGTCATAGTGTAAATATTACCCATGTAGCCTTGAATAGCATGTAGCACCTTGACAGGTAAATGTCACTTATGATGCATTTTGCAGTTCTCAGTTCTCTGGCCGTCCACTGTCATCATTACTGGGCAGTAAAAAAAGCATAGTTTCCCAACGTCTACTTCTTTTATGGGACACTGCAGTACCATAGAAGGAAATATAAAGATTGTTGGGACCCCGAGGGCATGTAAATACCAAAATTATGCATTGTTGCATTCTAAAAAGGTTTCACGATACAAGTCATATTGCAATGCAGCTGCATCCATGCATTGCAGTAAGGTGTTCCACTGCCAGTGTGCTTCTGTCTAGTCAGATGTCATGGTATACCAGCAGTTCGATGAGTCTCTTGCAGAACTGTTTCTTATATCTAAACTCATACCTGACATATATGATCATTCAGCCTCTTCAGTCCAACAGAACAAGGAAACTTCTGTTTGCAAATTCTCAGATATGTCCTCTATCACCCTGTTGAGCACCAAGTGTTTTAACTTACACAGTTATGTAAGAAAATATTTTGAGCTTGCACAGCAGTGCGTTAGCAGTACATTTCCTTATGCTTTTTTTTTTTCATTTGTGCTGTGAAAAGGTTTTGGGCACTTGGAAGCATTATATATATATTTGAATTATAATGCTTCCAAGTGTCTAAAACTTTTTCAAAAAAATAAATAACTAAAAAATAATATATATATATATATATATATATATATATATATATATATATATATATATATATATATATATATATAAAAATATATTTTACACAGGAAGCTTTGCATTTGCTCATCAAAACACTATTATATTTATTAAGTACTGGTTTTACACATGTCAGTGTGTTTATTTAACCCTTTACAAGCTTGTGGAAACATCTCAGTATTATTTACAGTTCTCATCTAATACCTGCTTTGACTGCTCAGTACTTCATTAAGCTAAATCAAACTTATCTACTTCTTTCACAATAAGATATTTATGCTATTTTGTATTGCGTTTATGCTTATTTACATCTGTTCTAATGATATTTGGTGATATTTGATTACTGCTAAGATAAAAATTTTAAACAGTGAGATTAGGTGCTTATGACTTTTGCACAGTAGTGTTTGTTTCTGTACTAAGTCTGTATTTGTTACATTCAACTAATGTAAATCAAGGTGGTCGACCATTCTCGTGTTCATGAATGTGGGTGATACTTCAACATTTTCAAAGTATATTCACATATTTTACATCTTTCAACGTTGAAGTGGATCATATGTCGTCAGCGCTTTGTTATAGGTTAGGTCTCTTGCCACACATTACCTTACCACACTCATGTGACCTCACAAGTGTCTCCGAAAACTTATTCCAGTAAGTCTCCCTCTCCCTCATTACCTGTTCAGGAAACTGACTCTCCCCTCAGCGGACAGTAATTCAGTAGGTGCAGGACTAGGGGTCGATGTGAGACACGCCCTCTGATATGATTAGGGCTCATGGAGGGGGAGTGGAGGGCAGCAGACAGCGGCAGACTAATCGAGACGGGGTTTAAAGTAGTTACCTGCCCTCAGCGCAGATTTATCAACATCATTTTTGCGGCGGAGACCTGCGCGACTAACGGCTTCCTATCGCAGCGAGGGCATCGTAATGAATGATTGTTTCGCAGCTGGCTGGAAAATTGTACTTGCTCGCGAGCGGCGAGGGCGATAAATCACGGCGGCCTCCTTCGCCCACTTCGAGGTGCTGAGTGTTGGGGTTTTAACACAATGCTGTTTACTCATCTCCTCCGCTGCGGACAGGACAGAGGTCATTTTTTCCACCAACCAGAGGAATTGGATAGATATGTGCTCGACGTGATTTGGCAACACCGCAGCTCAGTGTGGTCATGACGTGGGGAGTTGGTTTGAATTGGGAAATTCAGGGGGGAAAAAAAGCTTAGGGAGTGATTCCAGGAAGAAAAGGAATGAAAAAGAGAGAGACAGACAGACAGAGAGTAATACAGAAGACTCACAACTAATTCGTTTACATTTATAACCATGCTGATTGGCTGTAGATCACTGTCTTACAGTGTTGCATAAGACCCTATAAAATAACTCTAAACCCTCCGCTTTCACCTCATCCTCTGCCATATGGCTCAGTCAGACGTTACTGATGGGTGAGGATCCAAAAAGCTTCATCATGGTGATGCAGGGCAGATCCTGACCCCTATTAATACTGGACAGCTGGCAGAACTCTACTGTACATAGAGTCTGTGCAGCGCCCAACGTTTTGAAGTAAGCCTCTAATTCAAATCAATTTTATTTAATTCCACTTCGTTGTCATTGTACCAACACAAGGTTGTACAGTATACAATAAACACTTCCAGGCTACTTCTCCAGTGCACTGATAAGACACAACACAAGGTAATATATGTGAATAGACAGTAAAAACAAAGATGTGCCCGAGCAGTAGCTGTAGAGTACTGTATGTTCAGGTTGCCAGGTTTAAAATAATAAAGAGCTTGTATGCAGATGTATGTCCAAAAGTCTATAGTGCAGGTAGTAATAATAATAATAATAATAATAATAATAATAATAATAATAATAATAATAATAATAATAATAATGAATTTAATTTCCAAACAAAAATTAACCACTAAAAATAACCACAATTAATTAAATTGCTACCTATTTTAACAGAAAACTACAGATAAATATCTATTTGATTTTCAGTATTTAGTTTATCTGCACTTTACCTTTATTATAGTTTTAGTTCCTTTTTGAAAGACTTCCAAGAAATCTGTAGGGATATTTTTCCACACCTCCAAAGTTCAGACATTCAAGACAAATGAAATGATTGGATGTCCTACCTGCCTGTCTACCTACCTGCCTCATAACCTGCACACATTCTGTTAGCTAAGCTGTAGGTCTTAATGTGTCTTAAAGGGAACCCCGGCTGGTAACACTTGTAAGCCTTAGTATGGTGTAATGACTCTAAATTATTAAGACATGTTGTAAAAATAATCACAAAAGTAGCGGATTTATTCATAAATTAACACTTTTATTCTAAATATTTAACATATGGATGCAGCCATTATTACTGACATGCAATGCCTGCTGGGTAGATGATGTCAAATGGTTGCAGCGCGCTAAGCTTGACTGCGGTTGGAAGGAGTGAATGACTGTTGGCTTACCTAGGTAAAGGAAAATAACACATTGTGTTTGATGTTGGATGTTATTTCCAGTGAAAGGCAGTGAGAAGACTGATATTAGTCTAAACAGCTTTCACAAACATAAACAAGGAGGATAGTTTGTGAAGCAGCGTGTGGACAAACACAGCTACCAAAAAACCCCCCGCTCTGCTCTCCTCACTTCAGTCTTGATGCGTTTGAGTCGATCAGTAGACCACAAAACCCCCAGAATATGCAGCGAGAACCGCACTAAGAAAAATGAACATGAACATGCGCTGGATTCTCTCTTGGCATCCCGCAAACAACGTTTACCGTTAGCGGCAGCTGCTTCTCCCTCGTTTGCGGATCCTGAATGTGAAAGTACAGCCCTAGTAGTGAACATACTACTTCACTAATAAACAAGTTTCGAAGCTAAGAGAAACTCCTGTTCAGTGTATCCAGCTGTATACTGACCCTTAACGTTTCCTGCTAGAAAGCGGAGCTGCTTGCAACAGACACTCTTCTTTAACACTGGTGCACAGTTTCACAACAACTCCAGCCACTCTCGCTTCCACGCCTCTCTGTTCGGCATTATTTTGTCTCATGTGATGTGTGTTGTTGCTGCCCATGTCAGAAATGCAGCGTTCTGGCTTAAACTGCAAAGGCTGAACAGTAGCCATGTCCAGTTAGCTAGCTATGCTCAAGCGCGATGGCCGGTAACTGCAACCATTTGACGTCACCACCACAATTGTGACCTACGTGCAGCGTGATTTTCCAGAAAATCTAATAAATCTGCTACTTTTTGTGATTTTTTTCACAACGTGTCTTAATAATTAAGAGTCATTACACCATATTAAGGCTTAGACAAGTGTTACCACAGTTATATGACTAACACTATGCAGTGATATATATATATATATATATATATATATATATATATATATATATATATATATATATATATATATATATATATATATATATATTTAGAGTGACCAATCAGCCTAACATGCATATGTTTGGACTGTGGGAGGAAACCGGAGTACCTGGAGAAAACCCACTTAAGCATGGGAAGAACATACAAACTCCACACAGAACGGCCTGGAATTCAACCCCACCATATGTGTGTATATATATATATATATATATATATATATATATATATATATATATATATATATATATATATATATATATATAGTATTGAAATGTAAGGTATTGTAACTTACTGTATCATTTTAAATGTCTCTAAAATGTAGCTACACTATATTTATATATTTTATGTATTTCCATTATTTTTGCTTGCTTCATTCTTTTGTACGGCAATCACTACAATTATATGAACATTCCATGCAGCAGCAGGTGTAATTTATTGCTGCTCTTGTTGTGCGTGTTGTTTGATGTGTGGAGCCGCGGCTGCGAAAGAGCGATGCTGACACTGAGCAGGTAATGCTTGTGTTTATCTGCCTCCACACCGGGTGGAGAGATCAATTCATTAAACATGAAAGATCAAAGCAAGCATTCACTTTGTTCAACTCGGTTATGCATTACGCACAATGCCTGTTCACTGCCTCTGTGTGTGTGTGTGTGTGTGTGTGTCTATTCCCCTGTGTGGCAGGTTGCATTGAGGAATCCGAGCGTTTTAAAGGCTGTGTTGTGGAGATGAAAGTGAGAGGGAAGGTGCTACAGAAAGGGGGAAACACTGAGGGTATATTTGTCAGGCCTATCTGATGAAGGATAACATTATAACATTATTTCCTGTTATCTGCCGGTCAGGCGGAATGAAAGGTGAAGACCGCACACTCTATCCATGGTCCAGATCTCTGGCTTCAGTAAAGTAATCCTGTGTGTGTGTGTGTGTGTGCACACATCGAGATAAGAAGGTGTATGTGTGTGGGTGTGTGTATGTAAACACAGTGTATCTGAAGTGCTGTGGGATCCTGTTAGACATTAAAGGGGAACTGTATTAATATTATTTGGGTGGCAGGTCTTTCTCAGCACTGCAGTGACTGAGTGGTTGTGCTGGTGTCTTGAAACACTGTGTCCACTCACTGTCCACTCTTTTAGACACTCCCACATTGTTTGTCCACCTTGCACATGTAAAGCCAGAGAGGGCAGCTCATCTGTCGCTGCACAGTTTGTGTGGGTCACCCTCTAGTCCTTCATCAGTGGTCACAGGATGCTTCCCACAGGACGCTGTTGGCTGGGTATGTTTGATTTGTGGACTATTGTTAGTCCAGCAGTCATGCTTTGGTGTTTGAGGGGTTTGAGTCTGATCCACTCACACCAGCACAACACACACACCAACCCATGTCAGTGTGACTGCAGTGCTCAGAATGATCCACCATCCAAATAATACTTGCCCGGCGGTGGTCCTGTGGAGGTCCTGTCCATTGGCCACCCTCTGCTAATGGTACTTCACTAGGTTGTGTGACAGCACAATAGACTGCCATGCCCCATCATCATCATCATCACCACCTCTTCTCATATTAAAGGTGCATTAAAATTCAATACAGACGCTGATTCACAAGCTTCAGCACAGCGTGAGAGCACAGCTTGTTGAGCGAGAGAGAGAGAGAGAGAGAGAGAGGTAGAGAGAGAGAGAGAGAGAGAGAGAGAGGTAAAGTGGGATTACCTTGTTGGAAGTGCTGCCTGCTTTGATTATTCACAGATGAAAAGAAGAGGCAGACTGCTTCTGCTGTAACAGTTACACCGCCTCTGTCAGCACCTAGAAAAGCAGGATCCTTACATCAGACAGCTATCTTCAGTTTACGCTAACAGTGTTGTCAAGCGGTGAATTACTTTAAAGGCCTCTTTTTTTTAAATACATTAACTCTTTGCTGTACAAGCTAAGCAAACCCACCTCTAGCGCACAACATGGGTCTTGTACCGTAGTCATTGCCTGTGTTATTTTATGCATTGCATTATCTTCCGTTTATTTCATTATTTAATATTTCAAGTGTTCATTAAAAATCTTGTTTTATATTACCATAAATCAATATTTTAATGATTTACAAACACAAACAAAAATATGTTCTAGATATGTTCCTCTCAAATTCCATAGTGAATACATAAGGGATTTGTACAGTAGAAGGGTTATGATTGCAAAGAACCCTAACCCTAACCTTAACCTAACCCTAACCCTAACCTTAACCTAACCCTAACCTTAACCTAACCCTAACCCTAACCCTAACCTTAACCTTAACCTTAACCTTACCCTAACCCTAACCTTAACCTAACCCTAACCTTGCCTAACCCTAACCTTACCTAACCCTAACCTTACCTAACCCTAACCTTAACCTAACCCTTAGCCCTAAACCTTAAAGCCTAACCTAACATAGCCTAACCTAACCTAACCTAACCTAACCCTAGTCCTAACCTAACCTAACCCTACCCTACCCTAACCTAACCTAACCTAACCTAACCTAACCTAACCTAACCCCAACCCTAACCCTAACCCTAACCCTAACCTAACCCTAACCCTAACCCTAACAGATCCAATAAAAAAGTTATTTTTAAATAGTGAAGCTTGACATTGTAACAACAGCAGAACTCCACAGAGGTGCTACAATAGAACCATTTTAGAAAAGGTTTTTAGTGCTCTTTAAAGCACATTCTCCATCAGTCTGAAGAATGGCATGGTAGTCTACACAGGTAGCAGATCTTCAGGTTAATACAGAATATGTTCTATAAAAAACAAATAGGGTTTTGCTATACTTATGATGTCAAGTGTATAACAATAGAGGAATCCTTTTTTTGTTGGTGTACAGAACACTTTTTAAAAGGGCTTCATATACAAATGGCAAAGACCGGCGCTGTTTGTCTACCATAGTCTTTTCCCCGGCATCAGCTGAAGTTGAAGCAGGCACGTTGTTCTATATACCACCAAAAAGCTTGACGTCGTAAGTACAGCAGAATCTTTTTTCTGATGAGCACATTCTCCATCAGTCTGAAGAATTACATGGTACTCTACACAGACAGAGGAATGGCTCTTCAGATTGATAGAGAATGTTTTCTATATAGAACCAAACAGAGGGCTCCATATAGAACCATCCACAGTGCCAATGTGAAGAACCCATGCACGATGCAAAGAACCCCTGAATCATGAAAATACTTCTTTGCGTGTTCATGGTTCTATATAGCACCAGTTTGTCTTTTGTAAGAGTAAAGCTTGACATTGTAACAACAGCAGAACCCTACAATGGTGCTACATTAGACCCATTTTTAAAGCTTAAAATAGAACAGTAGAACCTTTTTCAAAAAAGTTCAAACAGAACAATAAAACCATTTTCACAAAGGTTTTTAGTGCTGTCTAGAGCACATTCTCCATCAAACTGAAGAATGATATGGTAATTTGCACAGGCAGCATATTGGTTCCTCAGATTAATAGAGAATGTGTTCTACATAGAGCCAAAAAGTGTTCTGCTATATATATGATGTCAATCTTATAACAATAGAGAAAGCCTTTTGTCGTGATATATAGAACCCTTTTAAAAGGGCTACATATAGAACCATCTACAGCACCAATGTGAAGAAGACTTGTACAATGCAAAGTTCCAGCATCAGTTTCTTTACTAACCGAACTGTTGAAGAACCATAATATATTTCCTCACGCCCTTTCCTTGTTCTCTCTTTGTCTTGTTTTATTTTTTTATCCATGTCTGTTCTTGTTATTGATGTATCCTACTTGCCAGGCTGTTGTTGTAAATAAAAATATGTTCTTAATGACTTGCCTGGTTAAATAAAAGGTAAAATTAAAAAAAAAAAAAAAAAAAAAAAAAAAAAAAAAAAAAATATATATATATATATATATATATATATATATATATATATATATATATATATATATATATATATATATATATAGAGAGAGAGAGAGAGAGAGAGAGAGAGAGAACATGTCTTCAGAGGGTGTGAGTGAACGATGTACCGTCATCAGATTGGTGTAATATTGATTTTGCATTTTAAAGCCAAAGATCGAGCTGAACCTCTTTCTTCACGCTGTGTGTGATGATACGTAAAGACATATGACACGGTCAAAAAAGTCTTCCTGTAAACGACATTTCAGCCCGCATGGCATGTTTAGTGTGTACTGCTTCTTTCTTTCTATTCATTCTAACACTACATCTAACATTGTGCAGCTTTAAACAGAGTGACACTGTAAGTGGACTGATGTGTCTTACTTCCTCGGTCACATTTTTAATGTGAATGCAGCAACAGCACTGAGAAATCCCAGTTTTACATACTGATTGCTAACTTTTTTTTATAGCTACTTTTGAGACTACACTGCAAAGAGTTTAGCACAAACAAGTTACTGCCCAGGCGGCTTTAATGTTGGGGTTATTTAAACTAACTATATTTAAAAAAAAATAAAAAATTCTGGCAGAAAACACAGATTTACATGTTGTTAGCTTACTATTTGGAAGTCAGTTCACTCAAAACTTAAGGCAGTCTGAACATTTTTAAGTTAAAACAACTTTTGTACAATGTACAGTTAAAATCGATTATTGAAACCACTTTGGCCTTAAGGTGGTTCAAAACACTTGAAAGGTTTGAGTGCTGATAAAAGCTGACATCATATAAGGGGATTAAATGTGTCATACACATTTAGCATGAAATGTAATTCACTATTTAGGGCAGAGGTAAAATGAGTCGGAGAGGAAGGCTCGTTCAGATGGTGTGCTCTGAAAATAAAAAAGTCAATTGAAAAAAAAAAAAGTGCTGGCTGGACAACCAAAAGCTCACTTCTCTCACTAAACAAAAGAAAGTGTAAGTGAGGAATACAGGAGGGAAATAAATGGTGAAGATGTGAAATTGAGTAAACAAGCCTCCACGTTTTATTTACTTTTTCTTTAAATAAGCACTTTATGATGCACTTTTTTTCAAAAGCATTTTTTGTAGGCTTTGTTTTTAGCTGAAGTGAAAAAAAAAAAATTAATATAAATAAATAAGTTTTTTTGAATATACTGAATTGTATTTGTAATGTGTCGGTCTTTCAGTTGCTGATGACCAAATGTTGATATTAGGCTAATCCACTATATAGGATATGGCATTGAATCATAACACAAGTTAGAAATTACGAGGGTCTGGACCTTGGCCTTAACTGGACCTTACTGGATTCTAATTAAATAGCCCTGATTTAGGGTGAAAAATAAATGATTGATATTCCTAATAGTTCAATTTAGCAGATTGTGGTTATGATAACGGGAAAGAGCGCTAACTTTGCCATTGATAGAGAAGACTTGGGAATAGTGGGCAGTTTACCTACTACAATAAATTGTTAACAACAAAGGGTCCAGCACTTGAGAAAAATAACATAGATTGACAGAACAAGGATAAAAAAGCTTGAAATGCAATGGTTTGTCTTTAAGAACAAAGATCAGGCTGGTGGTCTTCTCTGTGGTTCTTTGTTCAAGTGAAAGCTGGACAATAAACATACAAGTCTGGAAAAATACAGATGCCTAATTCAAATCATGTCTCATTTCTCCCCAAACTGAAGCTATATTTCTTTGGACCTATTCTGAGAGCACAGATGAATGAAAACACAACAACAATATAAAATTGTTCCTCCCTAAACACAAAAAAGCTGAGAGAATGCTACGTGTCAAATGCTTCTCTGGACCCACTCATCCATGTGGAAGGCACTTTCAGCTGATTTGGGTATGAATCCATCCCTGGAGATCACGAACACCCATTCATGATGATTGTCTTCCCTGGGGCGTATGGGATCTTCCAGCAAGACAATACAACACCTCACACGGCTAGAAATGTCCAACATTGGTTGGAAGATCATGACCAAGGCTTCCAAATACTACCCTTGGCCCCTAATTCTCCAGACTTGAAGCCCATTAGGCATCTGTTGAATCACCTGGATTGTTGTGTAGGCTCTATGGACCCTCTACCACATGCCCTCCAGCAACTGTGGGATGCTCTGCAGTCAGCATGGCTACTGATACCTGTGACAACCTACCAGGACCTTATTGAGTCACTCCCAGTTGCTGTTCATGCTGCAAATGACAGTCACTCTTGATTTTAGCTTGTGGTCATAATAATGTGACTGGACTGTGTACCCTTGGGCCCCTGAACTACGAAGTTTCTGCAAACTGACCAAGAAATGCCCATTTCTCAAAGTCATTTTTAAAACCCAGGTGTCATCAAACTTTTGACAGGCAATGTAATCACGGAGAAGTCCAGAATTCTCTTTCTGGACATCCAGGTTGACCTCTCGGAGACAGATGAGCGCGAGAGGAAACCATTCATAACGCGGCTTGTTGCAGAATCAGCTGTTTGGCCACTTTCTTTCTCTTGCCATTATTCCCCCACCCGCCCGACGTGGGCTCCTTCCTCACAGAAACTTAAAAGAAGGCCACCGCGAAGGCAGACGGACGAGACGAGCGGAGAGGAAGGGCAGAGCATGTGTTTCATTTCTTAATGTAGAAAAGGTTTCAGCTAGCAAAGAGCAGCTTATAAGGACCTCGAAGCCATTAGAGGCTTCAGCCGGTTTATATGCATCTGGTAAAATGATTCCACTCTTAAAGTGCTGCAGCACGACTCTAAGTAGATTTCATGAAGATGGGACACGGAGTCTCATTCTTTTGTCTAAGTTGCGTTGCATGCATTATGTAGGGAGAGGATGAGGCTGTTCTTTTTTCCCTTTTTTTCCCCTCATAATGGCACCGCATCGAGGGAAAATTATGTGCCCTGTTTCGTAATGGGCAATAATTACAGGAACACCATTGGGTCGTGTTGTGTTACACCAGCTCTAATCATTTACCATCAAAACTCGCGCAGGAAGTGGAAATCTGATGGCCTATGCTAAAGAAAAGGAAAGCGAGTGAGGGAGAGGTGTTTGGCAGCTAAATGCAGGCTCATCTATCTTCCTTGAGGGAGCAGAGGGTGACCTTTGACATCGGGGAAAACGCTAGCATCCATCATGGCGGCTTTGGCTAATGTGGTTAACTACCTACTTCCCCTGTCAAAGAGTGTTTGTGTGTGTGTGTGTGTGTGTGTGTGTGTGTGTGTGTGTATGCGTTTGTGTTTGTAGGCCCGTGAGTTTCATGTGTGGCTCTAAAAAAGGCTTAAAGATTTTTGTGATATAATATTGACTCATTTGTTTTAATGATTCTTTTTTATTTGATTGAATATTCAGGCTTGTTGTGTGTGAACTCTAGAGTTTAGTAGTAATACTTTAAATGCATTGCTAGGTTTTTGTTTGAAACAAAATATTGTGAAACACTCAATTATCCAATTTAAGTAGACACTGCCATGTGAGCTCTCCTATTGGTTAGGTCTTCAGGAGCTGAATAGGAGGCTATAAATGTTAGATAACCCACCAACATCATTAAGAACTGTCAGTAGATTTAAACAGTCACGTTTTGTTCTGCTATGAACAGAACTGGTTTCACAAGGAGACAAAAAACTTTGGTCATAGCATTATGAAAGTTATGGATACATCACTGACTGTGGGGATGAGCCAGGTTTAAGTAAGTTCTGAGAAATTACACAGTGTCGGTTTTTACTAAACAAGCCAGTGTAAAACTAATACATACATTCATTCATTCAGCATCTAAAGCACACATCCTTCTGGGCTATCCCTGGGGGGCTGCTATCCCAACACTCAATGGGCAAGAGCAGGAAACACCCTAAAAAATAGTTAAAAGAAGGCGTATACTGTGATCATCCATCCATCCATCCATCCATTATCTTTGGCATTATCCCACTAGTTGGGGTCACGGGGGTGCTGAAGCCAATCCCAAAAGCAGGATACACCATGGACAGGTCGCCAGGCCATCGCATGGCCAACCCACACCCATGCACACACTCACAACTACGGGCAATGTAGAGTGACCGATCAACCTAACATGCATGTGTTTGGATGTGTGGAAGGAAACAGGAGTACCTGGCCGGAACCCACTCAAGCACAGGGAGAACATACACACTCCACACAGAACGACCCGGACCGGGAATCCAACCAAGATCGTGTTGCTGTAAAGCGACAGTGCTAACCACTTACTGTGACCGTGTCCATTAAAAACATCTACAATATATATTCTAGAGAGGAGAGAGAGAGAGTTTCCAGAAGAAAAAGAGAGCTGGACAGTGTAAGAGAGAATGAGAGATGTAGAAAAGCAGAGATTAAGACCAAAATAGAGATGTAGTAGTGAGAGAAAAGGAGAAAGCAATCTAGAGAAATAAGAGATGCAGGGAGACAGCATAACAGACAGAGAGATAAAAAGAAAGAGAGAGCAAATAAGAGATGTAGAAAGAGCTGGAGAGAGATATCAGGAAAGAGTGAGAGAGATATATACAGGAAGAGAGTTAGAGCGGGATAGTGTATGGGAGAGAGAGATATCAAAAAAGAGATTTAGACCGAATGTAGAGAAAAACAGAGAGAGAGAGAGAAAGAACAATGTAGAGAGAGAGATCAGGAGAGTGAGCTATGGAAAGAGAGTTGGAGAAAGAGAAAGAGTGATGAGGAGAGTCGGAAAGAGGAAGCGATAGAAAGAGAGAGAGACCTAGAATAAGACATTTAAACAGAAATAGTGATGTAGGGAGAAGAGATGTAGAGAGAAAGTGACAAAAAGGAGGTAGAGAGATATAGAAAAGTAAAGTGAGGTTCCGGCAGGCTGGGACAGTGAAAGAGAGAGAGAGACAGAGAGAGTCTGATTCTAATGGACTCTCTTCTAAGTGGTGCTGAGGGACGTGTAGTTACCCACTTAAGCGTCGCCTTTAAGCCACAGGTCAGATATTTCTGCTTTGTGTTGAACTGCCTTTACAACTGACCTGCTGGATAAGTCAAGCTGCTCTCCACTCTAACTGGACGAGACATACACATTCAACTCTTACGGTCACTTTATTAGAACCCCTGCCTTGTTAGCTTCATATTGCTGAGGTACGGTCAGAAATCTTGGTCTATTTGTTGCACAGTTTGTGTCAGCTAGCCTCTATCAGTTGTCAGTATTTCTCAGAATAATGGATCGACCACTCCAGGGTATGAATCTCAAAATCACTGAATGTGTTCAGAAATACTTGGGTGCTGAGAAGCATCAAGTGCCGCCAATGTCTAAGACTGAGCGTCTAAGCCTGTGATAAGAGTTGGGTAGTATCATCCAAAAGCAATATTAATATTTTCGGTATTTAACATATACTGGATTGGTTATGTGTAGTGGTTAGCACTGTCGCCTCACAGCAAGATGATCTGGGTTGGATTCCCGGTCCGGGCCGTTCTGTGTGGAGTTTGCATGTTCTCCCATGTTCCTCCGGGTACTCCAGTTTCCTCCCACAGTACAAAGACATTTATGATAGGTTGATTGGTCACTCTAAATTGCCCATAGGTGTGTGTGAGTGAGTGTTGGCCATGCAATGGACAGGCGAACTGTCCATGGTGTACCTGGCCCTCGCCCAATGACGTTAGGATTGGCTCCAGACCCCCGTGACCCCGACTAGTGGGATAAAGTGGCAGATAATGGATGGATAGATGGATGGATGGTTGGATTTGTTATTTACTGAATGCAATGATCTCATATTTAGTTGTTGTGACTGTTTCAGTCTGTGTGAAATATGTTTTATATGTTTAAATATGTTTTTATAGACATATAGCAATAACTATAGAGCAAAAACTTGTACAGGTTCTCACAACTTCGGACACTAGTGTGATGAAAGTCAATGTTGACTAATTTGCACCTTTAATATCCATGATAATGTCAAACTCAGGTCAGTAGAGTATGATGTGCCTTTTCCAACAAGCCCTGGCTTGCATTGTAAGTCTTTAGGGAACTAAAGACATGAACCCTGGAATCTTGGAATCTGACTTAGATGCACCCTGTGTAGCCTTGTCAAGATGCTTATTCGTGGTGGAGGTCCGGTCAGATCAGATCTCCAGTACTTGATGTTTGAAGCACTGTATGTCGGTGGAGATATGTTAGAAGAAAGCGATAACAAGTTTGCAACAAACCCAGACTCCACAGATCAATACAGTGTGATGTTGCCCTTTTCAAGGAGGATTGCAATGCCAGCCATCAGGAAACCAGATACAAAGCCTGAAACCACCAGGTTCCTCACCTGTTGTCTTCTCTGAGGTATCCATGTTGTCATAATCACATCATCACAACATCACATCATTAAGTTTAAAGTGTCATCGCCAAGTAGCTGACTAGTCTATGCAACCCTTAGTATGTAATAGCAAAATGATACTAAAGAATGATGGTCACAGGCGGTGTAGTGGTTAGCACTGTCGTCTTACAGCAAGACGATCCAGGTTGGACTCCCGGTCCAAGCCGTACTGGGTTTCCTCCGGGTATTCTGGTTTCCTCCTACAGTACAAAGACATGCATGTTAGGTTAATCGGTCACTTTAAAATTGCTTGTGTGTGTTGGCCATGCGATGGACTGGCGACCTGTCCATGGTGTACCGCACCTTCTCCCGATAGCGCTGTGATTGGCTCCCCCGTGACCTCGACTAGTGGGATAAAGTAGATAATGGATGGATGAATGATGGAACATTTGCACAGTACAGTATTTGGTAGGCATTCCTGATACAATTATATCAGGAATTATATACATTGGCAGTTGTTCATATGAATGTGTTGGAAATTGACCAGTGAATCAGTTTTGGGATGCAGATAAAGAACAGTCTGCCTTTTTAATAAATAAACTTTGGACTTTTGTTGGGTATGCAAATCTTATATCTCATTAAAGCACTCTAGAACTGTAATTGGTCCGATGCTTCCTGCACACAGTAAAACACATATATTTATATACAGACTATATTTGTCTTGTGACCTCTGGTTCTCGTCCCCAACACTGTAAACCATTTAAACCATTTCATCTTAACCACTTTGAACCACTTTGAATGGCTGCCAGATTTGCCATAAACTGACCTTCTCCTTCTACTCCTTTTATGAATCCTTTCTGGGACCTTTATTGATAACAGTTAATAAATGTTGTCCATGAAAAGAGCAGAACTATATATATATATATATATATATATATATATATATATATATATATATATATATATATATATATATATATATACACTATAGACTGGCATATGAAAAACAATGAAAACATCTCAGTGAGAACATCTTCACTGCATCACCTGAGTGAGGCAGTGGGGATGTTCTCTCTGTCTGTTTGCTCCTGGTCACTTCTGGTCACTCCTGTTTGCTCCTGTTTGGTCCCCATGGGGTAGTTGGGTGCAGGCAGATGGGGAACAGACACACCATTGGTGGGGGGTGTGGGGGGCATGGTGCACTTCTGCCTGGCAAAGCACTGTTGAACACACACACACACACACACACACACACACACACACACACACACACACACACACACACACACACTCATTAGGATGCCAGGATAATGGCCAACTAGATCTCCTGGTGCCACCCCATTGCCTGGGCACTGAGCTCTCCAACCTCGACAGATGTCGACAATAACCCTCCACTCCACACACACACACATACACACACCTCTTGCACTGCTGCAGCTCTAGCAGGCCTGGTGCCCCAGGTTTGGCTGGGGCAGGAGGACTTTTCCCACTGTGGGCAGCAGAGATACAGCAGAAGTGGCACAATGCAGGCACAGTGTGGGCATCAGTCAGCCACTGCAGCCGTGCCAGCTGCCTAAAGCTGGGGGACACTTCTGTCTGTCTCTCTCTCTTTTTTCGTTCTCTCGCTCTCTCTCTCTCTCTGTCATATCTCTCGTTTTTCTCTTCTCTTCTCATTGGCACATTAACCCTGCACTCATTTATCAGTTCCAAATTTGAAGGAATTCAAATAAGCCAGCTCTTAAGAATAAAAGGTCAGAAATGATTAACCCCTCTAGGTCTATTATTCAGTTAATACTCCTAAGAAGTGTTCTTCAGTAATTGCTATGGTACTGGACACGGGGACCTGGGAGCTAGAAGTGCTGGGCGAGTGATGCAGCAGCCCCAGATTTCAGGATTGTTTAACTGCAACCGCTAAGAACAAAAATAAAACAATGGGAAAAAAACAGATCTTTAAAATACTGAGGCATCTGTCACTTGCTCTGTGCTTCAGAACAGGCTTCCAGGCTGTGGTATACAAAGCTGTGCCACGCTCGCTACCCACCCCCCATCCCACCCCATTAAAAGGACAATTGCTGCTACTGTTGTTGTTTGTCTTGCTGTTTGTTGGTTGAACATGTGTTTATGTGTTTGGCTGTGTTTTTTGTTCTATTGGGTTGTGTGTTCAGTTAGTGGAGGCTTGTGGGTCTACCACAGTTGCTTGGTGAGAAATGACCTTCCCTGAAAACCGGGTGGTTATTCAGTGGCCTGTTTTACTTTGTTCAGTAAAAGAGCATTTCCTTCAGCAGATGCTTTGCCATCCAGATTTTAAACAGAGACTCCTTTCTTTGGTATGTAGTTTATTAAACTGTAAATACTGTTTGACCAGAGGAGGATGGGTCTCCCCTTGTGAGTCTTGGTTCCTCTCAAGGTTTCTTTCTCCAGTCTGAGGGAGTTTTCCTTGCCACTGTTGCCTCTGGTTTGCTCACTGGGGGATATATGGGTGATTCTTCAATTACTGGCTCTTTTTGCTTAGTTTTAGTTTTATAAAGTAATGCATTTCACTTGAATTTCATTATAAAATCAAGTCAAGTTTATTAATTCATTATTATCAAGCACAGGGAGGACATACACACTCCACACAGAACGACCCGGACCGGGAATCCAACCTGGATCGTGTTGCTGTGAGGCAAAGGTGCTAACCACTTACTGTGGTATATATATATATCAAAAAAAAAATACATAGCTCAGTCCCCTTCCTTTCATGGAGGCACAGGTTTCTGTATTTTACAGGATCTAGAGAGGAGAGGGAGAAAGAGAGAGTTTTCAGAAGAAAAAGAGAGCTAGAGAGTGTAAGAGAAAATGAGAGATGTAAAAAAGCAGAGATTAAGACCAAAATAGAGATGTAATAGAGAGAGAGAAAAGGAGAATTTAATTTCTAAATAATTTAAGAATTGACATGGTGACAATTTTCACTTTTTTAGAAATAAACTAGCTAGGCCATGGATTTGCTAAAGCTAAGTAACAACTAGTACAAGATGCACTTTAAATACACAAAAATAAATAAATAATGTGTAAATGTAATGTTTTGTTGTAAGGTACTGCCGTACTGATGTAAACGGTAATGACTCTGAATACATGTACTCTATGATCAGGAGCAATACATGATTCAGTCACTCCCATTTACACAAATTAAAATATCACTCTTCGTTCATGGCTGACTTGTGCTCCTTTGTGAGACTTTGTTTCCATGGTTACAACATAAACAAGTGCTACCTTTAAATTATTCCATGCAGAAGTCATACACTGTTGCAGTAATGGCAATAATGTTGGGGACGATAATATATTGCTCAAAAATATGCATAGGTACAAATATGAAACTAAACAGTACATTTAGTTTCTTTTTAAGTTATTATGAAACTTATATTGTAATCTTTTTCATAAATTAATCACTTTTTAGCATTTTATTAGAATTTAATTTTATTATTTAATAAGTTTTAAGGTCTGGGTTGGGGCCAAAATAGCAAATTATTGATGTTTAAATCATTATAAAAATTTTTAATTATAATTATTTTGGTTTGTAATTTTTTTGGTGATGAAAGAAATTATCTTTTTAATAGCAAAAATGTTTGTTTTGTATTAAAGGAATTTTAACACAAATTTATAACCTATGGACATAAAAGTTCCCCTAATTGAAGAATCACCCATTTATGTTGTAACTGTCTGTTTTCAAAACTTCTGTAAAGCTGCTTTGTGACAACATCATTGTAAAAATGCGCTACACAAATAAACTTAAATTGAATTGAATATGACCACATCCTCTGGCTCTTCATCACTGCTGATGCCACAATGTCCTTCGCGCTTCAAGTACGGCTCGGCTTGACCCACCGTCACTCAAGAATCATGGAAGACACGCAACAAGACGCTTCTCTGTCCTGGCACCCAGATGGTGGAACGAACTTCCACTGGCCGTCCGAACAGCGAACTCTCTCACGGTCTTCAAACGCAGACTGAAGACCACCATCTCTTAGTGAAGCATCTATAAGCGCTAATCTACTGAAGCATTGGTATAAACTGTAATTGCACTTGATCTTCTAGGAACACTGGCTAAGTATTGCACTTATACTGTATGTAGTCTTGTATTTATTCTCTTCTCTGTAGGTGTTCCAGTCGTGCTAGGTGTTGCTCTGCATATAATCTTTTATTCTGTTATCTTTTTTCTAGGTATCAGCACTGGCACTTGTTTATGCCAGTGTTTGATCTCAAGAGTAGTTTGGACCTAAACCTGTTTGTACTAGATAGAGATTCATACTCTGACTGAACACATAGCACTTATGTATGTCGCTCTGGATAAGAGCGTCTGCTAAATGCCATACATGTAAATTAATTGAACGCTGCAAAAGCTGATATCCTCCTTCCATAGGGTGTGGTTTGTGTTTCTATTTGGCCTCATTGCCATCATTGCTATCTTCATTTGTCATTTTTCCATATCTTATGAACATGGAGGCTGTTTTATGTAATGTTTCATGATGAATTGAGAGTAAATCCACTTTACATTAACTTACATTGAAAGTTAAGAATGTTTTTGGCCTCTCCTGTAAAATTACTGCTTTGGAGATGCTCGTTTTTATTCAGGCAGCGACGATATGTTCAACACCTGCACTGTTCAAGTTAATTCTCCATTTTAGATCAATATAAGTTACGTTCCCACTAATTGTTGGATGATTTGGACAGTTACAACATAAATGGGTGATTCTTTAATTAGGGGAACTTTTACATCCCTATGTCATGAATTTGTGTCAAAATTACTTTAATACAAAACAAACATTTTTGGTATTAAAAAGATCATTCCTTTCATTACCAAAGTAGACACACCAAAATAATTATGATTTAAATTTTTTGTAATGATTTGAACATCAATATTTTGCTACTTTGGCATTGTCCCCAACCCAGACTTTAAAACTTTTGGGCCCCACTAAAATGCTAATAATTTATGAAAAAGATCACAATATGAGTATAAGAATTCAGACTCAAGAGGTGTTATACATTCCATTAGCTAAGTTTATTCACTCAGAGCAGTCAATAATAACAATAAAAAAAAAACAGTCCAGAAGCTCGCTAGCGCAAGGAGTCCAGGAGTCTTGGGAGCATTGGGCCTGGTGCAGGCAGAGATGCAGTCCTGGGAGCAGGCTGGGTGGAATACAGGACTGTGGATGTAGACTTCTAGCCTTGCTGGGTCACCACTAGGTCTCCAGGCTGTGGACGGGGAACCAGAGCAGTGCCTCGTGTCCTGCAGATAGGAAAGAGAGGAACCAGCCCTGTGTGGACAGGACGAACAGTGTTTAATAACTCCTCGCTGTAGTCGCTGAGCTCCTAACTTGTGCGTGTTGCTAAAACACAAACAGAGGTTGTAGGCTTGCTCTGCCTCCTGAAGCAGCCTGACATTGTTTCAAAACTCCCACTCACATAAAGTAAACCAGTATTCCCAATATGATATTGTGTGTTCGTCATGCAAGTGATGCCAAAGAATTATTAAGTACGCGTGGAGTCATACTTCGATACAAAATAACTATAAACATTACTGTCCGAGACAATTCAGAGTTAATTCTGTGACCAAACTATCATTCTTTGCTCATATATATGTATTTAAACATCACAAACTATTTGCTGTTACTGAACTGTTAGTTCTACAACTTCAATTTTAAACCTCCTTCTTCATTTCTCACAGTCCAACAGTACTTTTAAACCTCATTCTCTTTCTTTTAAACATTTGTATATTTCTTATCTCTTTTAACTGATTCATTTGAATGCTTTGTTTCTTATTTCTTTATTTATGTAAAGCACTTTAAGTTGCCACTGTGTATGAAAGGTGCTATATTAATAAACTTGCCTTGCCATAGTGTACTTAAGCCATAGCTTGCATTTATCTGCACTTAGAACATTAACTCCAAACTTTTGAACAGTTGCTTAGTATTTCATGTTTATTACTAAATAATAAACAGACGCATAATGAAAAATAAGAAGTAGAATATGACTGATATAGTAATTAAGTACTCCTATGATTAGTACATTACTATTGCTCAGTATTATATTGGGTATTTCTGAAGGAACAATACTTGAACATGTACTAAGGAGGTAGTTACAATGTACTTATACTGTTATTATGAAAGCATGCGGTCAGAGAAGTCCGTATCTGCTGCTGCTTTATGGTAATATTGACTAGGATCTCAGCAGGACTTAAGTGCTCCCTCCTCCGCCCCCTCCCACACACACACTCACTCACACACACTCTCTCCAGCCATTACCTGATCTTTTACATGCCCACCCCGCTATGCACACGCACACACGCAGAGCCATAACCTGCTACTTAAGACGCCTCCCGCTTTTTAATCCGCTCATTTGAATATGGACGGTGTGACCGCTTCCCTGAACCCCGTCCAGATTTCTGGCCAGGAGGAAATTGTTGTACATTTCCTGACAAATTGAGTTAAGCGGACATTAAGTGGAGCTTTAAGAAAACAAATGGCTCCTTTTATCACAGGTGGACGCTGATGGCGTAATGGGGGCCTGGGCCGATGCTATCGCCGCTAATGGCTTGACAGGAAACATTAGGGCTTTTGTATAAAGGGCTGGCAAAGACCCGGCCAACCACACACGCATGCACACATGCTCTCCCACCCCACCTCTCTCTCTCTCTGTCTCGCTCTCACTCTCTGTCTCTCACTCTCATTCTCTTTTTCTCATTCATGTTTTCTCTTTCTCTCCAGCTCTGTCTCATCTCTCTTTTTCTTCTTATTTACTTTTTCTTTTTTACCATGCTCTCACGCCTTTGTCTTTCTCTCTTCTCTTTAACTATCTCTCTCTCGCTCTCGCTCTCTGTCTCTTACTCTTATTCTCTTTTTCTCATTCATGTTTTCTCTTTTTCTCCAGCTATCTCTCTCTCTCTCTCTCTCTCTCTCTCTCTCTCTCTCTGTCTCTCTCTTATCTCTCCTTTTCTTCTTATTTACTTTCTCTTTTTTACCATGCTCTCACGCCTTTGTCTTTCTCTCTTCTCTTTAACTATCTCTCTCTCTCGCTCTCGCTCTCGCTCTCTGTCTCTCACTCTTATTCTCTTTTTCTCATTCATGTTTTCTCTTTTTCTCCAGCTCTCTCTCTCTCTCTTATCTCTCTCTTTTTCTTCTTATTTACTTTCTCTTTTTTATCATGCTCTCATGTCATGCCTTTGTCTTTCTCTCTCTTCTCTTTAACTATCTCTCTCTCTTTCTCTCTCTCTCTCTCTCTCTGTCTCTCACTCTTATTCGCTTTTTCTCAATCATGTTTTCTCTTTCTCTCATCTCTCTTTTTCATCTTATTTACTTTCTCTTATTATCATGCTCTCATGTCATGCCTTTATCTTTCTCTCTCTTCTCTTGAACTATCTCTCACTCTCATTCTCTTTTTCTCATTCATGCTTTCTCTTTCTCTCTCATCTCTCTTTTTCTTCTTATTTACTTTCTCTTTTTTTAATGCTCTCATGTCTTTGTCCTTCTCTCTCTTCTCTTTAACTATCTCTTTCTCTCTCGCTCTCTCTCTCATTCTCTTTTTCTCATTCATGTTTTCTCTTTCTCTCCAGCTCTCTCTCTCCTCTCTCTTTTTCTTCTTATTTACTTTCTCTCTTTATTGTGCGTTCATGTCACACCTTTGTCTTTCTCTTCTCTTTAACTATCTCTTTCTCTCTCGCTCTCTCTCTCATTCTCTTTTTCTCATTCATGTTTTCTCTTTCTCTCCAGCTCTCTCTCTCATCTCCCTATTTTTCTTCTTATTTACTTTCTCTATTTATCATGCTCTCATGTCATGCCTTTGTCTTTCTCTCTTTTTTCATTAACTATCTCTTTCTCTGTCTCTCGCTCTCTCTTTCTCCTCTTCTTCACTCTCACTATTTCTTTTCTCATTCACTTCTTCTCTCTTGCTTCCCTCTCTCTTTTACTCTCTCACCTGTCCTGTTCTCTCTCTCCTTCCTTTCTCACTCTTATTGTCTTTTTCTCATTCATGTTTTCTCCTTCTTTCCAGCTCTCTTTTATCCCTTTCCTTCTTTTCTTCTCCTTTACTTTTTCTCTATATCGTGCTCTCATGTCACGCCCCTCTTCTCTTGTCTTTCTCTCTCTTCTCATTAACTATCTCTCACTCTCTCTTTTTCTTCCTATTCACTCTCATTTTTACTCTTCTCATTCACTTCTCTCTTGCTTCCTCTCTCTCTTTCACTCTCTCACCTGTCCTGTTCTCTCTCTCTCTCTCTCTCCATCCTTTCTCTCTCTCACGCTCTCTTTTTCTTCTTTTTCACTCTTGTTTTTTCTATCTCTTCGAACTCTATGCACACTCGCTCATGCTCTCTCTCTCTCTCTTTCACTCTCTCACCTGTGGTGTTCTCTCTTTCTTCTTCCCATCTATCTCTCTCTCATAAACCTGTCATGCTCTTACTCTCCCTCTTTCATTCGTCATACCTTGCCCCCTCTGTCTCTCTCTCTCTCTCTTTCTCTCTCAGACCTTGCATGCTCTTTCTCTCTCTTTCTTTCTTGTCATACTTTCCTCTCTCTCTCTCTCTCTCTCTCTCTCTCTCTCTCTCTCTCTCTCTCTCTCTCTCTCTCTCTCTCTCTCTGTCTTTGTACAGGAGGCAGATGTTTGTATGTATACGGTGTGTTTGGCAGCGGTGTGTGAGCAGATGCCTGTTTCGGTGCCAGGGAGCAGACGGACATGTTGGGCATGGGCAGTGGGCGCTGCCCTCCTGCCATAGGTGCTTCCTCGGTGCCGCTTGCCAGGGCGCGCTCCACTTACCCACTTTATTTATCTCTCCCTTCATCCATGGCCCATGGTCTTAGCAAAGCTGAAGCCTGATGCTACAAGCTGCCTCGTCCACTGCGCATTACAGGGGCAGCAACCAAACAGCAGATTAGCTCCTTACTCCTCTTAAAGCCAGTTCCTATCTCACAACTACAGAACTTATATGTTAGTTATATGGGAGATACTGAATAATAGTGACATCAGTGGCATAATAAACTTGAGAGTTCATCACTTTGGTAACACTTTTTAAATACATTAAAGTAGTTGGTATCAGCTAGTATAATTAAGTTCTCCAGCAGCTGCTTTATAAAGCAAGACTATATATATAAGACTATATAACTAATTGCTTAAATATTCAATTCATTTACACTATATACAGATTTTTATGTCGGTGTGTGATGCAGAGTGATGCTTCAGTTAAGCTAAGTTGATATATAAATATTTTAATGAGTTTAAGTTTTTGTATTTTGTTGTTTTAACTAAATATATTAGTACAAACCTTAAAATGTAATGCTTCATATTATGTTGAAACTATGTAATTAATGCTGTAATGATGGAACTAATGGGGCAGTCATGGGCTGGGGGTTAACGAACTAGCCAAATGATCAGAAGGTCAACAGTTTGATCCCCTAAACAAACAGGACATGAGGACTAAAATGACCTGAGGAAGGTACAGAACTTCCAACTACTCTTCTGGTGATGTGGATAGAGCTGCCCACCACTCTGGGCAAGTGTGCTCACTGTGTGTGTGTGCGTTCACTAGAGGGTGAGTGTTACGCATGGGTTAAATGCAGAGGTGTGCAAATGCAAGTTGGAAGTAGTTTCTAAATTCTAAAATTCTAATTCTAAATTCTAATAAAATCTCAGTGTAAAAGAAGTTTCTATGTTGACCCAGATTTGAATGGAACAGCAAACCTAATGATACAGAAAACTAAATGTAAATGCAAATTATTATGTAACTAACAGCACCACCGATTGTGAAATTGCATAATTGCCTTTAGCACTAACGCAGTGTAAACTGAATGTAAAGCCAAAGTACAATTCAGGATAAGCATTAACTGCAGGCGATATAAACACTGGATGTGTTTGAGGGAACCCTCACTGAGAGAGGTGCGGATGAGTGCAATGGAGGTTCACTTTAATTTAGCCTGCATGATGTGGCAACCTGTATTAATATCTGTTCAACATCGTGCCACGTTATTAAAACACAGCGCAACAACTTGATTCTCTCATCCTATAATTACATTGTGAGTCAAGCACTGTACTCTGCTTGTGTGTGTGTGTGTTTGTTTACCTACATTTACGAGACAAAGATGTCCTGACTAACCTGGCCTGGCTGATTATCTGGCTTTGCAGACGCCTGTACTAAATCTGTGCGTGAACAAACTGCCGCTGTCCGAAGACAAACAAGCGTCTCTCCAATAACTTTACAGAACGGAAACTTTTTTTCATTGATTCATGAATCATCAATCGTTCACATAATGTAAACGACAGTTGCTGCAAATACTTATTTATTTTTGCTTTGGACGGTGACGAAATGCTTATTTTGGTCACTAAAGTTAGATTTAGGGTTAAGATCAGAGTTTCTAAAAATAATTCTAAGACGTTCACCTACCTGAAACATCTAGAAGACCACTAAAACTGCACCCATCAGATAAATATCACTAATACTCTAAACAATTAGTGGGAAATCTGTAGTGACCTCCTAAGAAATAAGTAAATACACAATCCCGCCTCCTCCCTCTTCAGTTCTTGCCAGTCTACAGGAAACTTTATGAGTTCAGCATCAAACTGAGTGTCCCCAGTGGTGGAGAGCAGTGCCAATGAGTTTGGTTTTGCTTTTATGTATTACACATCTTTGGTTTGCTGCTTATTGTGAAGTCTTGCTAGTAGCGGACACTGGTAGTCACTTAATGTTATGTTCCTCATCCTCTCATTTTGGACTAATTCATTTCACTATCGACACTTGAGGTACTTGGTATTATGAGACATGACGGGGTGGGGCTAACTGGTTGGCATACTAACTTCAGTGGATATCTATGCAAAAGTTTTATTTCTTCACATTCTGTTGATAATCTTTGTTTAAAACTAAATATCTTACAAATGGCACAATTAAAGCTTTCATCCGTGAGAGAGAAAAGTAAATCAATCTCCACTTTTATCTCAAATCTAAAAACTTACACAGGCGTTTCTTTCTAGCACCCAGTGCTATAGGTGTCAAAGAATGTTTACATTGTAAAAAGAAGAGAGTTGTTTTAACTGAAAACCTTTTGGGCTGCCGTAAAATTTTTGTCAATTGGATTTGGAAAAGAAAGTTTTGCTTTAAGCCCAGAAACATTTTACATTTATGGCATTTAGCAGACGCTCTTATCCAGAGCGACTTACATAAGTGCTTAGTGTTCGGTCAGAGTATGTATCTCTATCTAGTACAAACAGGTTTAAGTCCAAACTACTTGAGCTCAAACACTGCCATAAACAAGTGCCAGTGTTGATACCTAGAAAGAAGACAATAAAGACAACAAAATATAAGATTATATACAGAGCAATACCTAGCAAGACTGGAATACCTACAGAGATGAGAATAAACACAAGACTATATACAGAACAAGTGCAATACTTATCCAGTGTTCCTAGAAGATCAAGTGCAATTATGGTTTATACCAATGTTCCAGTAGGTCAGTGCTTATAAGTGCTTATAAATAAAAAAAAACATGTTTTCTTTTTTTACAGCACACAGTCTATGTTAAGAAAAGAAAAGAAGAACATTTGGCATTCTCAGAACAAGGAACTGACCATTCCAGAGCCCAGACCTCAACATCATTGAATGTTGTCTGGGATTATGAGATCTTGAGAGGCAGAAAACGCAACTAGTTTCTAAGGCCAAACTTTAAAAGAAAGAAAAAGATATTTAAATTTATCCATAAATAACTATGTTATTATAACTATAACATGTTCCTAATGGCAGTTGTAACTTGACCTTAAATCACTGCAGCCTCTAGTTTTTGGACAGTACTGTAGTAATACACAGCTTAGGTAGCCTATTATCATGACATCATGACATATAGATGCTCATATGCATATTATATGACCCCGCGTCCCTACGAGGTGTAAAAACAAGCATGTCTATGTGTTTACACATTCGTTTGATCAACGCATCATTCCTGAACACAGCTGAAACAGATCAGAGCCATGTCTCCTGCTTCCTTCTCCAGTGTATTGTCCTCACTTGGTGTATCGGCGGCAGGGACGCCGCTCGGCCAAAGGTGCAGCTTGTTTTATTAATGCAGACATACCTGAGGGAAATGTTGGCGATCAAACCGTGCGCTAATTAAAACGAACCATGCCTGAAAAAAAAAAGAAAGGAAAAAAAAAAAGTGGGGACTGTTTAATATGTACGGAGTGGCCCTGGCTGCACAAAGGGCTTTGTTGCTTTGTTAATATGGATATTACAAGCTCAACGGAGACTTATGCACATACACCCCCAGCGGAAGTCTGAAAGGTGAGGAGGGTATTAACATACTGTAGCTGTCAGCCAGGAAGCCTTTCATTCTCCCCTTCAGGAGAACACGCAGGAGTGAAATAACTACTGATTACACCGCTAACGGCATTATCAGCCACATCATAAGCATGTGTAAAGCAAAGCACCAGAGACTTCCCTCAGTAGTATTATACTACAAAGACAGTCCACCAGCGCTGCAGCCACGATCACTTTGAAAACTCTTTCAAAAGAGTTAAAGCAGTAGTTGCGTAGTGTCAGAAAACACACGGGCCGAGTCTGTTTGACTGTGATGAATTGCGTACAGTGTTGTAAATAAGCTTCTATCACTTTCTTACATTATGTAGCAGACACTTCAGACACCAAACAAGCCTTTGCTGATCAACTACATTTGAGATACACTGCTGTGTAAAAGTCTTAGGCACCTAAGCTCATTACTTAAAACCCTATATCTTAGCAGTAAGTATATTTTCACCAGTTAGAACCCCAGATATTATTGGAATAGATGTAAATAACCATAAATACAATATAAAGTAGCATCAATATCTTATTTTGAAAAAAGTAGATCATATCTTAGGTAGAGCAAAGTGTAGTTCCAGATTTCTCCTGGAAGCCCCAGAAATTGTATGAATGTATTCATTTACTTCAGCAGCAATCTTGATTTAGGTATTAGATGAGAAGTGTAAATAATACTGGGTTGTTTAAACAAGGAGAAGCTTGGAAAGGGTTAAATAAACATACTGATGTATGTGAAAGCACTAAGTACTGTATTAATACTGTTTGAATATTTAATATAAAAAGTGTTTTGCTGAGCAAATAAAAGTTACTGGAAAAAATAGATTTTTAAATATAATGTCCCCCATGTGCCTAAAACTTTTGCACAGAACTGTATATACGCTAAAATTTGCATATATTTTAACTATTACTACCATATTTTAACTCTGCCATGCATGCAAATTAGCTTAAAAAGTTAGCTTAAACAAATTAACAAATTGCACTAATTTAAACTTACATGGTTCGTAATTATTTGTTGTTTAGAAACCTTTAAATTGAACAGGAGACAGTGTTAAAACTTCATACAGGACCACATGTAAATGAATTGTTCAAGGTAATAGCACTGGTTTACTTGTGGCTGGCCAAAGCAAAACAAATATCTCAAAAATGGCAACTTTACAGAAAAGACCAAAAACTTACCTTAATTTTAATGTAAGTCAATGGAACCAGAATTTTATCCAAGCTTTTTTGGAGCACTTCTATTGTTCCATTCATCATGAAATTTTTACATATTGCAAATGGCAGCTGCTCCATTTAAATGATGCATAAAAAATAGAGATATATGTATTGACAGCAACGATATGTTACTTCAACCTTAACTTTTTTAGGTCTTTTATTTGTTTATTAAAATTTTAAACTGTCAAAATAAATGATCATGGTTAGATTAATTTAAACTGGTAGAAATACATTTTCTACCAGATTGTATGACAACATGCCTGGATTAAATAATGACAACTAACCTAAATCAGTGTTCTTGTGGTCAAATAGTAAACATGTACTACATAATGTTCTGAATGATCAATACATTTCATTATATTTGTCTCCTCTCCATGTAAACTGGCGAATCCTAATCTCAGGTACATCTTCCATAGGCATCACTCTAACCAATCCCCAAACAGCTTCAGAGTCAGAGAAACAGGTTTTCAGTTACTGTCATATAGTAGCTGGATACTAATTTTAGTTCTATGTGAGTGGCTAGAAGTGTTGGGCATAGAGCTGTCAATCAAGCTGCTTATTAGCCATGCCCACACAGTTCTCAGATGTCTTGAAACAAGCAAAATAATCTATTAACACAATAGTTCCATAACCTTATAATATTCTTAAACAATCTCAAACAAAATTAACTAGAATTGAGACGCTTTCAGTGGTCAGTGAACTTAGTAGTTGGGAAATGCAAGGTTTTTCAGTTACTGTCATATAATAGCTGGATACTGATTTTAGTTCTATGTGAGTGGCTAGAAGTGTTGGACATAGAGCTGCCAATCAAGCTGCTTATTAGCCATGCCCACACAGTTCTCAGATTAACTTTCTATGAACACAATAAAAAATTACATACATAGATATATACAACCAATAAGATCCACAAACTTACAATATTCTTAAACAATCTCAAACAATATTAACTAGAATTGAGATGTTTTCAGTAGTCAGTGAACTTAGTAGTTGGGAATGCAAGGTTTTTCAGTCACTGTTATATAATTGCTGGATACTGATTTTAGTTAAAAAAAATGTACATACATAGAAATATATACAACCAATACGTTCCACAAACTTATAATATTCTTATACAATCTGAAACAATATTAACTGGAAACTTTCGGTTGTCAGTGAACTTGTCAGTAGTTCAGTAGTAAAGTAATGCTTTGCTTTTACAGAAATACAGACTCGGAGCTGTCTTTAAAGAGTGTAAAACAATGTAGATTGTAATAATTATGTAATAACTGTGTAATTTAGGCTGCAATTGCATACAAACATTATATACTCTAGCAACAATGACCATATCTGTAGAATTCTAAGGGTTAATACTGCAGTCTTCTTCTCAGAGTTGTTCTTTTTGGGCACTGGTTCACTCTTTTTCTCAAATACACACATATACACACTCTCCCACACGAAACGCTCCCACCAAAAATGTTCTGCACAAACTGTATTGCTGAAGGCAATTCGGAATTGTTTTGTTCAGAAATTGACTCAGATGCTGGGCATCTTGCGCTGAGACACCTCTCGATATCACAAGGCCTGAAAGCACCCCGCACACACACACACACACACTCACACATACACACACACACACGCACAAACACACACACACACACACACACACACACACACTCTTCACCCCTCTCTCTCGCCCCCCTGCTGGGTGCAGTGGGCTGGGAGTCTGCTGCGTCTGGAGCTCCCTCTGTTCTCTCTCTGGCCTTCAGGAGCCTCCACTCGCTCTTGGACAGAGACAGGAGGACTGGCGCTTGTAAAGCAGTCAGAGCAGGAGTGCTGGTCTACGATCAGTTTCAGCGGCCATGACCACCACAAACATGCTCCACCACCAGAGTAGTCCATTTCTGAAATTATACAGGAAGCCCATTTAAAATGCAGGTCACTTTAGAAACTTGGAAGCCGTCCTCGTCTCTATGTACAAGTCTGTGCCCATTTTTCTCCACTGCAGGCAATAGACATTTTTTATAGTCAGTCAAATTCGAATCTCAAAGCACCAGATGTATTTAAAATAGCTTGAACAGTTAATGATCAATGGACTAATAAAAAATTGTCCAAGGTTACTTGGATTATATATATATATATATATATAAAAAAATCATATTAATGTAGGCTAAATGTGAAATCCTGAAATCGTATTAGTCAAATTTCCAAATTTCAGCCCGTTGAATGAATAATATTAGATTTTAAACTTATTTTTAGGTATTATTTGGTTAGTTTTATCTAATAAAAGTGTCTGATTTTGCTAGTTTCATGACTCATTTCATAAAATGATCTGCTGTAAGAAAACTTTAATATATTATAATTATATAACATACATAATAATAGCGTCTACATTAAAATATCCCTCTGAAAAGTCTTTAAATAATTTAAACATATCTAGAAACAAGTGGATTAATCATATAATATACTTACTCCAATCCTATAGTAAGAAATAATAGATGTACTGAACAGATAATCAGATAATCAGTGAACTTCACATTTTGGAGGTAGAAATTTTTGAAAATTTTGACAGTGACCATAAAATTATCATACTTACTAGTCATATGTAGTAACAACTGCTATTTACTGGAGCTGTGCACCATGTCACATCACACTCCTGACACATCCTTAGTGTCTCAGGCCGAGAAAAAAATCCTGTTGTTTGTTTACTTTTTAATTTATTTTATTTTACTTGATACTCATCAGCCAAATAAAACATGCCCAGTCACATTTACATAAATACATAAGTAAAGAGTATGTAAGCAAACATAAACAAGTAAATAAATACAATAAAACTCATAACAAATAATCTACAGCAGGCTAAAGGGCCAAGGTACCAGATTCCAACACCCTGGATCTGCAGGATCCTATGTTTTAAGAAGTATAAGAAGTAATACATAGTCCTAAGATTAACTAGCAAGTGATTACAACCAATAAATAAAGAAATAAAAATGACAATCAAAGACAATCAAATGACAATCATTTCCACTGTGATCTAGTAGATGGACAATCCACAGGAGTCTTCAGATGAGA
The DNA here is from genome assembly GCA_021613375.1 of Megaleporinus macrocephalus. NCBI lineage: Eukaryota > Metazoa > Chordata > Actinopteri > Characiformes > Anostomidae > Megaleporinus > Megaleporinus macrocephalus. The sequence goes on along the minus strand of CM038704.1, from coordinate 41,531,824 downwards.
CTTTACATGGAGGTCAGAAATTACATCGACTATAAAACATGTCTTAAACTTAAATATTAATTAAAAAAATATGGTTTAACATCCGCTTGTATGGTTCTAACTGCTCTCGTTTACACTGTTGATACACATTTTTGAATGAAACTACTCAGCTCTCTTCAACTTTTCATACATGGTGGGATGACTTCTTGCCTTTTAGACCATGAACTGTTTTTTAAGGAAAGACTGCAAGAAGAGGAAACATTAAACCAAGGTTAGCTTTTATTCTCTGAGATGAATGCAGACCAAATATAAGATCAGCATTTACTCTCTAAGATCACCTCTTACACAATTAGATGAATGTAGGCCAAATCTAAGATCAGCTTTTACTTTCTGAAATGAATGTGGGCCAAATAAACATTGAGTTCTTACTCTCTGAAATAATGTAAGCCAAATCTCAGATCAGCTATTACAGATGCATTTGTGCCAAATATAAGATCAGCTCTTACTCACTGAGGTAAATGTAGGACAAATCTAAGATCAAGACTTGCTCTCAGATATGAATGTAAGCCAAATCGAAGATCAGTTTTTACCTTTCCAGATGCATGTTGAGCAAATCTAAGTTCTTACCCTCTGAAATTGATGTGGGCCAAATAAAAGATTAGTCCTTACTCTCTGAAATTGATGTGGGCCAAATAAAAGATTAGTTCATACTCTCTGAAATTGATGTGGGCCAAATAAAATATTAGTTCTTACTCTCTGAAATTGATGTGGGCCAAATAAAAGATTAGTTCTTACTCTCTGAAATAAATGTAAGCCAAATTTCAGATCAGATTTACAGATGTATTTCTGCATAAGATAACATAAATTGCCCTTACTAAGATAAGTGTCATCTGAGATCAATGTAGGCTAAATCTAAGATCAAGCCTTGCTCTTTGGTATAAATGTAGGCCCAATCTAAGATCAGTTTTTACCTTCTCAGATGAATATGGAGCAAATCTAGGATGAGTTATTGCCCTGTGAGATGAATATAGACCAAATTTAAGATCAGCTCTTACTCTATAAAATCCATGTGGGCCAAATCTCAGATCAGATTTTACAGGTGTTTTTGGACCAAATCTAAGATCAACTATTACTCCCTGAAATTAATGTAGGTCAAATCTAAGATCACCTCTTGCCATCTGAAATGAATGTGGACCGAATCTAAGATCAACTCTTGACATCTCAGATGAATATAGGCTAAATCTAAGAATAACTAGACCACATCTACCAGTTTTACCAGCAAATACCATTTTTTTACCTTTTGAGATGAATGCAGATCAAATCTAAGATCAGCTCTCACTCTAAATTTGATGTGGGCTAAATCTCAATTCAGATCCTACAGGTGTTTTTGGGCCAAATCTAGGATCAGCCCTTACTCCCTGAAATGAATGTGGGCCAAATATACAATCAGCTCTTGCCATCTGAAATGAATGTGAACCAAATCTAAGATAAACTCTTGCTATCTCAGATGAATGTAGGCCAAATCTAAGATTAACTAGACCAAACCTAAAACCAGTTCTTACCTTCTGAGATGAATGTAGGCCACATCAAAGATCTGCCCTTACTCTCTGAGATGAACGTGGATCAAATTTAAAATCTGAGATAAATGTGGATCAAATCTAAGATCAGTTCTTAGTCTCTGAAATAAACGTATTCCAAATCTTATCAGATCTGGGCATATTTGTGACAAAGCGATGAATGTCTAAAGTAAATGTAGGCCACATCCAAGGTCAGATCTTACTCTCTAAAATAAATATGAGCCAAATATAAGATTAGTCCTCACTCTCTGAAAGCTCCCACTTGCTAAGTTGGGTCCAAACTGAGAAAATTTTAGAGATGACTGTATAGAAATGTCTCAAATTTCCAAAAAGAAGTGAAGTGACATGTTATATAATGTAGAGTTTGATGTAGACCGAGAAATTTGAAAAATTTGAAAAACTGGTTGAACGCTGGAAGTTAACACATTTGAAAAACAGTTTAGTTAATTGAACTTTAAATGAAAGTGTTTGTCTGTAATGAACCCTCCTGACTGGCTCTTCCAATCTTCTTCTTTAACCACAACCGCTCTAACTTCCATCGCTTACGTCCAACACGTCACCTACACACTGCTTGAAAAAGGTGAGATATAGGGGATTTAAATTCAATCTGAGCACCCGAACAGATCAATAGAATAAATCCTACCTTGATGGGAGGTTATGAATAGCTGAGAGGCTGCGGCAAGTTAAAAAAAGAGTAAACTTTTAGTGTGCTTGCAAAACTGTGTTCTGTTCATAAAGACATCAGTTAGAACATTTATCAGGGTCCGACTTCATTTGCATAACGTTTTACAACAGGGTTAGCCTCGCTTTGCATCTAATAAAGTTCACCAGTCTTTCAAAGCGCAGATATCACGTGAGCAAGAACTGTTTGAGAGAGAGAGAGAAAGAAAGACAGAAAGAGTGAGAGAGAGAGAGAGAGAAAGAGACAGAGGAATAACTGAGTCACAACTTACGTTTACAGTGTAGTGTTAAAAGATTGACAATCAGATTTCAGATGATTCCAGATGAAGTCGATTTATTGGGTGTACAAATTTGGTGTTGTTCATTTAGCAGTAAAGCTATGAGGCTAATGTTGCCAACAAATGATAGAAATTTTTAATCACACAATTTATTTTCTATATTTACATTCCCAAATGTCCCTGAATGAGCTCAAGCGGAATCCAGATCTTCAATAAGGTAATGCAGACTTTTCCTTGTCATTTAGGGTTTAGTGTGACTTTCTGAAAACTTTATAACAAAGCTAAACATTGCAGATGACTATTTTAGAGTGTTTGTGTGTATATATTTTTTATATCATCGCTATCCAAAGAAAAACACAAAAATCAAAAATTTCATGATGAATGGACCAACAGAAATGTGCCAATGTAACATGGAAAACATTTGGTTTCATAGACTTACATTGAAAGAAAAGACAGTTTTTGCCCTCTATTGTAAAGTTGCCATTTCTGATGTTTTTCATTGGACAATGACAATATACTTATGCATATTAAGTAAAAACAAATAAGAAAACAATCAACTTGTGTAACAATCCGCTACATTGAGAAACGTTATGTATTTTTGTAGTTCACAGTAGGTGATATTGTTTCCAAACCACATCAAAGACCTGGATGAAGTTTGAATGACCTGGCATTCTTTTAAGGCTATATTATATAATATACTTAAGGCTATATTAACCACTTAAGGTCCATGTTACCCTAAAAAGGTTCTTCCTTGGTAATAATCTTTATCAGTGCTGTTGTTGCATGTATGTGATCTGAACTTGAATGAGATCTAACGAGGCAGAAGAGAAGTATCTTTTCATTTAGTCTTGCGAACAACAGTTTTGAATGAGCAAACACGTTTTGTGCATCTCTTACACAGTAATAAGAACACAGTAGCACACGGAGAGTACATGCTGACATATTTCACTACTGCCAGCCCACAATAACCCCTCAGATTCAGATGGATTGACTCAGTCAACCAGTTACCGGCTATATTCCTGAATTATTGGCCAATCAGAGAGTATGTTCCTGGCTTGTGGACCAATCAGTGGCTATGTTCCTGGCATTTTGACCAATCAGAGGCTGTGTTCCCTGCTTGTCGATCAATCAGTGGTTATATTTCTGACCTGTCAACCAATCAGGGGCTATGTTTCTGACTTGTCAATCAATGAAAAGCTGTGTTCCTGACTTGTCAAGCAATCAAAGGCTATGTTACTGACCTGTGAACCGATCCGTAGCTATGTTTCTGACTTGTTGACCAATGTGAAACCGTATTCCTGACTTGCGGACTAGTCAGAGGCTATGTTCCTGACCTGTTGACCAATCAGAGTCAGTGTTCCTGGCTGTGTCACAGATTAAACTTAAAAAATTCATGCTCCAGTGATGCCATTAACATTCATGTTTTGGGAGTCCAAGACACCACAATTGGTCTCTCTGGATGGGTACCATGGACTTCCACTACTCCATTACTCAGCATGATGCTAGACATCACAGGGGTCTGTTGGCTAAAGTAGAAAAGTGTTCTCCTCCAAGCATGTTGAGTCTAATGTTGTTGTGTTAGTGTCAGTTAGGAAGTATGCATTAGTCTTCAATCTCCAGGATGGTAATATTATGTAAGAATTTAAGTTAACTGGGTAAAAATATTTTAATAAATATTTAAAAAATGCTTGCATCCTTCACATATAAAAAAGTATATACATAATCCTACCTTTTCATTATGTGTATACAGCATCTATCTATCTATCTATCTATCTATCTATCTATCTATCTATCTATCTATCTATCTATCTCTGGTCTGCTGGAACAGGTACCCCCTGCACTCCATTAAGTTGGCTCTGTGGCCCCTCTCTTTTATTTGACATTTTATTTGGCGGAGATGAACGAGCAGCAGTTGGATTATAACATAATTTGTCTTGTCTTTATTACCGGCACAAAGGACACCGCTCATTAATTATTCTGCCGTTGCAGCTCAACACAAACTGGAAAAGGTCCCTCTCTGGACAGATGGCGAGGACAATGTTATTTATATCAATCAGCCCAAAATGTTCAGCGAGGATTACTATTCCTTGGACCCATCTGATTTATTTCTCTCTCTCTTTCTCTCTCTCTCTCTCTCTTGCTCTCTGTCTCTCTCACCCCAGCCCCTGCCTTAAGGCCTCTATTCAGCCTTTTTAATGGAAACCGAATTGAGGCTGCAGAGACACAAGGCCAGATAGTGTTCCGGCATCTTTATTTATGGGGGCCAAGTTTTTTTTTTCCTTTCTTTTTTCTTGTTTTTTTTTTTTTAGGGTCCCGTTCAGGTGAATCATTCAGCAGGGGAGGCTGCTGCCCTCCGGCCCTTTATCGCTCTCCACTCAAACCCTGTTTACCCAGAACCACACAGGTCATTCTAGTTCAAGCCTAAACACAATTCCCCCTCATTTAACGCTCAGCACCTGTGATCCACTCTGCCTCTCTAGCCTGCAGTCAGCCGAGCTCAGCCACGGCCCAAACTAACATCAGTCCCTAATTCACAGCATGATGGCTTATATAAACCCTGCACTGATTTTACTGTATATAACAGTGCACTGTACGTGGAGCTGTATAATGATTTTATTTGATTTAATGCTACACTATATGATATACTTTACTTGGAACAGTATGATTAGGCTATACCTGCACTTCACTGCGCTAGAGCTACATCAGGATTTATTGTATATGATAAAACGCTGCACTGTATTTAAAAGAGTAGGATGGTTTATTACATATAATAAAGTACCATACTATACTTAGAATTGTATGATGACTTTACTGTATGTGATAAAACACTGCACTGTACTTTGAGCTGTATGATGACTTTACTGTATGTGATAAATCACTGCACTGTACTTTGAGCTGTATGATGACTTTACTGTATATGATAAAGCACTGCACTGTATTTTGAGCTGTATGATGACTTTACTGTATATGATAAAACACTGCACTGTATTTTGAGCTGTATGATGACTTTACTGTATGTGATAAAGCACTGCACTGTATTTTGAGCTGTATGATGACTTTACTGTATATGATAAAACACTGCACTGTACGTAGAGCTGTATGATGACTTCTCTGTATATGATAAAACTTTGCACTATTCTTAGAACTCTATGATGACTTTACTGTATATGATAAATCACTGCACTGTACTTTGAGCTGTATGATGACTTTACTGTATATGATAAAGCACTGCACTGTATTTTGAGCTGCATGATGACTTTACTGTATATGATAAAACACTGCACTGTACGTAGAGCTGTATGATGACTTCTCTGTATATGATAAAACTTTGCACTATTCTTAGAACTCTATAATGACTTTACTGTATATGATAAAACACTGCACTGTACCTAGAACTGTATAATGATTTATTGCATATAATAAAACACTGACCCATTCTCAGAGGTGTATGATGGGTTTACGGTGCATATTGTAACACAGAACTGTACTTTCAGATGTATAAATATAGCATTGTACTTGGAGCTGTATGATGATTCTGTTGTACATTATGTTTTACACTGTTTTAAAGCTTTATAATGAATGCATAATAAAACCAATGCACTGTACTTGTGTGAGGATTTTACTTTATATAATAACTAGCACTGTACCTAGTGCTGTATGATGGTTCTGTTGTACATAGTTTTATGCACTGTACTTAGAGCCATGTCCATCATAAGTCCATAATAATAACACTGCACTGTACATGGAGCTGTATGATGATTTTGCTGGAAATAATGCTACCCTATACCAGTATACTTGAGTATTTATGGCAATATATAACACTGTGCTATATTTATAGCTACATTATATATATATATATATATATATATATATATATATATATATATATATATATATATATATAATAAAACACTACATAGTACTCTGAACTGTGTGATGTCTGCTATATATGATAAAATACTGCATTTTACTTAGATCTGTATTACACATAGCACCGTATTTGGAATTGTATGATGATTATTCTGTGTATAATACTGCACTGTATTTGGAGTTGTATGATGATTTTATTGTACATTAACCCACACTGGGATTAGCTTTATTATGAATTTGCAGGACATGATAAAACAGTGCAGTGAAATGTATAAGGATTTTACTGTATATAATAACAAAATGCACTTAAAGCTGTGTGATGATTTGGCTGTGCACTTTGCAAAACACTACAGTGTACTGAGAACTCTCAGAAGGATTATCTTGTTTGTAACAAACCACTGCACTGTACTTGGCACTGCAAGATGATTTGGCTGCACCCAGTGCAACACTGCACCTTACTGTATGATGGTTATGTTGTACATAGTGTTGTACTCTGTAACTTATCATGTGTGCATAATAATAACACTGAACTGTAGGGGATTTGGTAACACTGCTACATAACACAGTGCTATATTTGGAGTCATATGCTGATTTTGCTATGCATAAAACTACATTGTGCTTAAAGCTGAAGCATGACATTGTTTTATATAACATTGCACAGCACTTTCGAGCTGTCTATTATAACATAGCCTTGTATTTAGAGTCGTATGATGATTTTGCTGAATGCAACACTACACTGTATTTGGAGCTATGCATGAAAATGCACTTTACTTGGAGGAGTATGACTTGGCTGTGTATAACTCTGCACATGCATAAGTGTATTATAATAACATGGCACTGTACTTAGAGCTGTATGATGACTCTGTAGTATATAGTGTTATACACTGTACTTAGAGCTTTATAATGAGTGCATAATAATAACATTACCCTGTACTTAGAGTTGTATGATGATTCTGTAGTATATAGTGTTATACACTGTACTTAGACCTGTATGATGGCACTGTAGGGCATAGTGTTATACACTGTACTTAGAGTTTTACCACAAATGCAAAATAAGAACACTGCACTGTACTTAGAGCTGTATGATGACTCTGTAGTATATAATGTTATGCACTGTACTTAGAGCTTTATAATGAGTGCATGAAAATAACATTACCCTGTACTTAGAGTTGTATGATTATTCTGTAGTATAAAGTGTTATACACTGTACTTAGACCTCTATAATGATTTTGTTGTACATAGTGTTATAGGATCTACTTAGAGCTTCATGATGGTCCTGTAATGTGTAATAACAACACTGCACTGTACTTAGAGCTGTATGATGATTTTGTTGTACATAGTGTTATAGGATCTACTTAGAGCTTTATGATGGTCCTGTAATGTGTAATAACAACACTGAACTGTACTTAGAGCTGTAGGTGATTTGAATATATATAACATAATTTAACATAATATAGTACACAACATAACAGCAATTGTATTAGGACTCGTATGATGATTTCGCTGTATGTAAGCTCTAAGCCGCTGCGCTTAGAGTGTATATATTTTGTATTATGATTTTGTTTTATGTAATACTGCATCGTATTTCAAGATGTAGGTTGTACTGTATATAAAGGTATGATGTAAATGGAAGTGCCAATGAAGCTGTATGATGATTTTGTATATTTTATTGTACTGTGCTTGGAACTATACAATAATTTTGCTGTAGACAGCAATCTCACTTGATGTTTATATATTTGTTTTCAAGCATGAAATTAAGGAAATAGAGAAAGACAGTTGCCTGGAGCATATCTAAACCTCAAAGCTTTAGTTGCAGTTGTTTCTGAAATACATAAAAAAATCCTTCATCTAATCTTATGCCAGTGAAGTAAAAATATGGCGAAATTTGCATTTATGTACGTCAAAGAAATTTCTATTGTGTCTCTCCAAAACCCCTTCTTCAGAACTGCACAGAAATATCTAGAAATATCAATGCGACTCCCTCAAAAACACTTCAGACCCAGCAAGGCCTTAAAAGTTTATCAGATTTCAGAAACTGTTTAAATTCATATAAAACTGATTTCATAAGGGTCTCTTATGGATTTGCCATCCTGTTGAGTCCAATATGAACAAAAATGCAAATAACCATGCAGGTTGTGATTAAGATTTTAAATGTGTCTTTTTTCAGCTTTTAGCTAATGAAAAACAAAGTCTTGGAGGATCTTAGTCTTAATTTATTAAACATGAAAAGGTCCTTGATGAAATATAGAAATGAGATATGTTTTGCATTTCAAAGAATTGCGCTTACAACTTACTCGCATGTAAATTAGGTCAAGATTTGTAGAAAATACTTAAAGGAGTTTCTACGTTGGAGCGCTCGAACTACAATGATGTGGCACCTTCTGAAGATAACAGATATTGCTCTGTAAGTCCTTGAGTTTGTCTTTGCCACAGTGGAATATCCTTCACTTTGAAGAGTGGCCGCTAAAGCAGCCACCTCGTTCATGAGCCGCTCATCAGCTCGCATGAAAAGACGCGCTCCTTCCTTCTTAATTTCTCTCCGTCTGTCTCCTTTCATTCCTTCTTTCTTCCCATTTGTCTTTCATATGCTTTTTTCTTGCATGTTTGTTTCCTTCCATCCATCCTGCTTCCTGCTTTTTCTTCTGTCTTTCTTTCTTCCATTAATCCTCTTTTTTCTTCTTTCTCTCTCTTCTTACTTTTTAATATTCTTTTTTTCTTTCCTTTCTTCCTTCTTTTTTACTTTCTGCCCTTCCTTCATTCCTTTTTTATGTCTTTTTTTATGTCTTTTTTTATGTCTTTATGGCTTTCTTTTTATATTCTTTCCTTTCTTCATTTATACATCCTTTTTTCGTTCCTTTCTTCCTTCCTACCTTCTTTTTTCTTTCCTTGCTTCCATTGTTTTTCTATTCTTTTTTCCTTCCTTGGTTTCTTTTATTTTCTTCTTTTTTATCTTGGTACTTTCTTCATTTTCTTCCATTCCTTAAGGCTTTCTATGTTCTTTTTTTATTTTCTTTCTTTCTTTCTTTCTTTCTTTCTTTCTTTCTTTCGTTTATCTTCTCTTTTTCTTCCCTTTCTTCCTCCTGTACTTCTTATATTCTTTCCTTTATTCCTTCATATTCCTTCTGTCCTTTGTTTGTATGTATGTTCTTTCTTTCTTTTTTCATTTATCTTCTCTCTTTAGTCTCTTTCTTCCTCCTATACTTCCTATTATCCTTTGTTTGTTTGTTTTGTATGTTCTTTCTTTCTTTCTTACTTTCTTTCTTTCTTTCTTTTATTCCTATATTCTTTCTTCTTTCCTTTATTCCTTCATATCCACCTTCCGCTTGTCCTTTGTTTGTTTGTTTGTTCTTTCTTTTTTTCTTTCTTTCAAATTGTGCTTTCCCTTCTTCCTTTTGTTGGAAAATGGCACTACATGAAAGTCTTCACCTCTGGATGGTGTATTTCACGCTCGGCATCGTTTATCAGTTGTTTTTCTCAGGTAGAGTAACCTAACGTCTCCATTTGCTCTCATCTGATCTATCCGGGTGTATTCCCTCGAGCACTGTAATCTCTTTTTTTTCCCTCTCTCTCTCGTTAGGAATCTTCTCCTGAGCTGCGTTTAGTTTCCTGACAGCTTGATTTACCTGCCAGTGACAGAACATCTCTCAGCCAATACAATTTACACAGTAACTGCTACACTGAAGACTCAGAGCAGAGATTAAAGTCAAATCTTAATGAATTATAAATGGAGTCATACATTTTGCCGTGGTTATTGTGGTTAGCGTTAACACACCTTTCATAATGAAAGATGGAGACAAGCGCGGAAAAAAGAGGAGCCTGTTTGACTCAAAGTATTTTACTCTTTCAAATGAACATCATTTATTTAAGAGGCAGAGGCCTGTACAGCACACATACACACACATACACACACATTCACATACAAACACATACATACACACTTAAACACAAACATATGGCACTGAGACCACCTATTATTTCATTCATTTACTGTCAGAGACCACCTTTTATTCTGTTCATTTCCAGTCAAAACAGCCATCACGCTCAAGTTATATGAATATAATGTTTCTTATTTGGTATATACTGTGTCCACACTTTATTACAGCATCCATTGTTTACAACAGGGATATTTCTCCACGTCTTAGAAGTTGATTGCATCTTCTCACATTACAGCTTCCTAAACAGCTACACATCCTTTCAGACCCATAGCACTGAGGTGTCTTCTCACAGTGAAAAGATGGACACCTGAGTGGAGCTTGACGTTCTCCTCTCTTTCTCAGAGACAAAAGCTGCTGTTTTTCTGCTGGGGACAGTGTTGGTGGTCTACCAGGTCTTCCAGGTGGTGGTTAGGAGCCTCATAATCCTACACACCTGGTGTAATAACTTACACCAAAAGGCTGTTTTGATTGGAAATGAAACGAATGACTGTCGTTCTCTGACTTCATTACAATACCCAATAACAAAACAAAACTGTGCACTTGTTGTTCTTTCACTCCCTCCGTTTTCTCTCTTGCACTTCTTCACTCTGTTGTTTTTCTATTCTTTTTTCCTTCTTTTGTCTCTTTTATTTTTTTCTTTTTTTATCTTGTTACTTTCTTCCTTTTGTTCCATTCCTTAATGCTTTCTATGTTCTTTCTTTCATTCTTTTGTAGATTCTTTCTTTCTTTCTTTCATTTATCTTCTCTCTTTCTTCCCTTCCTCCTATACTTCCTATATTCTTTCCTTTATTCCTTCATATCTGCATTCCCTCTCTCCTTTGTTTGTTTGTGTGCTCTTTCTTTCTTTTTTCATTTATCCTTTCTCTTTAGTCTCTTTCTTCATCCTATACTTCCTTTTATCCTTTGTTTTTTTGTTAGTTTGTTCTTTCTTTTTTCTTTCTTTTTTCTTTCTTTCTTTTTTCTTTCTTTCTTTCTTTCCTTCTTTATTTCTTTTCTTCCTATATTCTTTCTTCTTTCCTTTTTTCCTTCATATCTGCCTTCCGCTTGTCCTTTCTTTCTTTCTTTCTTTCTTTCTTTCTTTCTTTCTTTCTTTCTTTCTTTCAAATTGTGCTTTCCCTTCTTCCTTTCATTGGAAAATGGCACTACATGGGTGTATTCCCCCAGATAGAAATGAAATGAATGACTGTCGTTCTCTGACTTCATCACAATACACAATAACAAAACAAAACTGTGCACTTGTCGCTCTTTCACTCCCTCCATTTTCTCTCTTTCACTTCTTCACTCTGTCCTGATTAGGCCTAGGAACACCCACCTGACTCTCTCCCCCCCACCCTGCACCACTTTCTCTCTCTCTCGCCCATCTCCTCATAGATCAGATTAACATTCCAAATTCTTCCTAACTATTTCCTCACCCTCTCGTCCTCCCTCCTGTTCTCTCTCCCTCTCTCTCTCTCTCTCTCCCTTTCTCTCGTGGCGGTCGTCCATGGCTCGGAGCGAGACTGTTAGTTAGCAGTACTCATAAAAACTCAATTCATCAGCGCGAGCATCATTTGGTGCGAGCAGGAAAGCGCACAAAAGGGTGAAGCTTGTCAGCGGGACAGGTGGCATGAGATCTGGCTGGGAGAGTGAGCAATATGAATAATAGATTCTGCTAAATGTACGCCAGTAAACACAGCTGCCTCCGCTCGCGTCCAAAAGAACAGCTTGGCAGGACGCGGCGCGCAGGAGAGAGGGAGACAGGCCGCGCCTCTACCCTCTGCAACCCCCCCTTTACCACCCCCCCCCCCCCACCCCCCCACCATACACCCTTACACCAACCCCCACCCCACCCTGCCACAAACCCCCAACCCGCCCCACCTGAGGGCTGGGGCCGATTAACTAATCAAATGTGCTGCCTAAATAGGAGGCGAGAGAAAGAAAAAAAGAAGGCAGACAAAAGAAGAAAGGGAACCGGTGATTTTTGGGGGGCTTTTTTACCCTCATTTGCAGGATGGGGCTGACGGCATAATCGTTTTGAGGGGAAATTATACTAAGGGGGTTAAACCTGTAAGCAGAGTTAATACTAAGGGGGTTAAACCTGTAAGGAGAGGTTATACTAAAGGGGTTAAACCTGTGAGGAGAGGTTATACTAAAGGGGTTAAACCTGTGAGGAGAGGTTATACTAAAGGGGTTAAACCTGTGAGGAGAGGTTATACTAAGGGGTTAAACCTGTAAGCAGAGTTAATTCTAAGGGGGTTAAACCTGTGAGGACAGGTTATACTACAGAGGTTAAACCTGTGAGGAGAGGTTATACTAAAGGGGTTAAACCTGTGAGGAGAGGTTATACTAAAGGGGTTAAACCTGTAAGATGTTATACTAAGGAGTTAAACCTGTGAGGAGAGGTTATACTAAGGAGTTAAACCTGCGAGGAGAGGTTATACTAAGGGGGTTAAACCTGTGAGGAGAGGTTATACTAAGGGGGGTTAAACCTGTGAGGAGAGGTTATACTAAGGGGTTAAACCTGTGAGGAGAGGTTATACTGAAGGGTTTTAACCCGTGAGGAGAGGTTATACTAAAGGGGTTAAACCTGTAAGATGTTATACTAAGGAGTTAAACCTGTGAGGAGAGGTTATACTAAAGGGGTTAAACCTGTAAGATGTTATACTAAGGAGTTAAACTTGTGAGGAGAGGTTATACTAAAGGGGTTAAACCTGTAAGATGTTATACTAAGGAGTTAAACCTGTGAGGAAAGGTTATACTAAGGAGTTAAACCTGTGAGGAGAGGTTATACTAAGGGCGTTAAACCCATGAGGAGAGGTTATACTATGGGGTTAAACCTGTGAGGAGAGGTTATACTGAAGGGGCTAAGGGGGTTTAAACCTGCGAGGAGAGGTTATACTTATGTTGTTATACAGTTGTTGATATTTGAACTCAACAGCAAAACAAATATACCCCTCCTTTCAAAGCTGCTTCATAAGCACCCCCCACACACACAAACAATAATACTCTAACCTATTGTTGATCTATTGGTTCTATGAAACAGCAAACATAAGTTGATGTTCCCCACCTGTCCAGCAGAAACAGTGCAATCTCCTTCACTTTTATACGTTTCAACTCTCAGTGAATTTTCATGTTCTAGCCTAAATGGTTCAGCAGTTAGCCTACAATCTGGCACCTCAGCTTCTTATTCAGTTTTTTTCAAATTCCACCTTAAATGGTGCAGTAGTTCATATACCTCTGCTTCATCACCTAAAGTGGAACGGGAAAGTTTAAATAGGGAGACCACAGCCTACCCCGCTGTTAATATGTCCTTGCCTGATCTAAAACTTTGGGTTTCTTGGCCCAATGCATAAAGCAATGCATGGAGTTCACAAACTATTCGTCTTACTGACTGGCTAGAAGAGTGTAGTGTGGCTTCACCTAAATCACTTATGTCCCATCTACAAGGCCAGGATTATTTACCTGCACGGGGGTGACAAAAAGTGTATTGGACTAAAATCATATACTGGGCTTTTAACATGGCATGTAATTAAGGGCCGTGAAGGCAGGGAATAGTGGCTAACAAAGCTACTCTAATCTTAGCTAGTTTCACAAACAGTGAATAAAGCTATTTCTCTGACATACTAGCACATAGTTTGTCTAATTTTGAATAATAAAAGTTTTTGCTGCTAAATCATTTTACATTATTAGTTTTGTTTAAACCTCCTAATACCAAAGCTACATCAGCTAACTGCCAACCAAGCTGGCTAGCATTGTGCTAAGAGTAACATCCTACCCATGCTGAGAAAGCAAAGCCATTTGTTTTTTTGGACACATAGTCATGCAATGCTGTGGCAACAGTAGGGATCTAGCTTATGATGTCTTGATGGTGGAGCCAATGCTTGGTTCACCCATTGGTAGCCCCTAAATGGTGCAATCAAGCTAATGTTAGCATCATGGTAAATGTATTACTCTTAGGCCAACCTGCCTAATCTGGACTACCTACGACGTAGGTCAGTTTGTTAGGCAAGTAGAACCTCAGTGACATGTAGTTACTACACAGTGTGTAAAGGATTTAGGCTGAGCTCATCCAACCTCAGTTGCGACAACAATGGCTATAATAGTATGCAGTTTTGGGCAGAGCTTAGAGGTCAAGTCCTCAGTCTCATAACAGCATATTTTACAATTTAGTTCCAAAGCTGGTGCCAAATAAACAATAGTGGCTGCCAAATGTAAAGCCTAGGGTAATACAGTTAATATATTTGTTTGTCAATTTGTCACTACTGGGGCGACCTTTCATCTCCATTATAGTTAGAACTGCTTATAAGATACATCAATCAACCATAGTAGTAAAACCACCATTTTATCAGCTTCACTTACCACATAGTAGCACATTGTAGTTCTACACTTACGGACAGTGCACACCTTGTTACCCTGTTCATCAGTAATCAAGACCCCTACAGGACCACCACAGAGCAGGTACTATTAGAACATATTTTACAATTTACAGGTACTCTGTTAGACACCCCTACCTTGTTGGTGCTCTTTGTAGATGTAAATTCAGAGACTGGTGCAGCACAGTTTGTGTTGGTCATCCTCTAGTCTTTCATCAGTGGTCACAGGATGCTGCCCCCAGGAGGCTGTTGGATGGCTAGTCACAGGTTGGTGGACTTATTCTTAGTCCAGCAGTGACACTGAGGTGCAGCACTGCTGTGTCTGATCCACTGACTCACACTCTAACAGATGCAAGAAACCTTGGGGTGATTCTGGATGACCAGTTATCCTTCTCAGCCCATATTACAAACCTGACTCGGTCATGCAGATACATTCACCACAATATCAGATGCATCCGACCCTTTCTCTCTCAGGAGGCCTCCCAGGTGCTCGTCCAGTCTCTTGCAATTTCAAGGCTCGACTACTGCAACTCGCTCCTGGCTGGTCTTCCTGTGCAGTCCACCAGGTCCTTGCAACTGATCCAGAATGCAGCAGCAAGTTCACTAATGTCCACTGCTGCACTCCCTTCACTAGCTTCCTGTACCTGTTTGCATTCAATTAAAAATTCTAATGCCTGCCTACAAAGCCAAGAATGGACCAGCTCCTCCTTTACCTTATGGCAACGGTCAAAAGTTGATCAGGACTCAAGATTCATGGAAGGCACGCAACCAGACGCTTCACTGTCCTGGCACCTGGATGGTGGAACGAACTTCCACTGGCTGTGCGAACAGCGAACTCTCTCGCGGTCTTCAAACGCAGACTGAAGACCACTGTCTCTTAGTGAAGCACTTATAAACACTAATCTACTGAAGCATTGGTGTAAACCATAATGTTCTTCCAGGAACACTGGCTAATTAATGCACTTATACTGTATGTAGTCTCGTATTTATTCTCTTCTCTGTAGGTATTCCAGTCTTGCTAGGTATTGCACTGTGTCTAATCTTATATTCTGTTATCTTCTTTCTAGGTATCAGCACTGGCACTTGTTTATGGCAGTGTTTGAGCTCAAGTAGTTTAGACTTAAACCTGTTTATACTAGATAGAGATTCATACTCTGGCTGAACACATAGCACCTATGTAAGTCACTCTGGATAAGAGCATCTGCTAAATGCCATAAATGTAAATGTAAATGTAAATATAATACACCACCATCATGTTAGCGTCACGGCAGTGCTGGGAATGATCCCAACGGCCTCTGTGGCAGTCCTGACTCCTGAAGATCATTGAATTCATTATATATTTTGTATTCTACGTATGCTTTCATGAAACATGACAGGTGTGGCAGGTGGTTCATTCCAAATCTCAGCCGAGGCACAACCGACGCGTCTCGCCGAGGATGCCGTCTTCCCTAGCCGGACAACGGTATAGGTGGCTGCTTCTCGCCCGCTCCCTCGCCACTTTTTCCCCCTGATGGCTCCCCTGTCGTAGTTTAGGAAGATTTTGCCTAGCAGAAGGTAATTAATTCTTCAATTAAAATGTTGTTAAACATTTTTAATGAGCAGGAGGCACGCGGGATTAGGATATAAAAGTATGTTTAACCAGAGAAAGAAAACATGGCCATTTGAAAGTTAGTTTCTGCAGGAAAAAAAAAAAAGAAAGGAAAAAAAAAAATCCGCTCGGTGACCCACTTTCAAATGCAGCAACCCGGAATAAGAAATATAAATAAGAAATCAAACAGCGTCTCTCCGAGGGCTCGGAGGATGTGTCCTTTATCTCAGGTGATTATAGCTTCGCTTTCAATCGCTTTTATCTGCCCCAAATTAGGCCAGTGTCACTTTCCAAACAACTCCTACTCCCCCCCAACCCCTCCTCTTCCACTCACGCAGGCAAATCAACCTATTCCCAATATAACCCATTTAATTAATAGCATTGAAGGAAAAAGAAAGAAAAAAAGAAGAACATATCTTCCAGAAGGGCGGAGAGAGGAGGAAAAAAAAAATATTAAATTACAATCCGGATGCTCACTTCCAATCAGAGATTGCATCTAGCCTTCATAATTAAAGCTGCATGTGCGACAAAACAAGTTTTTTCTCCGCTCGCCAAATGACACAATGCTACATCTTGATCTTCCTTCCTCCCCTAAACAGCGCTTACGAGCTTCTAAAGAGCTTTGCGGCTGCTCGGGACTGCGGCGCATCACCAGCGTGGCAGTATAGCTAACCCCCTCTATGCTAATCCTTTACTGACTCTGCTTCATTACTATGGGAGTGCTCTGTAGGTTCCTGGCATTGCCGTCTCAATTAGAGACGTGTAAATGTGTTTTTTGCTTAATCACCCAAAAACTGGCCCCTAGGACTCTCCCTAATGCAACCCCATTAACGCGGGCCATCAAAACAAAGATCCTGCTCCTAATGACAATAATCCCTCTAGTCACTCAAACCGACACCACGGCTCAAGCCTAAACCAGACATGACGGATGGGCTCGATACACCTGCACGACCGTGGAAGGAGCGAGAGACTTCGAGAGTGTGTAGGAGAGAAAGAGAGAGAGAGAGAGGAAGCCTGACTCATTAACTCTTCATACCACTTTGGGCCATGGAGAGTTGGGCCACAGTCTCAAAAGGGGTGTGAGATATAGATACATAGAGGAAGCGAGAGATAGAGTGGGTAAGAGAGAGAGAGGACTCATTAACTCTTCATACCACTTTAAAAGTCTCTCGCAGGCCATAGAGAGTTAGGCCACGGTCTCAGAAGGAGAGTGAAAGAGAGAGCGCAAGAGAGAAATCCCAAGCCCGGGCAAACATGATCATTAACGCAATTAATGCTTATTTCCTGTAACCCCCTCAGGCGATGAAACTTTGGCCCACTAGTGACTCCTTAAGGGAGCGCTTGGGCCGCACCATTCTCGTAAAGGGAGGGGACGCTCAAGCACTTGCAAAGATGACCGATTGCTCCTCAGCACAGATGTCGAAGCTGTTCGCGAATGGCAGCTAACTGTCCCTGCCTCAGACCACTGCTCTGAGCACTCATTCATAAGAAATTCATTCCATATCTACACCTGGAGTTGGTGGTTGCTGAATACAAATGTATACACAACTTTTTCAGAATGTATTTAGAATACATTGACGTTCTATAGGCTATCTAGGGGTTGCACACACTAGCTGAACAGTCGACTTAATGACGTTCCGACTCTGTGATGGATCTTCAAGCTTGATGTTGACTTGTGGCGTGTTGATGTGATTATCACACTAACAGCAGGGAGCCCTCAGAGAAGACAACAGGTGAGGAGCTATTGATTTGTTGGGTTTGGCTTTGATTTAGCATCTCTTTGTCAGCCTACAGCTCATTGAAAATCAGATACTGAACGTTGTAACACCTCAGTCTGGCTCTGTGGTCAGTGATGCTCCAGACACTTCAGATTTACTCCCAGAGTCCAGCTTCCAAAATCCTCTAGGAGATCATTTGACTGTCAACCCTGCCGAATCCACCAGTCACTGTGTGTTTTCCTGGCCCTAGTCACCTAAACACTAATCGCTTTTACCTGACTCTCTTTATGCTGCCTATAAAGACTGCCTCAGTACTAGTCCTGCAAAGTATTGCCAGTTGTTCCCTGTGCGTACAGACCCATATCATTGTTCACTGATTCCCCTGTGTTTGCTCTTGTTTTCTTCCACCCCTGGTACTTCGTTTGATTTGTCTTTCTGGTTATTTGGCTACACTTTGTTTCTTGGTTTGCTCTTTTGATTTTCCTCATGCTCTTTGTTCACTCTCATAACTCTCTGTTATGATAACTCTCATAACTGTCTGTTATGAAGCTTCACCACTTTATTTTTTCTGTGACCGTCTGAGCAGTTCTGACTTTTCTCGGTTCTTCTGAATACTGGAATAAAAACTTTTAAAAATGTAAACAAAATATGTCTTCAGCGAGGGGGCATAACACCCTATCCAGTAAACTTAGAAGTTGGTTACTCTATTTGTGGCTATAATATCTCTGGCTCTCTGGACATCTGCTGTGGGCAAGCTCCTCTGCAAGGCCACTTAGGGTGCGCTTGAGTTGGATACAAATTTGTAAGAATCTCTGGTCTTCTGAAGACTAACATCGCAAACCAAGGCCCGTTGGAAAGGCCATATCGCACTGACCTGTAGAGTTTGGCTTCGTCACAGATTTTTGAAGACAGAGTCGCCTGGTACAAAGCATTCACTTCTTCTGTGTTTTTTTTTTTCTTTTTTTCATTATGTAATTAGCGGGATTAGTCACTGTCGACTTAGAGAAGTCTGAATTTATGCAACTGTTAAGCCATGAGATGTCATGTAACCTTGTTAACACTTTTTAAAGTGGCCATTAAAATGTCCTCCTCTCTTGCTGGAGGTCCTTCAATGGAACAATGCCATTTTTCCTTTCTACTCCACCTTTTACCCCTTTCTGCTCACTAGCAGCTCAACACAGAGTCACAACTGTGTCCTAGTTATTCTGATAATAAAATGATTGAGGAAAAAACAGCTTATGTGCGTATATTAATTACAAATATTTGTATTTCAATGGAAATTCTAGCTGGAGAGAGTTTGATCATCCCATAAAAGAGCTTTGCATGGCCAAGCCCAAAACACCTTGGGCTATAGCTCCGGCTGCTATAGCTTATAGTCCTATACATGTGATTATCGGGTTATGCTGTGTTGGGGTGTGGGTCTGTTTAATGGCATAGTGGTTCAGTGTTGGGTGTTTACTGTACTAAGCTTTATGGCTAGAGCTGATCTAGAGTTGCTATCTCAGCCGTTCAGTTAGCAGTGGGCGGTGGTTCTGTACTGCTGCCATGTTCAGTGGAAGAACATTCACTTTAAGAGCTGTTTCCAGCCTCTCCATCTTTGCGGGGACGTTACCTTATTTCTGTACTGTGCATATGTGTGTCTTCCTAATGGAATTGTAATTCCATTACCTTCCAGGCCTTGGCTAACGTGTACAGACAAGTGATACAGCTGAAGCTCCACCCCTCATTAGCAGAGGCTAATGATATTCCAGAAAAAACATAAACGCTAATTCCAACCTCATTACTTAGCAGTCCCTGATACTTAGATACATAAAACAATCTACTGTACAATAATTACTATGCATTTGATATCAGTTGTTTAATCTTTAGTCATCAAGCAGAGAATATGTATTAATATGTATTATGTATTAATTGTATAAGGAGAATGCCTTCCAATGAGCGTGGTCCATATTTGACATCGTCTATCTCTTTCTCGCTCTCTCTCCATCATCGTATCATGGCCTTTCTTTCTGTGTTTTTCTAAAGATTTTAGAGGAATGCTTTTAGCTACATTAGCTGATTTAGCTAATTCATGCACTGTTGGCTGAAATGAAATGTAACGTGAAGGTTGTGTCTAATGTGTCAACTAGCTGAAAAGTTTGAATATTAAAATTATGTCTACAGGGGTCTCTTTGCCCCGATTTCAGTTTGTGTGACACAGTGCCAGTGATGGGTAGAGTTACTGAAAATCTGTACTCAGGTACAAGTACAAGTACTTATACTTACAATTAATTACGCTCTTCTGAACTGAGCATTAGGTAGCTTGGCACTTAGTCAGACAGAAGTCTTAATCTTGGTGCTTGCTTGCGTCATTGATGATATATATATGTAAATACACAGACACACACACACACACACACACACATATATATATATATATATATATATATATATATATATATATATATATATATATATATATATATATATATATATATATATATTGTTTTTTCTTTCTTTTTTTTGTTTCTTTTCTTCCTACTTTAATGATTTTCCAATATATTACTTGATGGGAGTGTACTTGTGATTTGACTAATGGTACCCAAACTTTTGCATGAAGCCATACCAAAAAACTTAAGTGCCTCAGAACAGCAGTGGACAAAGTGACGTCAATAATGTTGAGAACTCCAAAAAAAAAAAAGAGTGAAAAAAACAAATGGAGTCATGAGGGTTTGATATGACATAGATGACATTGATTTTAATATGCACGGGTCACGACTGCAATGCGTCTGAGTGCTGAATCTCTATATGCCAGAGTCGCTGAGCCCCGTTTGAAATGCACCCGCAGTGACAGGTAATGGCATGTTTTTAATTGCTGCAGTGAAAATGAATGCGTGCCCGATTTCATTAGGCATAAATAATTTGGCCACTTGGGTATGTGCATTCGCAATTACTTATTCTTTTTGTATTCCAAATTACCTATTCTTTCAGATGTTCCTCTAACATGATTAGCGAGCTATGCAAACTAGCCAGTGGGTTTATTTATTTATTTATATATTTTTTTTCTATCAGGTCTCCTTATTTTTAGTTTGTTTTCTTCTTTTTCATTATTATTATTGTTATTTTTAGCACAGGCGAGGAAACACAAAGATGTTGGAGGTGTGGTGGAGGGGATTCGCTTCTTTATCTTTTATGGAGAAGCTTTAGGTACATATTACATCCCAGGTGCCCAATCCTGGCCCTGGAGAGCTTCAACCCTGGAGAGTTCTGATCCAACACAGGCCTATTATCCACTACATAGTGAACTCTGAGGTGTGTTAGAATAGGAGGTGGTACATCTCCAGGATCTGGATTGAGCAACGCTGCATTACGTTAGCAAGGTAGAAGACCTTGTTTCAATATAATGTATGTAAAATGCTGGACACATTTGAAATGCATCACCTTTTTGTTCCAGTGTTTATGCAATTTTCTCCAACATGGGAGACTTTAAAGAACCGTGAGGCTGCGAGATCTATTTACTGAGTCCTCTGAAGCCTGGAAATGAAACACTTTCTGATAAATACGCATGATCACACCCGGCCATCACTGTCCATTTAACTAATAACCAGCATTGTAGGCGTTTATATGGGCACCGTATGGGGCGTGTGAATATTGGGTAAGCATATGCAAACACACAGACTGAGTGAGCGCAAGGGAGACGGTAGTTGCAGGTGAGTGTAATTATGGTTCCTGAAGGGAGGAAGGCCTGAAAGGGCAAATCCACACTGGTCAACAAGCTGTGCTGCAGAGATACATACTTCAGTCAGCACGCTAATCAGCTTGCACTGCCCCCGATGGCGTATTCCAACTTTGTCCCTGCCCCCAGTCACATCATATAAGGACAGGTAGCCAATGAAAGAAAGAGAAAATTCAATGACGACTGAAGCTCTTAACCTCTGGATGAGCATTTGTAAGCAGATATTAACTCTGGTATGACTTATTAAATACCTACCACAGATTCTGGGAGAGGATTTATAGTAATCGACTCGCTCGAGAGTTGGCTGCAGCATGGATTAGTGCCATGCTGCAAGCTTATTAGGCGAGAAACTATTATAATGACCTCATCAAACAAAATAAGTGATATAAACAGAAGGAAAAGAAGACTTCTTGGCAACTTGTTGGGATTGCTTCTCACTGCTGAAAACGTTCTTGGTGAGAAAACGGATGAAGTTTGAGCTAGTTTCTTTTAGGCTGGTAAGAACTGAAGAGGGAGTGCATTTAGAGTGTGTTAGAAGCCTGGAGCTCAACGTTGTTGCAGCTTTTGTTAGTTTGGTGCTCATTGGGTCAGCCACTGTCCAGCATAGTCTGCTGAAGGTTTCACTTTATTAGTCATTTCAAACCTGTGTTTGAATGAGAGAGCTACAATGTAGCATATCATCATACCATCATATAACACCTGAGCTGTGGGGCTTCAGATAGATTTCTGTAGATCATCAAACAATGAAATGCATCAAAAACATTAAAAATCCAGTGTTACATTGACCTTTACAGCATTTACCAGCTTTGGTGTTATCATATCTCAACCACTCACAATGTGTTTCTTAAACAGTTTGCATTGTGAATGTCTGGAACTGTCTAGTGTCTACAGAGGCTTCTATGACAACACACTGAGATCCTTTGGCTATTGGTTACACCTTTTAGCAGATCAGACTTGTGTTGGTGATTTTCTCAGAGAAAACAATTGAACATTTCCTGTACAGAGAACAAAGTTCTACACACTTTAATACACAATTACTGTTTATGTTTTGAATATTATTATGCGTAGAGTCATGGCACATTTTATATTTAATGCTTAAACAAATATATCACACCCACAGAGTTATCTTGAAAGGCAAAACTGCATTAACATACACTATCAGTCAAATCATTTGGACACACCTACCTGGGTTCATCTTATTTTTATTGTTTTAATAGCAATAATATTCAAGAATAAGTGTGAAGAATAATAGTTATGGAATTATTCCTGGATCAGAATAAAGCATCTGGTTGTGGTTTAAAGAATTGTTATAGTGTCTTTTAGCAATGAGCCTCATTTACTCTGACACAGTTTTACATACTTTTAACATGGCCAGCAGTTCCACGGGGAGCCACATGAGATCTTGTTGTTTCTGGAAAACAGTTTTCGGGGTTATAGGTGTTATAAAATTTGTAATCTAAATTTGTAATGTAAAATTTGTAATGTAAAATGTTAGTTTTAGGGATACTTTTGTACATGGGCACCAACTTTACTGTTAAAACCTGTAAAGATCAAAATGTTTATTCAGTTCTTTGTGTCCAAACTTTTGACTGGCAGTGGATTTACATAAATAAACAAACAAATAAATGTCATCAAGACATTTAAAGCTATTTAAACACTATATATATATATATATATATATATATATATATATATATATATATATATATATATATAAACACTATATATATTTAAATAAACAAACAAATAAATGAAAAAATAACTTCTTCTATAAGTGTGATAGCTTAAATAGCTAAATATTGATAGTTACATAGCTTGAATGTCTCGATGAAACCAATATTTTACATCATACAGAAGATATATATTTATATATATCTTCTGTGGAATGTAAAATATTGGTTTCATCAAGACATTTAAGCTATTTAAACTCTTTCATATCAAAAAATCTTTATAGTTATACAAATATATATATATATATATATATATATATATATATATATATATATATATATATATATATATATATATATATATATACATTTTTTAATTTATTTTTTTTGTTCTTTGTTCTATGTTCTCGTCTCTGAAAGTCATTGTTTGTCTTTTTGTCTGTATACATTTGTTTACTACAGTGCCTTTCACACACATACCAGCTCCAGTATACACTGTTCTTTCTTATCTCTCTATTTATTTATTAGATTAGTTACACGTTTGACATCCCACATCTGCTCTTTACTGATTTATTTCGGACAATGCGGGAGGGACATTATCACGGCTTTGATAAAGCGATTATCAAGATTACCAAGAGATTAGAATCAAACCCATAGGATGGACTCAGCAGATAATTGGGTTTCGGCTGACCCTCAACCAGACAGAAAATGAATTTAGTGCCTAACGACCAAAGGGCATGTTATATTTCCAAAACCACCTACAGTTAAAAATTTGAGGACACCCAGCCTTCTATTGAATATTCTCAATAATGCCATTTCATTAAGAACTAATGCTGCAAAGGTTTCACATGTATGAGCTAATATTTCTTATCATATTTTGCAACACTCAATTTTATGCTGATTTATGCTAAAGTTTCTTTTCCTGTACACGCTTTTATCAAAGATGTCGTCAAAGGGGTTCTTTGAGCAAAAGTTGTGGAACCACCGCTGTTGTTTTAGAGTAAAGAGATTTGTGAGCCTGAAGAACATTCTTATGATATAAGAGCCCTTCCTAGAACCTTTAAAAGTAAAAGGAGGTTCTTTAAATTTTACAGTGGTTCTTCACCACCACATGTTTAATTTAGAGAAAAGGTTCTCTCCCATCTATTTGGGGGGGTGGGGTTCTTCACACTCGTACAGCTCATTATCAAAAAAGTTTTTAAGAAAAAAAATACTTCATATAATTTAGAGCTTTCTTATCAGTGTCAGGGTTCTTTAATGGGTTCTTCCTACATTAACAAATGGCTGTCTAAAGATTTACACCCTGGATGGAACTTTAAAGGAAAAAATAGATCTTTCACACCATTAAGACCACTTTTTAAAGAATCTCTTATATGTCTAAAGAACCTTCACACATTGTAGAGCTGCTTTACCAATTTAAGGGTCTTTACCAGAACATTTGCACTACATAGGCACATAAGCTCATTGTTTAAAACTCTTTATCTTAGCAATAAGTATAGTTTCATCAGTAGGAACACCAGATATCATTAGAATAGATGCAAATAAACATAAATACAATACAAAGTAGCATAAATATCTTATTATGAAAGAAGTAGATCATATTCTGAGCTCCAGTTTGAAGAACAAAGTTTAATTCCAGATTTCTCCTGGACGCCCCAGACATTGTATGAATGTATTTAGTTCCTTCATCAGCAATCTTGATTTAACTTAATGAAAGACTGAGTAATGTAAGCAGGTATTAGATGAGAACTGTAAATAATACCGGCCCAGCTGGCACACAACCAGCCTTCAACACTGAAATATGATTAAAAAATGGTTATTGTTGTTTTAATGTTGAAACAACGTTGAAACAACATTTTTTGTTAAATGGTTGTGCAAATGTTGAAATTTTGATGTTGATTCAACATAATGTCTTCAGCATTCTGCATTTTGAAGCACTTTATTGCATTTATACCTGTACAGAGAGAACTAAAATAATAAAATTATTCCTTTTTCATCATATCATACGTTTTCTTTTCCTCTCCCATACATTTTTGAGAATCTCAAATGTGAGCTATTGTTTATTCAAGGTTGAAAGACTGATGTTGCCATATCAACGTTGACTCACTTTTCAAAATCAACACCAAATCCAACGTTGACTCAACCATAACATTAACTGATTCAGTGTTGAAATGCCAGCTGGGGGGTTGTTACCACAAGAAAAAGCTTGGGAACACACTGTCGTATGTAAAACCTCTACTTAAAGTTTACTATCTTGTTTACTACCTTGGAGATTCATTTACTCTTCATTAAGGTTCTGCACACTTACACATCTCATTCACAACATCGGTTCTTAAAAGAAGCATACACTGGACATTATTTAAGGAAATAAAAACAGGTCTTTTGTGCCATCAACACCAACTTTTGAGAATCCTGTTAAATGTTTAAAGAGTATTTACATATTGTAAAGCTTCCCTGCCAGTCCAGTTAGAGGAGATTTCTCAGGCCAAGGTCCGGACCAGCATCATTTATAACTTGTGATTCAGTGCCATATCCTGTATAATTAAGTTACCTAGTATCAGCATCTTATACCATCAGCAACTGAAAGACAAACTTATTACAAATAGCGTTCAGTAAATTTCAGTAAATTTACTGTTTAAATGCTGAACTGAATTAATTATTTATAAAGCTCCAAATACATTTTTTGTCCTTACTTCAGGTAAAAACAAGGGCTACATTTAAAAAAACCCAAAATGTCTTTGAATTTTTTTTTTTTTTTGATAAATTAACTCAGCTTCACAGATTAACATGTTGGTTTTACAGAGTGGTATTCTCCAAAACTAGACGAGCGAGTCTATTCCAGAACCGTTCCTGTTAAACAGTCAGTTTTTTTGTTGACTTTTTTGTTTTTAGAGCTCGTTATTCTTTCTGACTCGCTTTAGTCTCCAGCTGCTGCTCCTCGCTTCGTACCTCGCCTGTGTGCGCGCCGCCCTACCCAATCTGCACAGATCTGATTGGCTAAGAAGAACATTCGGTAAGCATATACCGCACGCGATTGCTCTCTGAGTTCACTGTGTCGTAAAGCCCGTACACCGTAAAGACAAGAGAAGCTCTGCCTCTTAAAATAAACACAGTCTAAATTAAATAATTCTCAATAGTTTATCAGTTTGGGTCCACAGTGGACAACACCTGGATCCGGATCCGGACCGCAGTCCGCCTATTAGTGACCCCTGTTCTAGAACATTTACAATGTTCTTTAAAGTTTATACAGTGACCCCTTGGTGACCCCTACAGTGGCACATTAGTGACCCCTGTTCTAGAACATTTGCAACGTTCTTTAAAGTTTATACAGGTCATTTATCGAGTATTTATTAAAGTTATTGAAATAAATAAATATTTGATGGCATTTAGAACAAACCTGTTATTACACGTTTACAATGGCTCATGAACGGAATCTATTTTGCGAAAGCGTAACCGATGTGATTACAGCTCGGGCAGTGTGTGAGCTCGGGTACAGGTCTGTACGTTAGCGTGGTGCTAATTAAAATGTCCTTCCTCATTAGCGCCGATTGGCCTGTGTGTTTTGGACATTCTGTGAGTCGCTGGCAGACGAACATGAGGCCAAATTTAGACATGTGTGTCACTGGTTCCTCGCCCATCAGATGGACAGCACCAACACAACAACAAAACTGGGGCAGCCATTCGTCCCCACGGACCGCCGACTGCTGCTCTCACACGCTCCCGTGCAGCCGCACATGCACACACGTGCAGATGGCCAAAGAGCAGTTCCAGAGTTCATCTCTAGAAACTCAGAGTCTTTACTAGCATCATTTATTCATAAAGGGAAAGTGTGTGAATGTGTTCGTGGGGTCTGGGGGTGGGCTGCGACACACCAGGCCAGACTGGGATTTGTTTTTTTTTTTAGTTTTTGTTTTTTTTTTCTTCCTGTTTTGGACCGTACGAATGCAAGGAACAGACGTCACAGAGGAGAGAATTAGCATGGGAGATCCAGAGCAAGCGAGACAGACTGAGAGAGAGAGAGAGAGAGAGAAAGAGAGAGATGTAGGATGACTGAACAGAGCATCTGTGCCCAGTTCAAGTGCTGGACAAGACCCTCTCTGGCATAAGCATTCCCTCAGCACCCCCTCACTGGAGAGCAAGTGAGAGAGAGAGAGAGAGGGAGAGAGGTGGCGTGGGTTGAGGGATTTTACATTTGGACCATTAGGCTCTTTCTCTGATGGCAGTAAACATAACTGTCGAAACCCCATCAGAAAAAAAGGAAACGCCATTAACTTGCGGTATATGACCTTAGTGTTTGTTATTAATTAATTAGTTAATTAAAGCTATTAATATCCATCATATACTTATTGTCCATGGCTCATAATGACTTATGAAATGTGGGCCCATACAAAAAAGCATGTGGGTACGTATACTTTTTCTTATACGGCATAAAAAGGTGGATTGAACTTCATACTGGCTTCTGTTTATCTCTGTTTAATGGCTATAAAAATCAATCATATCATAATATGTAGTAGCATTCTGAATATATAATGGCACATAATAACAGGCTTATTATATACAGTGTTGTGTCTTAAAATCTTTAGCAGTAAGTATATCTTCACCAATAAGAACACCAGATATAAATAAACATAAATACAATACAAAGTAACATAAATATATTAATTTAAGAGAAGTAGATCTCTTGAGCTCCAGTTTGAAAAACAAAGTGTAGTTCCAGATTTCTCCTGGACGCCCCAGACATTGTATGAATGTATTGAGTTCCTTCAGCAGCAATCTTGATTTAGCTTAATGAAGTACTGAGTAGTCAAAGCAGGTATTAGATGAGAACTGTAAATAATACTGGGTTGTTTCCACAAGGAGAAGCTTGGAAAGGGTTAAATAAACACACTGACATTTCTCTAGCCAAAGAAAAACATGGATCTTCATTTTTTTATGATATATAAATTTCAACCTCCTTTGAATATGACGAATGCCTCCAAAATAACCAAGGAGGAATTCTGGTTCCATTGACTTACAGTAAAAGTTAAAAGTTGTTTTTCTTTGGACGTAATAAAAAAACACTACTAGCTGTATTAATACTTTTTGAATACAAAAAAATTAAGTATTTTGCTGATGTTTCCCAAAAATTGCTTTTTAAAATATTATAATGTCCCCAAGTGCCTAAAACCTTTGTGTTATAATGACATTATGTATATTAATGACATATAGTGGTATTATCTCTGTGATTGTGGATGATGAGATCATCTCCAAAAAATAGTAAAATATGTTTTTACATATCTCTATATAATATTATACATAATGGCATTCTGTCTATATAATATATAAATATATAATATTTTATCTCAACTATTAAACGTTAATATAATAAAAGCTTCATCTAATTTAGGGTTTCACTCCCAAAGTAGGGTTTATATAAACTTTATAAAGGTGCTTCAAACATGCTTTATAACAAAACATACATATAATATAGTGGCTCATGCTATATTTATTGTTACAGGGTGCCATCATCTCTATATGATAGTGCCATGTAGTGATGTAATATCTGTAAAAGTCTAGTCAAGAGGCTTTTATTGTTATTCCATTTGTTCCATCTGTGTACAAGTAAAAAGAGTGAAATTACGTTTCTTCAGGAACAGCTTGCAAATGTGCAGCCATAAGTGTGCAAATAAAAAAATTAAACTAGAAACAACCTAAAACTAAACAGATATCAGACACAGTAAACAGACAGGACACTGCAGCACCGACACAGCACTCAGTTCTGGTGCAGGCATATTTAACATGCTGTGATTGGCAAGTTTATGCAGTCAGATAATGTATGATGTCAGACCTGTACGATGGTATATAGTGAGATTATCTCTATACAATATTTGGGAATTCTGGAATATCCTATTAAATGAGTGGCATCATATTTATATACCATTATATGATGCTATTATGTCTATATAAGGGTAAATAGGGTTATCACTATATTTCATATGTGCATAAGCCACAAGTTCTCAACTGTTGTTCAACAAACTATCTGTCCTCAAACTTGCAGCCACAGAGTGACCCTTTCACTGTCCAAACCCAGCAATGAGCAGTAGGGTTCTCTCTCTCTCTGGACTTCAGCACGTAGAGTGTAAAGTTCTTCCCAGATGAGGGGCATGCGACAGTAGCTGTGTGTGTGTTTGTGTGTGGCTCCCCGGCAGGCTGGCCTTGCTTTACACGCCGGTGTGTGCCTCTTTCCAGAGTAATCCCTGTTCCCCAGTAGTGCCTGGGGATCCTGCGGCCTGAACGCACCCACAGCTCTGTCTGACTGCAGGGGAGAGTGCCAGTGCAGCTGATAGTTCTGCTGGATTTGAGGGTCTAGCTGCATGCTAGCCATGGAAAAGGGCGGTGGGCACTTTACATATTTAGAGTAAATTTAATATGTGTGATTCTCTCTCTCCCTCTCTCTCTCTATCTCTCTCTCTTGCTCTCTTTCACTCCTCGCCCCTCTGTTCTTCCACATTAAGGCCCGGTTCGCGGGGAGCTCCAGAGCTCGGCACCCCCTCCCCTTTCCCTCCGCCGCCTTGAAGTTATAATATTTCTAGAGGTGTAATATTGCGCAAATATCGAACATAAACAGGATTAGTATTATCGCGGGTGCACGAGGGGCCCGAGCTGCCGTATTCAGAGTAATGCAGATAAATACATGAATATGTAAAACGGAGAGGGTGGACGGGATGTGTGTGTGTGTATGAGGAGTCGGGGGGGTCTCTTTTGAAGATTCAGGCACATAGACCTCCGCACTTAAGGAAACAATGACGTCCTCGCACGGCACATTAATCAAAGGGACCCGTGGAAACTTTCGAGGCCCTCGGAAAACAAAGTTTGCATATGAAAAATACGACTACCCGCCATGCGTTATATATATACCCTCGGATTCGGAAAGATGATGGTGACTCTAATGTGGGGTTGATAGGAAACCGGCAAGCGCCAACAGTTTGTTCCCCAAATGCGTTTTTTTGTTCGACACAATGAAGAGAAAATGAGTATATTTGTCAGCGGCGGCGCGGATGAAGAATGAAAAATAATTTTCTAAGAGATGGCCCCCGTTCACCTCCCCTTCGCCGAATGTGGCATATCTGAGGCGCTTATTTGATCTCCGCCATACAGATGGCCTATGCCGCTAATATCATGGCGGCGGCGGCGGCGGCAGCGGCGGCACGAGCATCGAGCGGATGTACCAGGATGTTGATTTATCGATAGTGCCGAGGAAGTTAATTGCAGTGCACAAGTCTCAATCAGTCTTTTGGGAGGAATCTGGGACACAAACGCCGCCAATCCGCTATCAACAAACAAACACGCGCAAACAAACATTCATATTTCACACGTTCATTTGTTTATTTGTGTTTACTAACCCCCGAGATTGCACAATGTCGCTAAAATTGCCCTCCTTTCAGGATTCAATAAGTGCGGGGGGGAAAACATTGTCAACATGACGCCGTCTGTTTGTTTACGCCGTACCGGAACGCTTCTTTAGGAGCTGGAGTGGGTTATAGCACTGTTATATACGTCCTCGTCTCCCTCTTTATTTAGCCCCGGCGTAAATATGCTCCTCTGTAAGTGATCTTCCACGCGCTTCAAATCATTCATCTCCATTCCAGGCACTGTGATTAAAATCAGAGGGGGAAGAAGAAGAAGTAGAAAAGAAAAAAAGAAAAAAAACCAGCCTTCTCAGAAGTTCAGAAAAGATGGGAGGAGAAGCAGGCAGATGAAGAGCTGAGCAAATGAAAAAGGAATGTCATAAGAAGAACGCCAGAAAGAGAGTGCCATATTGCTGTCTGCGTGAGCATCTACAGTGTGTGTGTGTGTGTGTGTGTGTGTGTTTGTGTGTGTGTGTGTGTGTGAGTGTGCGCGAGCTCTGTGTTCCGTAATTGGCAGTAGTCTTTAATCTCAGCCATGTGTAGTATGCCTCCTAATGGAGTATAGCAGAAAAAGCAAGGTGCCTCGCACAATCCTGACCCAGCCAACGCTCTACATGGACGAAGAGCCTTCAATTACTTTCTTTCAATTCACTTCAGTTCAATTCACTACACACGCCACTTCAGTTCCAACTGCTCTGTACATTTTATTCACAACTGTCTGAATATTACCAGCAAAAATAACACGTTTTGATCATTTTAGCTCAAAAGTAAGTCAGAAATTCTTCTACAGGTTACAATCTTGTGATACTTTCTGCTCAGTTTCTGTTTATTTGCTAAATTAGTCATTCTGGATTAAAAGATGAAACATGAAATACAAAGGGTGGCGTAAATGTGCAAATTTTTTATTATTGTATTATTAATTAATTAATTTTTTTTTTTTTTTGACTAGTATGTTAGAAAATCTGTGAAACGTCATTTAATGGGGGCGCCCAAACTTTTACATACAACTGTACATCATGTTTACATCAGAGGAAGTGATCCATTTATTTATTAGTTTGTTTGTTTGTTTGTTAATTTGTGAATATACGTTCTTATTAATATGAAGACATTTTGCTCTTGATGAGTTTAAATAGCGAAATTATAGCTCGTTTACAAAGTCATTCCTAAAACAAACTTTTTACTGTATTTAAATTTAAAACTTTGTTTTTTAGAAGCATTAAGATCTCAGCATGTATACTATCATCTTCAGTCTGGGTAGAAAAACAGCTCAGTTTGTAAAACTGCATCAAAGGCTAATAATAATAAAAAAAAATAATACAAATAAATAAATAAACATAAATAAACCAGAACCAGGTGCTTTATTCTGGTCCAGGAATAATTCCGAAAGTGTTATTTTCACTAATATTATTACTAAAAATACTACTACCACTACTACTACTACTACTACTACTACTACTACTACTACTAATAATAATAATAATAATAATAATAATAATAATAATAATAATAAAAAAACTGTGTAACTGTTTCCAAACTTTTGACTGACAGTGTATAATGTCTGATGCATTGTAGCAGATTCAGGTCCTTTATCAGATTTCAAAGAATGACCACAATATTCATATAAATAAAATAAAAATAAATACAGTACTGTGCAAAAGTCATGAGACCACCCATAGCTGAATCATATCCCATTAATCTAAGGGTCCACATTTGCCACAAGAAGTTAAGTCTGCATGTAAAAATTGTTTGGTGTTAGTCAACAAATGCAATAAACTTCCCGATATGTATTATATAGCCTCAAATTAAAAAAGATGATGGTGACTCGTATGATGGATTGCCACAAAAATAGGAAGTGTCAACAGTTTGTTCCCCAAATGCGTTTGCTTATTCAACACAATGATGAGGAAATGAGTATATCTGTCAGCTGCGGTGCAGATGAAGAATGAAATATGATTTGCTAGGAGATAGACCCCGTTCATCTCCCCTGCAAAATAGTCATTAGGAAAACTTAGAAGATCTGAAAAACACTATGGGTCAGCTCATTGCTATGGGTCTGAAGGGATGTGTAGCTGTCAAAGAACTCCTTAAACTGTAAACCCTTCACTTCCACTGACAGCTATCTATCTATCTATCTATCTATCTATCTATCTATCTATCTATCTATCTATCTATCTATCTATCTATCTATCTATCTATCTATCTATCTAATTTACAGATATTAAAACACATGTTTAACCATTGTTGTTACAATGTGAGCAGGTATTTAGGTCCAGTGTACCTTACGTGATATACACACTCAGGATTTTCAATCAAATGATGAATAATTATCACCTGCTTTACTCTAAATGGTTTTAACTTGGTGGGTCTGTATATGTGTGTATGTGTGTGTGTATGTTTGAATGGGGAAGAAAGAGAGAGAGAGAGAGAGAGAGAGAGAGAGAGAGAGAGAGGGATACTAAGAGAGAGCCTGGCTGAAATAAATGGCTCCTCTCCTGCTAACGCGTGAGCTGGAGTGCCTCGTGCCGCTGGCTGAAACATCTTGAGCGCTCCGGTGACAACATGGCGGCCCTGCCTCCGCCTGGCTGCCGTCCAACTTCCTCCCGTCTTCTGGGAAAACACGAGGAGAAATGGAACAACTGGTTTTAATGAAACAATTACAAGACACTAATTATTATGTTAATGTTTGCCTACTATCATCAGCAACTGCTAACAGCCTTCTGTACCTAGAGGTTTAACACCAGGTTTTTCTTTTTTTCCCCCCCTTTTTTCCTTCTCCACCGCTTCCTGGGAAAGAAGGCCCTTTTTCTCTTTTTTCTTTTTAGCTGGAGACACATCTACCGAAGAACGAGTTCGAAAAGATAGAAAAGGTTTGAGCACAATGGGCGAGTAAACGCACATACGTGATGGGGGGTGGGCAGCCAGGGGGCCCCAGTGTTGACTTTTGAGCGGCAGGTAGAGATGAATTGTTGCGGTGGAAGCCAAATGAACAGTAGAGAGGTGGTGGGGGGTTTGTGGGGGGGGGGCATGGAGAAGTAGGAGGATAGATTGGACAGGGGGCTTCGAGAATGCAAAACCAGCGTGACAGAAGTGCAGAAAGAGGAGAGGGAAAAAGAAAGAATGAGAGAGAAAGAGAGAGAGAGGGAGAGAGAGAGAAATGATGGGGGTACTCAAGGCCTCGGCTAACCAAGTGAGCTTGTCAAGAGCGTTGCCTTGACATGATCTACCAACATGCCAGCAACCTGGCCACCTTCCATCAGCACCATGTTGGTTCACAGTATACGAGCGAACCAGCGACATTTCAAGGGCACGTAATCATAGAAACAGAATCTCTTTCATTGTATATAAAGGAAAAATAACATGTTTTTTTTTTTTTTCTTCCCGTCCGGCTTCCTGAGCCGAAACTTTCACGTCCCGCTAGGTTTTTGTTAATGGGCTTCATTCAGCGCGTCTTCCCCGGTCATCAGTTACTGGACTTGGCGTTCCAGTTGAGCCGGGCTTTGATAGATATTCAGCATGATTAATAACGTAAATATGGCAGCAATGTTTAGCCATTCTTCTCCGTCCCCCATGTGCTGAAAACACCGCAGCCGGGGAGGCCGAATCCGGCGCCGCCCCAACGCCTTAATTTCATTACATGGTATTAGCACACACTGAGTTCCTCCGAATGGGCCAGATTTGAGCTCCCAGCGGTCAGACAATACAGCCGAGCAGCCAGGGGCCCAGAGCCGTTTTCATAATCCTGAAGTCTGTCAAATATTTTGATATGTCTCACGCACCATGGCGCAGCCCCTCCTGAGCCGCCTCCCCCCGTCCCCAACAATTGGGACTCCTTTCCTCTCTGCCGGACGGGACAACCCACCACTTCCTCCTGCCAGACCTTTCAGGAGTCTTGCCCTGCAGATGTGAGTCTTCCCATGAAACGCCAGGCATGGTATTCTCAGGAGCCCCGCCGCAAAAATGGGACCCCTGCCCCCTCCCGAAAGTCACACAGGTTACCCAGAAGCCACTGCTGCTCTGTGTCATCTGACTACACTGGTCATTGTTTATACTTCCCATGAAAAGTTTGGGGACACCTTTCTTTTCGATGCTTTCTCTTTGCTGGTCTACTTAAACAGGAACATGCTTTAAGACTAAGTGGGTGTCATGAACAGCTACCCGACAAGGTTTAAAGTTAAACCAAACAGACACAGCCGCAGTTAACATGCTTTACAACAGCAGTTAGCAACTTTCTATGTTGACCCAGATTTAGATACTGAGGCTATGGTTAATCAATTATCAGGAGGCTTATTTTTTCAAAGAAGGACAAAAACCCTAAATAGGCCACTGTGTTGGCTCTTCTAGGGGTAATATTCGCTCAATATTCTTGGTATATGCAGTAAAAATGGTTGCCTTTTTTGAAAAACATCTTTTTTTCACTGGAATAAAGCCCAACCTGTCATAAAGATAAAAAAGTGGTCTGAGAAGGATTGGAGTGGTCCACTTCTAACAGAAGACTGGTTCAAGACCTGCCATAATCAAGAGCTTATCCTCCTCTGAAGCAGGTTAGATGGGCTATATAAGTTGGTGTGGTGATGTAGCACAGTACAGAAATGATCTATGGTCATTAGTTAGAATAATGTGTAGTGTAACATTTGATAAACTTTCCTTTGTAGATTATTAATAAACTAATAACAGAGTGTCAGCAATGAATCAACAACATATCAAATCAATGAAGCAGCAGAAGTAAAGCATCTCAATACACTGAAGTAAATGCCTTGCAGGTTTACTGCTGATACATTATTTACATTCAGTAGATTAATTACTTATTTGATACATTAGGTAGTCTTAATATGTTAACCCTAACCCTGACATTATTTCTAACCCTTACCATAACCTTAACCCAAAACCTAATCCGAACCCTTAATCCACATCCTTACTTCAAACTCAACCCAAAACTAAATCCTAACCCTTAATCCATTGAACCTTAATCCAAAACTCAATTCTAAACCTAACTGCAGCCATAATCTTAACCCTAACCCAAATATCAATCCAAAACCTAACCTTAAGCCCTAATCCTAAAGCTAACTCTAACTTTAACCCAGGCCCTAATCCTGACCATAACCCTCACCTAAACCCAAAATCAAATCCTAACCCGAATCTTAACTTCAACCCAAAACCTAATCTTAACCTTTAATCCTCATCCTCACCCCAACATCAACCCAAAATCAGACCTAACCTTAAACCAGGCCATAATCCTCAACTCAAATTGAATCTTAATCCAAAACTCTATCCTAAACCTAACTGCAGCCATAATCTTAACCCTAACCCAAACCTTACCTTAACCCAGGCCCTCATCCTAACCCTACCCTAACCTTAACCCAGGCCCTAATCCTGACCATAACCTTCATCTAAATTTAATCAAAATTAAATCCTAACCCAAACATCAACATCAACCAAACATCAACCCGAAACCTAATTTGAACCTTAATCCTGGCCCTAATCTTAAACATTACCCTAACCTCAAACCAAAACCCAATCTTAATCATAACTTTGGCCATCATTTTAACCTTAACCTAAAACCTAATCCTAACCATAACCCTGGCCCTAATCCTGACTCTAATATTCCCAAAACGTTCAACCCCAGTAATAGAACGGTGTCAGCAGGATGTCTATAACAGCTTGGTGTGGATGAGTGACTAATATTAATATGAACTTGTATCCTTCAAATAAAGCGTTCATTATAATCAAATGTATTGATAATCCACTGTTCATATGCTTCACTGCTCCACTGATATGTTTGTTAATATTAAACTGATAGTGTTGAGTGATTATTTCATGTAAAATAGACCACTCAAAATAAAGGGTCACCAAATCAAGAGTAAGATCAAACTAAAATTAACATTGTGTGGTGAATTAAGAAATCCGAGCTGGCTTCTTTGTGGAAAAAAGAATCACATATGTAAATATTTATGATATTGGTCATAAATCTAAGAGTGACCGTGGCAAGGATAAGTGAGCCAAAGCAGAAAGAAGCAAATCTGAGAGGAACGCAGTTTCAGTAGGGCAAAGTTTCACCCTGTGGGCCTCACTGGACAGTGTATTAGATTAGAAGAAGTCTTAGAAACAAAGAATTTTTAACTGTACTGCTTGTGTTAGACAGCCACAATAATCCAAAACCAGCTGATAATCTTAACCTAAATCAGAGCAAATCAGGGAAATGTAACAGTGTACAGGAGCAGAGGAGTTCTCGCACGGTTCATAATGCCAGCCAGTGGACGAGGAACTGAGTGGGGGGAAAAAAAGTCCCACTGTGAGCCGTCTAGTCATGGATGAGGTAGAATGCACCATGAAGGTAACTTTGAAAACTTCATATTGGACGGACATGAATATTTATGAAAAATTAGCCCGGGTTTATTTAGCGATAGCCGGCCCAGGCCGAGCATGGTATTAAGGGCCAGAACAAGAGATGAAAGGAGCGGGATCCGTCTCCCTCTCTCTCCGCCTTGCTTTGGGACACAATGGCCAACCAGCCGTTCAATTAGCCTGCCATCGCAGACTGAGTGCTTGACAGGTCTGGGCTAATTGTTAATCCTGCCATAACTGTTGCTCTGTGCAATTAATCATATAGCCCAAGCCTCTCGCTGCAGCAACCTTTGAGCGATGGAATGCGTCGCACAGAAGAGTCAGGGGCCTGGAAGGAAGGTGGGACCCCCATTACAATAAACAAACTCTCTTCCCTCCACTTGTCAGGTTAAGGTTGTATTTAATCTTCATTTAGCATTTAGCTTTATTTAGCCTGAGCGCTGACTTCAGAACAGTGGACGGTGGAGTGTTGTGTGAGGTGGAAATGCCATGGCGTAGCAACTGGTGATTTCCTGCTACCTGCTAGAACTTAAAGGGTCTGATTCATGGTGGGGGGTATTGTAGATGTGTGTAAGTAAATAAATATGTGAAAAATTGAGATACAACAAAGATGAATTTGTTGGATAACAAAACTATGTGTGCTGTGATCGGACCATAAGCAACATTGATAAATGAGGGCCAATTCATTTGAATTCCATGATGAACTTAGCAAAGGAAACGTCTTCTTCTTTAAAGTTCTGACAGTGGTCACCAACACTCTTCCTGGAGATCTACGTTCCTACAGAGTTTAGTTCCAACCTGCATCTGACGTGCTCACCTGACACTGATACACTGGATGAGCCAATCAAGTAGTTTTGAAGAACTTTAGAAGCTGGAGCTTCTAAAACAGATTATGGTTTGAGACTCAGGAAGGTAGGTTGAGGTTAAGGTTTGGGTTAGGATTTGATTTTGAGTTTAGGTTTATGGTCAGGATTAGGTTAGTGTTAGCTTTATGATTAGGGCCTGGATTAGGGTTAGAGTTAGTTTCACGATTAGGGCCTGGGTTAAGGTTAGAGTTAGCTTTAGGATTAGGGCCTGGGTTAAGGTTACAGTTAGTTTCAGGATAAGGGCCTGGGTTAAGATTAGCTTCAGGATTATGCTTGAGTTAAATTTAGAGTTAGCGTCAGGATCAGGGCCTGGGTTAGGGTTAGAGTTAGCTTCAGGATAAGGGCCTGGGTTAAGGTTAGGGTTCGGGTTGATGTTAGGGTTAGGGTTAAGATTATGGTGGCAGTTAGGTTTAGGATAAAGTTTTGGATTCAGATTCAGTTTTGGTTCAGGATTATGGCCTGGGTTAAGGGTAGGGTAGGGTCAGGATTAGGGCCTGGGTTATGGGTAGGGTAAGGTCAAGATGAGGACCTAGATTAAGGTTAAGGTAGGGTCTGGATGAGGGCCTGCGATAAGGTTAGGTTTCAGGTTGATGTTAGGGTTAAGGTTAAGATTAGGTTTAGGATAAAGATTTTGATTAAGATTATGGCCTGGCTTAATAACCTTAACCTTGGTTTTGGGGTTGTATCTTCACTGTCCTGAAAAACAACTGACATTGGTAAACAGTATCATCAATTTAAACTGCAACATCACAGAACGAATATCAGAACAGCGGCAGGGCTCTTACGTACATTGACCGCATGCACGTACACCCCCCCCCCCTCCCCCAGCCCCCCCACCTCCTCTCCAGCCCTGAAACCGCGCGCCAGAGGCGGAAATACCGCGCCTCGTCCTTCTGCGGTAATCTGGAGCTCGGAGCGGCTCAGAGAAAAGCCTCGCGGGTCAAGCACCATTCATCATTATGTGAAGAGGCATTCGGCGTGCCTCACACAGCAGCAGCTGGCAGGGAGAGAAAGAGAGAGGGAGAGGAGAGACGGAGAGGGAGAGAGAAAGGAGAGGGAGGGAGAGAGGAAAAAAGGTATTCTTTGAAAGAACAGAGGGGCTAAGCAGCACAATCGTTCCTGTGAGAAGGAGGAAAAGGGGGGAAAGCCTAAAAGAACACAAGGTGCCACTGTCATGGCTGAGATGCGTGTCAAGGCGGTGATGTCATCATTCCCTGACCTCCGGAGTCACAAGACAGCGAGCGTTCCTGGGAAGGAGCGACGGGGCACAAAGGAGCGGCCTGTGTTAGCGAAATGCATTACTCAGCCGTGACCCAGAAATGAATTTTTTCGTGTGTGTCCAAATTATGATTAATATCTGTTTTCTATCTGGTAGTTGAGGAGACGGGGGAGGCTAACAAGAGCATCCCTTGTTAACATGAAAAGGACCCCAGGCTACGTCCATTCATGGGGCCAAATTAGATGATTTGGGAAAATGGACGGGGGCCCAGAACTTCTTTTTTTTGTCTGTCTTTCAGGAAAAAAAAAAGAAGTATGGTTTGGAATGGCCTTTCATGACGTGCAGATATATTTCTCTCCATTTCTCCTACAATTTTGTATTTGTTTAAGAGATTTGCTGCATGGTTCATTAGCAGCGGTGGCCGGCGCTACCACTAAGACTAAGCTATGAACTACAGCTCATGTAAGCTATATATATTTTAGGCCTAACATTCTTCAAAAATATTCTATAGATCTTTTATATGTTGACTTGAAAACATCAAGCAGGGCAGTTATTTAATATACATCTAAAAACAGATCACAGATTTTTTGCTTTCATTAAAAGAAACAAAGATGGCGTAGCAGCGCATGTGTGTGTGTGTTTGTCTTTGGGCATGTCTATGTGTGTTTGTGTGTGTGTGTGTGTGTGTGTGTGTGTGTGTGTGGGAACGATTCTCACCATTTGACAACTGTTGGAACTGGCACTGGTACAGCTTGGGTAGGAGGATTTAAAGGAAGCACCAGTGCCATAAAACAAAGTGCATCCAGACTGACCATCCTTTCCAGCACGTACATGCATATTTATCATCACTGTTGCATATAAATCTTGTACCTCTATTTTTTTATTTTTTTTTTTTGGTATAATTTAAAAACCCCAGTGATACACGCGTTTAAAATGTAATTCTCAATGGAAATAGAAATTTTAGACCAATAGAAACGCTTACAATGACTTCCATTACCATTTTAAAGGCAAGAAGTTTTCTTCCCACAGTGATGATATTGTGGTTTCAGCATAAAGTAAGAAAGCACGGGAAATACAGCACTTCAAGCTGACACGCTGCACCCTGTTACGTTCTTGGCTGCCCGTATTCCCAGTGTGGCCTCTTGCTCACAGTCCCCGCCCAAGATAGGTCCTCTCTACCGTCTCGCCTCGGGTTCTTGGTACCTCCGTCCTCATTCAAACTGCTAATGTGGTGTCGGTGTTGCTTAAGAAGACTTTGTAAACAGAGTGCGTTGAAAGAATGCTCTTTTATTGAACATGGCAGCAGTGAAAACCTCTGCTTAGCACTATCTGAATTGCAGAGATAGCAGATAGCTGATCAGTCGCAGCAACGCCAACACTGCCTTCCATGGTACTGGTATACTGGCACTGGCACCACTACCCTAAACTCAGCACAGAACAACACACTAAACAAGCTTGAGCTAAAAACAACTACTGTTAACATGCCGGTGTAGAATAACAGTCTCATTTGTATCCATGGTTTTTTGCTTTGGGATGTTACAATAT
The DNA here is from genome assembly GCA_021613375.1 of Megaleporinus macrocephalus. Classification (NCBI taxonomy): domain Eukaryota; kingdom Metazoa; phylum Chordata; class Actinopteri; order Characiformes; family Anostomidae; genus Megaleporinus; species Megaleporinus macrocephalus. The sequence continues at coordinate 41,491,101 of CM038704.1, read as the reverse complement.
ACACTCAATGCTATGAATCTGAATATGATGTGTAGCTCAAAACAATAGACTGACCACACCAGAACCTGGACCAGGACCCCATGGGTGGTGAGAAACTTTGGAGGGGTGGAAACATTTCTTTCTACATCTGAAAGCAAGTCTAATGGTAAGAATGAAAACTATAATAAAGTCTGAGTTGAACAAAATAAATACTGAGCAATTGTTATTTAATTAGTGGTCAAAGTTTATTTCTATTAAATATGAAAAAAAGGACCTATATGTAAGTACCTACAATACCGCTCAAAAGTTTGGGCTCACAGTGCAATTTTCTTGTTTTCAATGGAGTATCTTCCTTCCTTAACACAACAATGGACTGACGGGTCTCTAAAGAAAGTTGTTTCTTTCTGGCTATTTTGAGTCTATCTGCTGATGCTTCAGATACTAAACTAACCTAGAATGTTGTTCTACCTTGTATGCTCACTTATTAGTAGAAAGCTTTTTTTCAGCTGTGCATCACAATTGAGCAAGACTAACAACCAATTAGCCCAATAATATCCTTAACTTGGATTGGCGGCCATACCAGGAGATTTAGACAGAGGACTGAGAATTGCTGATAATAGGACTATATGCAAAATAAGCCTCTATACAAAAATAGGCTTTAATGCAAACATTTTTATTCTTTAAAAATCATCTGATACACTTAGATTAATTGTGAAATGGACAGTATTGTTTGTGAATGAATTGCATAAAAAATGCATGAAATTCTAATGTGATCCTAAACTTTTGAGCGGTAGTGTATATGTACTGTGAATTATCTGACTCTAACCCCCGCATAATGACCCAAAACCCAACAACAACAGCAAAAGCGCTTAGCTCTTTCAGCTTTCATCGATGAAATATGGAGTTCTTGTGAAAAAGCACTTCCATTTTGCAGCTGCTGACATTGTAGGTTACTGATTTCTCTGGTTTCCTTCAATTGTCAGAACAGATTCAGTCCTGAAAAAGTACTCAAACCTTTGATTTGTTACCCACAGCCCCGCTCATGTAATCTCATTTACACTCTGAATTATGTGGACACTTGTAAACAGACTGTATAGGTTTAATTTTGGGTGTTTTGTCCTTACATGGCATATATACCGTGTCCCATATACACACACACAGACAAACACACTTGTTTTGCTGCCCACAGTCCAACACACACACACACACACAAGCACACACCCACACACGCTAACGTCCCCATCAGCAGGGCTCCTTCCCTAATTTGACTTGCTCCACAGGTGGGCAGCAGCTGCGGGCAGGCAGGTCTCCTCAGGCTCGGAGCGTTCCATCGCCCTGCAGGAGCTCCAGAGGGGACAATAGCTTGGGACGTCCAGGTCTCAGGAGTGCAGCACTGGGCCTTTCTGCCAGGGCCTGGAGGTAGCAGGGTAGCAGGGTAGCAGACACTGCTCCTTTTGTCTGCCTGTCTCTGCTTTTGAGATGGGGCCTATCAAAATCCCCCCCTCCTCACCCCTCACATGACTCAAAGAAAGCCTTGTGTGTGTCACTGGTGTTTTTTGTGGCCAGTTCCTTTCTGCCTCGTTCACAGCGGCACAGGCCGAGCCGGGGGCTTGGAACGGGCGACATGCCTCTTTTTCCACAGTCATAAGTAGTAAATAACTCATTCATAAAGCCATATTGTTACACAGCTTCTGGTTGGTTATATTTATACATTATAAAGCCCGTGTCTCGGAGTCAGTCTGGGGTCCTAGCGCAGAAATAATACCATAATAAACTCCTTCATCAGACCGCTTTGTTTTCAGGAAACTGGCCGAGGCTCAAAACGGGAACACAGTGTTCATATTCAGTTGTGAAGAAGTTGAAAAACATGAAGATCGCTGTGAAAAATTGTTTAATCACCAGCCGAGATTTGATTAATCTCGTTTTCTATAGCCAACTATGTCAAATTTGGTTTGGGCCACATCCACCACAGGGTCATAAAAATCAAGGTGCCCAAAATGGTTCTAAGTATGACGCCACCTAAGAACCACGGGATCCCAAAACCACTTGAAATGCTTGGTTCTTAGAAGAAATTAGTGCAAAGAATTAGACTTAAATAACTACTAGGTAGTATTAAAGTATTTAAAAAATCCCTTCCCAAGAAAACAGTCTTATTTCTACTTTTACACATTTAAAATTTTGTTACAAGAAAAATAAATGATGCATTGTGCACAAAGTTATGGCATGCCAACCCAAACTGACTGGGAAGTAAGGCAACCCAGTTAAGTTTTATGGGCCCAGATTAGAAAACATGACATTCAACAAGCCATCCACATTTGACTTCCATTCTTACATCTAGTGAGAACTCGCAATCCAATAATTCCACTAACCATTCAGTTAGCTCTGCCCACAGCTTCAGAACTACCTATGTGAAGGCCAGCGCTAGTGTTGGCTTTTCTTACAAGCAATAAAAGCCACTAGTACTATGTGGGAACTAAGAATTAGTTACCAGAACTGCTTTGTTGTCCTCTGTACCTGAGCAGATCATGTTGGATTTTGATGGCAACATCCAGCTTTAGTCAGCATACATATGTGCATCTGTGCTAATAACTTTACACAAAGTTGAATTTGGCTTCTTATTCGCCAGAGTTGCACTTGCACTTCATGGCTGCTGCTCTTCATACTTGCACAGAAAAGCACACGTATCTTTTATTTTTTATTTAATTTTTTTAACTATGAAAAAAACTACTTTTATTTACTTTAACTTATATTATTATAATTTATATATTTTGTATATATTTTTATTATTTCTCTTTTTATTTCTCTATTGGTGAATGGAGGAACAGCAAAGTAAGAATTTCATTGTACAGTGTAACTGTCTGTTCTGCTGTGCACATGACAATAAAACTCTTGAATCTTGAGTTCGGTGAAGAGTTTACCTGTTCACCTTAAATGGTACAGTCTTGCCTCTCAGGTTACATGTCCACCTTCCCGTTGAAATTTTTTTTGGTTCCACCTTAAATGGTACAGTCTGGCCCCTCATGTTACATGTCCACCTTCCCATTGAAATTTCTTGGTTCCACCTTAAATGGTGCAGCAGTTACATTCTATTACCTTGTCCTGCATTTACACTGGTCCAGTACATCAGCAGACGTGAACGCGCTCCCCCTCTGCAGCTGGCCGCATATGGCCATTAACAAAGGCTTTCCTTGCATCATCCAGTTGGAACCCTGCTAATACATCGTCACTGTTCAAATTCAAAGGAAACATATCTCCAAAGTGGACCAAACAGTCTTTACTGTTAATGGAACCAGAATTAACCAGAATTTTTATTTTGGAGCATTTCCATTCATTTATTATCCATAAATTTTTGCACACATTGTAAATGGCAGCTGCTTTATTTATTGTCAAAAATAGACACATCTTGGTCTTTGGACAGCGATGATGTAATATTAATTTGGCTGGGATTCACCTGAAAGGACAGGGAATCCTGGAACTGCAACAGCAAGCTCTTCAGGAATGTTTGAATGCAGAACGAGCGCATTGTGGACAGTTTTCATGCAAACACCAGCTTTCTTCTAAATGGTTCAGAGTTTCCTTGCTTCTGATTGGCTCAAGGTTTCACCACACCGCTTCCTCCGATTTCATGGTATTGTCACAGTAGACTAATATAAACGCAGCACCATTTAAGGTGCAACATGAAAATCTACACAAGAAAGTCTGACTGTTTTTCCAACCCGGGCCAGTACAACCCAGCACTGGCAACAAAACTTGCCCTGAATCCCCCTTTTCAATCAATATCAACCACCCAGGCAAAATGCAGAAAAAGGAAATTTTAGTATGTAAAAAATAGTTATGTCCTGTATTCCATTGGCTGTTGGAAGTAGCTGACTCCAACAGCTACCAGCCAATATATCAACAGGATGCGGTTTTCTAGAAAGTTCTTAGTGTCACTCTCTGCAGGATACATAGTGACTTGAACCCTATTTGTTTGCTAGTTGAATGTCTGTGAAATGAGCTTAATCTTACCAACAGGTAAATAATGTGAGAGTAGAATGAGAGATGGGTACTGATGAAAAGTGGGGGGCGGGGTCAGCAGTGGCTGATTATCATTGACAGGAACAGGCACTCCAAGTGGACGCTCTGACCTGACCTGACAGGTCTGTGCATTAGATGGGGTTACCTTTGTTACCAGTATATGAGTTCACTTATTTGTACTTATATTCCCTTACAGAATACCCCATTTGACCAGGGATCTTTGAAATTTTGCTTTAACTAAAAGCACTAATTGTGCCCAAAATGTACATGAAACCTGTTTTTAGGAGAAAAAAAAACAACAATAATAATAATAAGAAGAAGAAGAGGAAGAAGAAGAAGAAGAAGAATTTGTGGAACATTTTCGTTCACATTCCAACAAAGACATATAGGAATACTGCACTGAATGTCATATCTTTAGTATCTAAGTCTCAGTTTTAATGCCAAACCTCTTTTAACCCTCCATTCTTTCACCTATGCTCTTTTATTTTATTGCTCCAGCTGAGGAAAGAAAGAGGATGCAGAAAAGAAGAGCATCCAAGCAAGTCTTCACTGATTCACTGATTCCATGGCCTCCTTGACCATTGACCCCGTCTCCTCAGGGACTCGTCCGGGTCACACAACAGACACCTCGGCTCTCCGCTAGACCGCTCCCTTCGGAGAAGCATTGGTAATTATTTACTTCGAAATCAAGCTTCAGCCTGTCTGATGGTTTTGGCATCACAATCTCATTTAATCTCCCTTAATGTGCCATTCTAACAGTTCTTGATTGCGGCACAGAGGAATGTTGACACGCATAACTATGACAGAGAGTGAGAGGCTGTGGGCGATTTAATTCCAGCCATTGTTGTTTATATTAACTGCCGCTGATTAAGCGTGATGAGCGGTGCATAAATATGTTTTGTAAAAATGTGCATCTAAACAGTTGATGGCGGGGCGAACTGGGGGTCTGTTTGTACTGCGGTTCCGGTGACAGCCACGAACAAGGTCATGTGAAAATGTTATGAACGGAAAAAGCTTGAGGTTAGGAGAGGGTCCGTGTTTGTCCCTCTTTCGATGCCCTTGTTTGCCACTCGTACAGATTTCGAGCAGTTTTCATGCTTTTGTGTGACCAGCGCCGAATTCCGCGCAACCGAATGTTTGCCTGCAAAGTGTTTGCGTACATTTGTTTGACAAAGGCACGGGGCCCGCCGATTATTCACTGTCACCTGCTAATGTGCTGCTGTTCTCCCCCGGTTTCGAGTAGCCGCCGTCTTTGCTCAACCGAAACCGTCGCAAACAATGGCGGCGGCAAACAACAGCAGAGAGCAGAACCCTGCGCCGCAGCGATTTTAGCCCCCGAAACAGTTGGATGAAATTGTCTGAGACTTTGATTTGCTTTTTCACCCCCCAGAAGAGTGTGCCGGTTGCCAGTCGAGTTTTGGACGGACTCATGCCTCGGTGACCCTGGTGGCACGAAAGCCCCTCTAGGCTATCATTGCGGAAAGCGCTATCGTACAACAGAGCGAGCTCGCCGGAATTGGCTTTTGGCAGACCGCGCGGAGAATGGAAACATTTCGTGACGCCGCCCTCGGTTTCAGGAGGGCCCTCCATACATACTAATGCTCTACCAGCGTCCCCTTTGCACCTGATCTGCCAACAAATGGCAGACTTCAGAGTTAGGAAAGTTTGTGTTTAACGAAGGAAGGCTTTCACTTGAAGCAATAGTTTGGCGAAGTATTACTTTGCTTCTTCTGTGGTATGAAAACTTATGTACTTAGCTATGCACTGCGAGAGAGAAGGGGGGTTAGCAAAGGGGACGGTTGGCAGGGTGCTGGCTTTTGGGGGTCCTGTCGCAAAAAAAAACCAAAAAATATTATTAAATACAAAATACATCCACTTTGTCAAGAGAATGTTACAACTGGAAAGGTGGACATATGTCTCATTTCTGTGATTTAAATTGAAAATATACAGTTATATATATATATATATATATATATATATATACACTACTGCTCAAAAGTTTAGGATCACTTTAGAATTTAATTTCATGCAATTTTCATGCAATTTTCATGCAAATAATATTGCCATTTCACAATTAATTTAAGTGTATTGGATGATTTTTAAAGAATAAAAATGTTTGTATTAAAGCCTATTTTTGTATAGAGGCTTATTTTGCATATAGTCCTATTATCAGCAATTCTCAGTCCTCTGTCTAAATCTCCTGGTACGTCCGCCAATCCAAGTTAAGAATGTTATTGGGCTAATTGGTTGTTAGGACACTCTTGCTCAATTGTGATGTACAGCTGAAAACCATTCTGCTAATAAGTGAGTATAAAAGGGAGAACAACATTCTAGGTTAGTTTAGTATCTGAAGCATCAGCAGTTGATGGCTTGCTGACCGACTCACAATGACCAATGAAGGAAGGAAGATACTCCATTGAAAACAAGAACATTTCACTGTGATCCCAAACTTTTGAGCGGTATTGTATATATTTGTTGCCGCTGTTTTGTGTATTCTACATCATTTGAACACACCAATGGTTGTTTACATTGTGTGAACATTTCATGTTGAATGGACCAATAGAAGTGCTCCATAACAGCTTGGTTCCATTGACTTACACTGAAAGTAAAGTATGTTTTTGGTCTCTTTTGTAAAGTTGCAATTTTGGACACTTGTTTTTCATTGGTCAGCGATGATATATATATGTGTGTGTGTCCCGTGGAATCCCTATATTAGTCATAGATATATAAAATATATTGGCTATATTTTGATATATGACTTGAAAGTGAATACCAGGTAATGCTAGCTAGCTGTATGTATGTATATTTGTATTTAGAAGATATATACAGAGTTGTGCTCTGATGTGAGTGAAATTTCTAAATTTCTTGCCATCTGAGTATTAAATCAGGCTGCCAAACTGAACATGACTGGCATAGAATAAAAAGCATGTTCCTTAGTACAAGCATTTGTAAGTAGATCCTAAAAAATAACTAGTCAAAAGAATGAAATAAGTTTATAAAAGTTATAAAAAACGAATTAAACAACTATAAAGAAGTTTATTTATTAATTTAATGATTGTAGTAACAAAAATTAGGTACATTAGCTGGTGAGTAAATTTATTTATTTTATTTCTCTATCTATGAAATGTTGTGAAACAGCTGTTTCATCAAAACCACCACTTCGTGTCCAATGCGTGCAGAAACTGAAACTATTGATTGGTCAGTTGATCGGTGACTGTAATGGGAACAAAAAAAAGAACAAGCTGATCTCTGAAATACTTTTCACAGGCTTAATCTGCAAGAAACATAATAATCTAATATATTTATTTGACACGGAGAACGTTTTGACACTTGGGCTTTTCTTAGCGCGCTCATGGTATGCCAGCAAACACTGCTATAAAGACCATATAGGCGTGCACCATTCTTTTAGCAATGTCATCAACAAGTCATAGTGACTTGAAATATATAGATAAAAATTCTGTATATTTTTTGGTTTCATCTAACAAGCATCTGGAGAGGTAGACCGAGGCACCAGCATGGAATTGCTGTTCCTTTAAAGTTGGAAAATTAAGATTCAGGGACACTGATGTGCGTAGCTGATGACAAAAGATACTGACCAGCTTCATGGAAAGTTGAAGGACATTAACAGGGAAGAGGAGGTTGCTCTCTTTTTGCTTGATCGGTGGCCAATATTAATTTCTTTTTTTTTGTTACCAGGTCAGTTTTGTGTTGGCTCATTTGCTCATGGGTTTTAAGGGTTTCTGGCTATGAACGGCCAGGAGCTTTTGGAGAACCATTGAGTTTCAGGTATAGGGTATAAGGTATAAGCTTCCATTAGTGGTGAACTACATACAACCCCAAACAGGTCTTGGTTGATTGGCTGCAGTGGGGAAATGAAGGGAAAATCTGTACATTCAGTGTTTGCACAGAACTATTTCTTAAAACTGTGAGACCATAAGTGGTTTAATTAGTGAACGTTTCATTAGAACAAGTGAAACATATGCACACACACACACATGCACGCACACACACAAAGCTACAGTGTTAAGCACCCAATTACAGGCATCAACCATCTCAGCGATGTTGCATCATCTTGAGCAGGGACCCATTTTATCGCCGCAAAAACAAAAATATTTTTGTCATTACGGCGCGGAGGCAGCTGCCTTGAGAAGAGCAGGTGTTTACTTTAAAAGCACGCGCCTCTGTGTCGCTGCCCTACATATTTTACCCACGCTGAGGTAAAAGTTGCCACAAATTACTCGCAAATGCCATCAGTCAGATCTGCGTATGTGCGCTGCTGTAAACAGCCCCTGTCAGAAAGGATGCCGAGTTACCTGTGGCACCACTCAACACACACACTTCCTTATCTGCTCTGATGTTTTGATGTCACCCAACGTTCCTCTCCAGGCGCTGAAGCTGTTGTAAGTAAACCCAATCAAATCTTTTTGAAGTAGTCATCTACGCGCGAGTCTGTCTACCTTAATGCTAAATAATTAGCGGCGCGCGCAGCGGCGGCTCACTGGGGTTCGTACCTCGGGGCCACACTCGCTCTTCCCCGCTTTGATCATTACGTTAATTAAATCTGTCTCTCGTGACAGGCTGGCGGGGGCGAGGGAGAGAAAAAACAGGTAGGTGTGAGGCGCACCTCGGAAACCTAGGGAACACCTGGTGAGCGCCAGTCATCAATCTGTCACCGGCAGCTCCGGAGAGCGGGAGCCGGAGCGCCAATGAAGGGGGCCCGAGCACCGCCCCAGCCGGACACGCAGACAGCTAGCCTCGCCGGTGCCCGCGGAGATGAGGAGTCACGTCGCCAGGCCCGGGTGTCAGTCAAAGGCACGACGTGAGCCCGGGGGATGAATTAACCGCGCGGAGCAGGAGATGTGTCAAAAGAACTCTCAGTCGGCGTCACACGCGCAGTTCTGTTTTTATACCTTTGTCTGGACATGCGGTCATACAGGAGCCCCATATGGTTTATAGAGAACTTATAGGTGTTATGTCATAAATCTACATAATCTACACAAACTTTAACATCACCCCAACTGAAACGTGTTTAGCATGGAACCCCTTTTGGTCCTAGATTTTAAAGGTTATTTAAGAAACCATATACAAGAGAGTCTCCATCACAGAGAACTATTTAAGCATTGAAGTGACCCTATGGGGTGTCACCTTTCCATATACAGTACTGGAAAAATCCAAGACCTTTGTTTATTTAAATTCCAGTAAAAATGATCATTAAGTCATTAAATGAAAACATATCGTTGATGTCCAAAAAAAATATGTACCGCCATTTCTATTGATTCTCATTTTTCTATGTTGTTTGAATACAAAAGCTGGGCTTTATATTATGTAAAAGTTTACTTATGAATGAACCAATATAAATTCTCTAAAACCACTTTAAATTAACTTACATAGAACGTTTTTGGCTGCCCCTGTAAAGTTACTATAAAAAAAAAAAAAAAAAAAAATATATATATATATATATATATATATATATATATATATATATATATATATATATATATATATATATATAGCAGAACCTTCAACATGATTTAGACAAGGTGAGAAGTTGCTGGCGAGGAAGCAGCACTATTTCTTATTCCTCTGAAGTTGGGCTGATTGCAGCTATAGTGATGAGATACAATGTACCTGACAGGTATATATATATATATATATATATATATATATATATATATATATATATATATATATATATATATATATATATATATATATATAGCAATTCCATTCTTTTCAGGATACTTGCTTTCAGCTTTTTTGTTCCTCAATACTTCTGTTTCTCATGGTCCTAGTAATTCCGAATAACGTTCAGTTCAGGTCTGGACTCTGTGGTGGCCAGTCCATTGTTCAGCTGCTTCTTCATTTACTTTAAGTGTTCTTTTCTGTGTATTTTCCTTTATTAGTAACAGCTTTCTGACAGTTACATATCCTTTCAGACCCATAGTGTCGAGGTGTCTTCTCACAGTAAAGAGATGGACAGAAACACCTGTGGATGTTTTCAGCTCTGAAGCAAGTGTGGAACTTGATGTTCTCCTTTCTCTTTTTAAGATACGCGCTTTTAAACACCTATAAGATTATAACAATATTATAACAATATTAACCACAATTATCAGCAGAATGTGAAAAATAACAGCTTGGATGGTACATCATTTGTTGTTTTACGGAGATCTTTGCTGAATTTAGCATGTTAATCAATTAGCCCTGGCCCATCCTGTCAGGTAATACCATTTTGTACCTCAAGAGGCGATAGCGAGTCACTGTAGCTGCCATCAGCCCAACATGAGAGGATTAAGAAGTAGCACTGCTGCCCTTTCTTACCTTATCTCAATCATGTTAAAGGTTCTGCTCCCAGTTAGATCAATTAAGCACAGGCAGCCAATGAAAGGACGTGAACATTATTGTGCATGAGTTAACATTGGCACTGTTTTCCGCCACAGGTGGCGCTCTTGGAGAGTAAAGGGTTGAAGTTTGAGGCTGAACTCATAATGTTTCTTCTAGACTTCTAAGAGTTAAATGGGGAGGGGGAGTGGTGGTCCATATTCTGGGGCATATGTTGCCCCTTATTGTTGGATCATGTTCCATTTAGTACTGTTTAAGTGATGTGGGCAGTCTATTACATCTGGCATTGACCCATTACTGGCCTGTACATTTAAATGACCTAACCTCCTCCACACCAATTATCATCTATCATATGGTTGTTATGACTGCATCCTGGACAAATGGGAGTTGGTCTTGGGCTTTTGCATGGTATTAACAATAAAACCTTTGTTTTTACTAAATAACCCCCTCAAAGACCCCCTTTTCTAGGGGCGTGGCTTGTAAGTAAGCTATTCAGAGGGTTTTTCTCTGTCCTTTTTGTCCTGAAAATGTATAAAACCACACACATAAGCACACACTCCAGATCCAGTCAGCCAAGGTGAGGTCGGCGAGGCGAGGATTTTAAAAGAGAGTGAAATTCTCTAGGTGTCAATTAAAGGTTGTAGCATTATAGTCCAAGACCTCACAAGACAAGACGGAGCAGTCAGTGCCGCTCATGAAATGTTAACCATCACGGCGATCCGGTCAATGGCGAGTCAGTTTAATGATGCCAAATCTCCATCGCTTTGTTGCACAGCAGCATGAGGGATCACGGTGGTTTAGCGCCCCTTTAGTGAGACTCGGGAATACCTTCCTTGAGTTAATAACACTTAACGCCGCTCGCAGATAAGTGCTATTAATATTTCACCGGACTCTTTAACAGAAGTAAGTTAACAGGGTGCTGGTTTAAACAGTGCCGTGATGGATCTGATTTTAAGTGGTGCTGTTTCATTTCTAAGCTACTGCAGTCAAACAGAGGGCTTAGCAGGCGAAGTCTGGAAAGGCTCACTCTCCTACATTAAAGCACATTCACAGCTCCTTCAGCTACCGAATGCACATAAACTCCATACTAGCCAGAACAAAAGCATAGGATCTGAGTTTTAGACCCATTTATTCTTTCATTCTTTCAGTTGATCTAGAAAGACCTGTATTTGGTACATAACCGTTACACTGAATGAAGGCTCTTTAAACTTCACACAGGTTCTTTCTCTTGAGAACCATTGAGAGGTTCCCTATGGAACTAAGAGTGGTTCTTTGAGTTGTCATTTTTCTATAATTAATCATTGTCTTGAACAATGATTTGTTAGCCAACCACCTTATTTTAATTGGGTGTAACTTCGGATCTTTTACATTTATATTCACCCATCCAATTTCCTGCATAAATTTAAATGATCTAAATAAAAAAGTCACATTTGGCTTGAGTTTGCATGATGCTTTCAGAGAGATCAAGCAATCGTACAAATGAAAAAGCAAACCAAACTTTGATGAACTGACTGATTGAGTGATTGATTGGTTGGTTAGTTGGTTGGTTGGTTGGTTCATTTGTTGGTTTGTTGGTTGGTTGGTAGGTTGGTTGATTGGTTGGGTTATTTGTTGGTTGGTTGGTTGGTTGAGTGACTGATTGTAAATACACCGTACAACTCAAATTATGGTACTTATTTGTTTATCTATTTATTCATGTATAAGCTTTCTGTAAATAGCCACTAAACATTTTATGACTTGTAACAAAAGCAAAAACCCCAAATACATTTAAGCATTTAAAAAATAAATAACCATTGACTGTAAATACTGTTTAAATGTGTAAATACTCCTCTACATGCCCTATATAAATATTAAAATGAAAGACAAAAAGTTAGCATTTTGCTTTCAGAGAGATCAAGCAACCAACCTACAAATAAAAAAAGCAAAACAAACAAGCCCAGAAACAGTCATGGGTGATTGCTCAAATATTTAGGAGAAATGTGAAAATGCCTCTCAATGCATAATTTTGAGGTTCTCTATGATGCACAGGGTCATAGAACTATTATGTTTTTGCTTTTATATAGAACTCATTTAAGTATTCAGAGAATGTATGGCAATCATCTGTTGTCCTCTTTGACACCATTTTTATTCAAAGTGAATAAATCGATTGATTCATTATTGATTGATTGGTTGGTTGGTTGGTTGGTTAGTTAGTTGGTTGGAAGGTTGAATCTTTGATTGAATCATTCACTGATTCAATTATTTATGTAACCAAACCATATAACTCTTATTCATTTATCCATTCATTCATGTACAAGGGTTCTGTAAATAGCCATTCATGCATTTGAATGGTTCTTTGAGTTATCTATTCTATAAATAACTATTGCCCTAACCAAATACCCCCCCCCACACACACACACACATACACACACCCTTCTTTAAGGAGGTATAACTTTGGACCTCATTCATTCTTTCACCCATCAACTCCCTTACATCCCACACATAAACACTGAAGAAACACTTAGCTTAAGTTTGCCTTTCATTTTTAGAGAGATCAAGCTATCGTCTTACATATATGAAAGAGCATAGGCAGTCATAGAGAGAGAGAGAGAGAGAAAGAGAGAGAGAGAGAGAGAGAGGATGTAGAAATGCATCTTTCAAGCCTCTTTGATTTGCATCATTAACAGTTTTGGACACTACAGGCAGGTCTAGTTTGCGCTTGGACATGGATCCCAGCTGGATCTCTTTCTGTGTGTCGGAAGTTGAAGATGTTTCGAAAATTGCAGCGATTACAGTGTTCACGTGCCATTGGAGTTTTACAGCCAAGAGCAGAGCGTTTCTAAAGCCAAAGCAGTCCAATAAAATAAAACTGGCGAGAAGTGGACATCTTTTCATTGACCACATGGTTCTCTTCAGCGTTTTATTATCATGGAAATCGACGACTTTTGTTTTTTCTGTGGGTTTTTTTTGTCTTTTCGTGAATAATTTTTCTTTGAACTCATTTGTTTTTCTTTACCTAATTTTAATAAACGGTCACAGGGAGGGGAATTGTGAAAGTTTTTATTGACTGCAGTACCCACCCCCCCCCCCCCCCCCCCGCCAACCCGCACCCCCCCCCCCCCCCCCCCCCTTTTTCTCTCATTCACTAGAGAGGTATTCAGCAATAAAAATATGATTTTTTTTAGTGGAATTCATTCGCTGGCCTTCTTTTTACTGCTTAAACTTTGTGTCTCAAAAATGATCAGCACATTACTAATAGAAGATATAAGCTTATGAAAAACTGCCCTAACAATAGTGTATTTGGAGTTCCAACCAACACACAAACTGTTGAGTAAGACAAGTATATAAAAAGCAAACCAATAGTGAGTTTAGGAAGTCTTAATCAGAAAACATGGGATTTGGATTGTGTATATCTTTCAACAACATTAAAATCATACTTCCCCCATCTGAGTATCTTTGTAGTATAACCCCAACAGCTCTGTTGTTTGCTGCACCTGGGTGGTTAAAGTTTATTTCCTATGGCAACGTCTAGCTATAGCTGATTTGTCAGTCAGGTTCATTTGTATTACAACAATGTTGTCACAAAGCTGCTTTACAGAAATTTGAAAACATGAAAACATGAAGTCACAGCATGTATCCCCCTGTGAGCAAGCCAGAGGAGACAGTGGCAGGGAAAAACTCCCTCAAGACTGGAGGAAGAAACCTTGGGAGGAACCAAGACTCACAAGGAGAGACCCATCCTCCTCTGGTCCAACAGTATTTATAGTGTATTAAACTAAAACTAAGAGAATCTCTGTTTGAAGACTGGATGGTAAAAGCTTTAGAAACTGCACAGGTAGAGGCAGTCTCTGACTGAGGCGGTCTCTGACTCAGTCTTTGTGGAAGGTGGGTGTGAGCTGAATTAAATCTTAATATATCTCAATGCTGGTACATCTGGATGGCACAGTGATGCAGATAAGGGTGTAGCAGATACGGCACGAAGGAAGAGGAGAACTGGTTGGTGTTAGTTGAGGAGAAGACCTTGATGGGCAGTCTTTCAACAGTATTCGGCAGGACAGGAGGGCAGTCATTATCTCAGAAATATTATCTAAATCTTCTTAATCATGAAGAAGATCACCTTAAATAATGCAGCAAGTAAATTTTGATAATTGTTGTTAAGTGCCGCTGTCAGGCCCGACTGAAAGAGTCAATGCATGTGGAATCAGGTAATTTCGAAAAAAACAAGCCAGTCGCTTTTTGAAAATCACAAGATATCAATTTCCTTTATGGAGAATATGACATTCCTTTAATAGGGCAAATCCAGAAGAGTAAACGAGAACAGGCAGGGTCAAAACCAATCTGCGAACTATATATATCAGAAGGAAAATACAAAATACAAAAAGGGAGAAGAGGACCCCACCTCTCAACACAGCATCAGTTGCCCAAAAGCTCTTAATTTTCTTTCTGGAGAATAGGACATTTCTTCATTAGGGCAAATCCAGAAGAGTAAACGAGAACAGGCAGGAACTATATACATCAGAGGGAAAATCCAAAATAAGAAAACAGAGAACAGGAAAACAGGTCGATAACCAGAAGGCAAAAGATGATTCGCTCAGAGCTGCAACTTACAAAACAAGTACAAAACCTTGCCAAGAGCTGAGGCAACAAAACAGTTTATATACACACAGGTTAATGACCAACAGGTGTGTTAGTATTCTGGAGACTGAGATCTACTGGACTCAGACGGATGCCTGATGGCAATGTTATCCGCCGGTGGCCTCTGGGAACTGTAGTCTCTAGGCTGAGCTGACTCACCAGCAGAGACGCAGGGCGTGACAGCCGCACCATTTAAGGCGTAACACAAACATTTGAACAAGAAGTTGACAAATAATAATAATCCCAGATTCTGTTAATCCTGTGCTATACATTTACATTTATGGCATTTAGCAGATTTACAAAAGTGCTTAGTGTTCGGTTAGAGTATGAATCTCTATCTAGTACAAACAGGTTTAAGTCCAAACTACTCTTATACTCAAACACTGCCATAAACACAGGGCCAGTGCTGATACCTAGAAAAAAAGACAAAAGCAATTCCTAGCAAGATTGGAACACCAACAGAGAAGAGAATAAATACAAGACTACATACAGTATAAGTGCAATACTTAGCCAGTGTTCCTAGAAGATAAAATGCAATTACAGTTTATATCAATAGTTTAGTAGATCAGTGCTTTACAAAGAGATAGGTCTTCAGTCTGTCTAGTTTATCATGTGGCTCATTATCATGTAAAGACCCAGGTTATTTTAATCTGGTGCTACAAAACAAGTCAGCAATATAATCCCAGATTAGATTATTCCAAACACCTGAATATATTAACCCTGTGCTATAATTAATGTTATATTAATCCAGTTCTATACAGCAACCAGTTATATTAAACCTGTACTATAAAATAATCCAAAGAAATTAACCCCAGTTACATTATTCTTATGCTAAAAAGAAACTGTATATATGTAATATAATATGTGTAAGGAAATTACATCAGGTTTATTATTAATCTGATCCTTTTAATCTCTTAATCTGATAATAATTGTATTAATCAGATATTAATTCTGTGCCATTACATAAGACCACAGAAAGAAACACCACATTAAATTGATGCTGTACTATAAAACAAACTATAGAAATAATCCTGGGTGATGATAATCCTGTGCTATAAAATGAATAGCAGAGATATCCCCAGATTATATTTAATCTGGCTTATAGAAACAAACCACAAAAATTATTCCAGGTTATCTAAACTCTGTAAAACTAAACATTGAATGAAAGTCAGTGCGTCTTTGGCCGTTTAACTCTAGTCAATGCCTATATCTGGGGCAAAGTCATTTTCTAGAAAGTCCTTGCTGTTACTTGATGCAGGATCCAGAATAACATTTACACTGTTAGTTGAATGTCTGTCAAATGAACTTGATCATATCAACAGATAAATGATGTGAGAGTAAAATGAGAGAATGAATGTATGATGTTTCTTACTATGGTAGCCAAAGCTGTAGTCATGTTGGTATGTCCCATGGAGGTTGGGGGTGTGGTAAACAGTGGCTCATATTATCATGTAAAGACCCTATTTTGTCGAATTTAGATTTCTACTGTATCATTTTGGACCATTTCTATGAGTCCATTCATCATAACATATTCACATAACCTTAATAGCAACTGGTGTTTATGAGGCATCTCAACCACAACCACAGATTTACTGAACTTTGGAAAGAGAGGGATCATAAAGGATTTAGGTAAAGGGCATTCATTGAAAGTGACACATACGATCTCCGTCTTCCTCAAGTTACGTGACGGTTCTTCCCTTCTCCATATGAAAACCTCTTCATCATTCCGATGGCAGTGCGAAAAGATTATCTCCAGAGATGATAAAAGAAAGGATACCCCGCTCACACCGCTGACACAGAAATGTTCAAAGCCATGTGGCGGGGTTGCTTCATCGCCATCCAGCGCCCACTTCAAACGGCAGCACAATGCAGCCTACAGCCTTAATGAAAAAGCCTGAGAGCAGGAAGTAGGCTCTGGTTAAAGCCTTTCTTCCCAGACTCCACTACCTTTGCCAAACTCTCCTACCTCACCTCTCAACACAGCATCAGTTGCCCAAAAGCTCCCACCCCCTACCCCGACACCCCCTTCGGTCTTCAAACGAGCCGGTCGCGAAACACTTTTCGAAAATCACAAGATATTAATTTCCTTTCTGGAGAATAGGACATTCCACTCGCCGCGTCTTCCTGTCATCTGCAGGCCATGAATGTGTGCGGTTATTTATAGAGCGGAGCCCGGCTCTTCTCCACAGGAAGCTCAGGCTTTTGATGGGTATCCAACAATGCTCAGGTGATTCTGATTAAGAAGAAACCAAGGCCTCCACAGAACATCAGAGAAAGCGGTCATTGATGAAATGGGACAGAGAAGCAGTGCTGGTCACTGATCTTCTTTGATTCACATGTGGGTCAAAGGTCAGATTTAAGAAAAAAGGTAAGTCTAAATAAGGTTGATGGGTTGATATTTGTAACACATAATTCAATTTAAGTATTAAATGGTATTAGTTGTATATAAGAAAGTGCAAATAATGTAATAATTACCACATAAAATTAATATGATTAATATAATACTATGAAACAAATCATATAAATAACACCAGATTATATTAATACTGTGCTATAAAACTAACCCTAGAAATAACACCAGGTCACTTTAATGCCATGTTACTAAATTAACCACAGAAATTGCTCCAGATTATATAAAATAAACTTTAAAAATAATCCCAGTATTATGTTAATCACATGCAATAAATGTACGGTAGAAATAATCCCAGACTAAATTAATTTTGTTATGAAACAAACTTAATTCCGATTATGTTTTCTTTGTCCTATTAAATGAATTATTGAAATAATCCCAGGTATTCTTAATCCTGTGCTTTGAAAGGAGTAATATACATAACATTATGTGCAATCTGTCAAATATTATATATATATATATATATATATATATATATATATATATATATATATATATATATATATATATATATATATATATATATATATATATTAGAAATAATTAGAAATTGAATTAATGGGATTAATTTAATGTTAATCCCATTCCAAAAAAGTGTATGACAGAAAAAAATATGCTAATCATGTGGTATACAGCAAACTACAGACATAATCCTAGTTCATGTTAATCCCATGCTATAGAATGTACTATAGAAATAATCCCAGATTCTGTTAATCCTGTGCTATTCAACAAACTATAGAAATAATCCTAGTTCGTGTTAATCCCATGTTATAAAATGCACCATAGAAATAATCCCAAATTACAAAAAAATATTGTGCTAAACAACAAACTGTCAAGAGAATCCCAAAATATATTTAGCTTACCCTATAAAACAAACGATAGAAATAATCCCAGGTTATCTGTATCCTGTGCTTTAAAAGGAACCATAAAAATGAACCCAGATAATTTTAATCTGATGCTACAAAACAAGTCAGCAACATAACCCCAGATTAGATTATTTCTGTGAAAAAAAACACCAGAATATATTAACCCCGTAATATAAGTAATGTTATATTAATCCAGTTCTATACAGCAAGGAGTCAAACGAACCCCAGTTTTATTAAACCTGTTCAGTAAATTAATATATATATATATATATATATATATATATATATATATATATATATATATATATATATATATATATATATAACATCAGATTTAATTTTATTATTAATCTGATCCTTTTAAGCTCTTAATCTGATAATAACTGTATTAGTCAGACAATAATTCTATGCCATTACATAAACACAGAAAGAGCACCACATTAAATTGATGCTGTACTATAAAACAAACAATATAAATAATCCTGGGTGATGATAATCCTGTAATATAAAATTAATTGCAGAGATATCCCCAGATTATTTATTATCTAATATGGGTTATTAAAACAAACCACAAAAATGTATCCCAGTTCATCTTAATTCTGTAAAACTAAAACTAGTGTATTTTGTTTTTTATTCTTTGTGGCTCACAGCAATATATGCATGACAAACTTTAAAACATGCCAAATGACGAACATGTTTTCTTCTAGAGAGCAGTCACATGTATTGCTTCAGCAACTTTGATGATTTGACAACGATGTGTTAATGCAGTAGCCACTCCCATCTTCCTAATCCCATACAAACCATTAACAACAAATCCAACGTGCTTCGTACTGTAATTGAACCACAGTGACGTTTGCCATTGATGTCACTGAACCGTAGTGACGTATGGCATTACACTGCTGGGAAAGCTACAGTAATGGGTAGTGTAATGGGGAATGGAAAAAAGTGGAGGTTTAAAAGTAATGCTGGAAGGAAGCACTCAAGGGTTTGAAATTTCCCAGATTGGGTTTAAGTAGACTAAGATACACACATAAACACGACTCTTTACTGCTTCTTGTATTACTGCTTAGCGTCTAAATCAACATGACAGGAAACCTGATCCTGTATGAACACTTTTAGCCTCACTCACCGTATGAATACTGACCCTGGAGCCCGAGAGATAGATAAAGAGAGAGATGTATATATAGGGAGAGAGAGGGAAGACGAAGAAGAAAAAGAAGAAGTAGATTCTTCCATTGAATATTCAGTTTGATTAGACGCACACTCTGCACTTGATTCCTGACCTACTTGAATGTTATTAAACGTATTCTCATGTTTCATCGGTTTAATAAACAAGAATATTTTCCCATGATGAGCCTCTTCGGCAAGACGTAGCTCCGATGTGAAAACATATCAGCGTGTGTGTGTTGTTGGGTTGTGCATGAATTTGGGTGTGAGGCATTAGCAGGTTTGAAAGTGAGGTACTGAGGCCAACCTGAACGTCCTGAGTGAGTGATTCTTGCTTCTGTATAAGTGCAACTTGCTGTTCTCTTAATTCGTGTGTGTTTGCTGGGCTGGGCTTAAAGGGAACCCCAGCTGGTAACACTTGTAAGCCTTAATATGGTGTAATGACTCTAAATGATATCTAATATCAGTCTTCCCGCTGCCTTTCTACTGGAAATAACATCAACAACACAATGTACATGGTTTTCTTTAAGCTAGGTTAGCTAACTGTCATTTACTCCTTCCAACCGCAGTCAAGTTTAGCGCTGCAACCATTTGACGTCATCTACCCAGCAGGCATTGCGCTTCAGAAATAATGGCTGCGTCCATATGTTAAATATTTAGAATAAAAGCATTCATTTATTAATAAATCTGCTACTTCTGTGATTTTTTGCAACATGTCTTTGTAAGACATGTAAGAGTCATTACACCATATTAAGGCTTACCAGTGTTACCAGCCGGGGTTCTCTTTAAAGTGCCCGGCAATCCTCCCACATTTAGCCAGACCATATTCAAATCCACTGTTGTGAAGTGAAATCGTGACTGTCTGAAAAGTGCAAGGCAAACGTTCGAACGGAAGTAGCCTCGCGGTTAAACCGTGTTACGAGCAGTGTTAATGCCAAAAGTAGTTAACTTTCCAGCGATTTTCACCTCTTTAGCAACATCTAGAAATGATCAGCACATACTTCTGCCCCTAGTTTCGTGTTTCTGAGCTAACATCACCACAGAAAGCCACACCTCACATCACCACAGGAAGTAAACAGTGAGCTGCATAATTGTTAATTTTAAATAATTATATATATATATATATATATATATATATATATATATATATATATATATATATATAGGTAGCTGTTAAGTCACAGAGTTCTATCTGCCATTTCTCCTTATAAGACAGATTATTTAGATGCTGTAGTTAGAAAGCAACTCTGTCACGGCTTGTTCCTGTCCACTGCACGCGACCGGCATGTTAGCTTAGTTTAGCTACTGGCTACTGCCAGCTAGCCTGAGGTTTAAAAATCCGCTAACATAAATGCTAATGAGTATAAAACTGCAAAATGGTCAAAGACTAGTTGCAAAGTTGCAAATAAAATTCTAACACCAGAGAGAATTGGAATACTTACACTTGAAAATGACTTCTCCGCTTGTAGCTTTGCTTTGGTCTACCATGTTGGTAAAAGTTTTGCCTGCGTTGCATCGTGGGATTGCCTTAGCAGCCGAGGAACCGTTTGATGCTTCCTTACAATTAAACCAATATAGGACGCCTCTGTTGACAATATGTTTATGGTATCTAAGAATTGGGACATAATGGGGCGCCCCATACTATGACATGAAAAGCTGTCTATGTGGACAGCTCGCTAGGTTTTGAAATATATCAACCGAAAAAAGTTAATCAGGGGTTGATGTACCCCATAATACTCCTGTGGCATGCCTAGAGTACATTGGTACCTGTTAGCGCGTTAACGCTGCATGTGTACTGTATGACCTCTGCTAAGTATGGCCTAGCTCTGTAGATGTTGTTAGTGTAGAGGATTATCACATCCTCTGGCCAAGTTTGTTATGAAAGGAGTGGTGGGGGGGTGGGGGGCTTACTTTAGAAACACATTCTTTTAGGTCACAGTAATTTTAACCAAAGATAACTAATTGTCCCGCGCAAACATTTGACTAAAAACCACCAAAGGAATCCACTGCACAAACATATAATTCAAACTCATTTTCGGGGGGCCGTAAACAGTTTGGAAGAGCTACAGGCTGGCCCGCGAATCAAAGGGAGGGGTTTATAATGAAAAAGTGTGTGGTTATGGGGTCAGCCACACTTAGCCTGGCAGACTGAAAAGCCTGGGAATGGAGCAAACACACACACACATACACACACACACATATATATATACACATAGTTTTAAAGCCAACAACCTCAACTCTAATTTAAACACACATCGGAAACCTGGGACGAAGTCCTGTCAAACAAAAAAAATGTCAACAGAGGAGAGAAACGTAAGAAAAGCATCTGTTGAAGGATAGAACTGGGAGAGAGAAAGAGAGAACCCTCAAATGAGAAAGCATTCTGTATAATAGCAGCACACCTTCTTAAGAAGATGAAGTTTCCGAGAACACTCACTACAGAAAGCTTGAGTACAGTGCGCCTGTATACGGCCTGGAAAAAGAAACACAATACACATATGAACTGTATACATAAACGTCGACTCAGAAGCCATGTCTCTGATGAAAGCATGGTGTTGGAAATCAAGCATTTCTCACGCATGGCTTATTGAAACAACTATACCGTATATCAATCTGTACCATGTTTATGTTTTTCTTTTTAAATGCAACCTGTACATTTCATTATATTGAACAGTTTCGTTTGATGCCAGACTTTTGTATTTCTTTTGCTTTGTGTTCATTTTAGTGCTGGACATTAAAAGGAACAGAAAAAAAGATTCCAAGTTGTTAATTCAGATTGTAACTAAAACGTGAATACCTATACATATAAATATACAAATACATATACATATACATATACATATACATATACATATACATATGCATATACTCATACATATACATGTGCATATACATATACATATACATGTGCATATACATATACATATACATGTGCATATACATATACATATACATATACATGTGCATATACATATACATATACATGTGCATATACATATACTCATACATATACATGTGCATATACATATACATATACATGTGCATATACATATACATATACATATACATGTGCATATACATATACATATACATGTGCATATACATATACATATACATATACATATACATATACATATACATATACATACACATACACATATGCATATACATATACTTATACATAAACATGTGCATATACATATACATATACATATACATATACATACACATACACATGCACATATACATACACATACACATGCACATATACATATACATATACATACACATATATATTTACATATACATTTACATAAACATATACATATGCATATACATATACATATACATATACATATGCATATACATATACATATACATATACATATACATATACATATACATATACAAATACATATACATATCCATATACATATACCTTAATCCTGCTCAAGAACAACACAGTAAAATGTTCTGATGGTGATTAATTCTATTGCTTATTAGAAAAAGTCTTCTAAAGATTCAACCATATATTGATATTTTTAGCTACTAATATCAAACCTGAAGTACGTAGCCTGGGTGTGATCTTAGACTCTGAGCTCAGTTTTATTCCACATGTCACAAAATCACAGTAGCTTTTCAAAATATGAGAAATGTCATCAAAGTTCGGCTTCAGAGAGAGGCAGAGAAACTCGTTTATCGCCTTTGTTACAAGCAGAGTTGATCACAGCAATGGTCTCCTAAGAAAACAATTCATCCCTTACAACTCGTACAGCACGCAGCAGCTCGGACCATAACAACAACTAGAAAAGAGCTCCTATCAGTCGTGTTTTAGAGGAGCTGCGCTGGCTCCCTGTATCTTTCAGAACAGACTTAAAAGTTCTGTACTAAAGCCCTGAATAATCTAGAACCTGCTTAAATCACAGAACGTCTCTCTGGTTATGTTCCAACTCGAAATCTTAGACCTGCAGGTACTGACCTTCTGCGCATCCTTCAGTAAAATACAGAAAACCTGGAGAGACTCAGTTATTCTGCTTTTGAACTGTGGAGCTCAGTTCCAATATTCATTAGATAGTCAGGATCAGTGCTCATTTAAACCGGCTCTCTTTAACTTTGTGTCAATGTCTGGTCTTTATTTGCTGACTGTACAAAGACGGCCTCCTTCAGAAAAACACCAGAGAAGAACCGCCACTGCGCAGCTTAACATTTCACCACTGCGCAGATACTCACCGATTGGCTACAACCTTGGCTTTGATAATCAAAATAAAAACATCTCAATAAACAATATGTATTAAATCATTTGCATTTAAGAAAAACCTTAACATTGTATTACCTATAATGTTTAACTTTGTCTTTGGTAAATTAAGTTTATTATTACCGATGAAAACTGTATGTAAAGCACTTTGAGCTGCCAATGGTATGAATAAAAATTATTAATCTATAAATAAAGATTACTATTATTTTACCGATATCTGTCTCATCTGTCTATCCCCATCCCATAAAAAGGTAAGTGACACGTCGCAGGAACGACTCCGCTTTGCTTTTGACCTTGAAACGGCTGGTGCCCCATTTCTGATTCCAGGTCAGCGCTTGCATATAGGCTTCCTCTCCGCCTCCGGCCATAGGTCTCGCCCCAGATGTAGGTGTGCTTATGGAAAGGCCCCACCCATTCGCCCTTGGGGAACGCCGATCGCTCATCGCTGAGACTTCCAGAGCTAAACCCTGTTTCGAGGGCAAAAAGTGGTCCACCGTTCCTCAGCCTCTCCAACTTGCTGCTCAAGGCCTTTTGGCTCGATCTGTTAGATTCCTTCAACACTGTGAGCACAGCAAGTTGGGAACGTGATCCAATAAAGCCAAAATGCAGCATCGGATGGGTAAGATGGGGTTAAAGTGAGCGGCACAGTCGGAAAACGTCGGCTGAGCAACCTGACATAAATCCTAGAAGTATGGTTGAGGACAGTTTGGATACACCACGGCGAGAAAGAGAGATGGCGAGTCCTGCAGTTCCACGGAGGTATCACTTAACATTCCTGTATAAACAATTTCCTGTTCGCAAAACCCCTGTTTCCCACTCTTCTATTTAGAGCAGGGGCCGAATTCCCAAGCTCCATTGTTTACCGCGAATAATAACATGTAACGATTAATCACGAAGCCGCGCTTCTTTACGGCATTTTCCCATAAACTTCAACTGGACGAGAACAAACAAAAGCCAACACATTTCAGTTGCCATAGTTTCGGAGCTTTGTTTAACTCTTCGAATCTGTTGATATAAAGAGGGCGAGACGGAGCGAGGGAGAGCACACGCTCCAGAGAGAGAGAGAGAGTAAACTCGGTCAATCTGAACAGTCAATTGTAATATCTGAGGGCATCGCGGGCTTTTCCAGCACAGCCTACAGAGGCAGAACTAACAAGTTAAGCCCTGCCGGTGAGTTTGCATGGCCTAGTAATGCATACATCAAACAGCGGCACTTAGTCAATATTGGAGTATGGAAAATCAACGCGCGGTTTTAAAGGCGCGGGCTTATGCCTCCACGGGGGCTGCGACAGCAACGGGGGTCCGGCGGGGAGATTTCCTTAGGCAGAGCTTTCTACCATTTCTCATTTGTAACATTAGAGCAGACGGGGGGACTGACACACACACCAAAACAAATTACTGCGAGCAAGGCACCTTGGCATGGCAAATCAACTCCCATTTGATAGATGCAGAGGCTGAGTGGAGAAGGGCCGCACCACCTCCCGCAGTAATCTGAATATACTAAGGGTTATTAAATATGCATCGGGGTGCACAGCTGGGAGGGATATTGTTCCTAAAGAGAGCGAAGGAAAACAGTGCATTAATAGACAGACAGACAATGAGGGAGCTAGGCGCGGTATGGTAAAGTATATTTCTCATTTGAAAATGCTTTATTAAGCATATGAATGTTTCCTACCCCTTGAGGTTTACGCATCCACCGCACTTTCTTTCCTCGTTTCTCCAACTTTCTGCAAGTCGCTCTGCAATACTTTCCGCAGAGCTGCTGAGTAATAAGTCCTGCGCCACAGTTGCAGAACCCAGAAGCCGCTCGAGAAGTCAGAAATAGACACGGACGTAATAATAATGTTAGAGTGACGGTTGACAAATGTTTATATACTACAAGAACTATGAACTGAAAGATTGGTGGCAAAAATACCTTGACTTGGGGGCAGTTAGTGAGCTTGTCATGCTTAAAGAGGGAAAACCAAAAAAAGTAAACATTGTAACATCTAATGCATATGTACATATATATATATATATATATATATATATATATATATATATATATATATATATATATATATATATATATATATATATAATCTGGTTCCATTGACTTACAATTAAAAACTGTTTTTATTCTAATATTAAATAATATAAAACATCTCCTATATATCTTATAATCACAATCACAATCTGGGTTCCATTCCCGGTCTGGACCATCCTGAGTGGAGTTTGTATGTTCTCCCCGTGCTTGAGTGGGTTTCCTCCCAGTTCCAATAAAATGCACACTAGGTCGATTACTCAATCTACATTGCCCGTAGGTGTGAGTGTGTGTTGGCCATGCGATGGACCTGGTGCCCTGTCCATGGTGTACCCCGCCTTCGCCTGATGATGCTGGGATTGGCTCCAGGACCCAATGACCCCAACTAGCGGGATAAAGCACAAGGTAATGGATGAATGGATGGTTAAATATTCACTCCTAACATATAAAAGCAAACATCCTTCAAAAAGTAATACGATCTTCAACCAAGGTTCTATTAGTCACTTTGCGAAGTGTGGACCACTAAGTCAGGGCAAGGAACTCTGAGAAACTTGGGACTGGAGTTCTGGGTGGCTTCTGCTGCTGGGTTTGAAGCCAGACCCCCCCCCTTTATGCCAAGTGAAGAGTGAATAAGATTTTGGAACAGATGGAGGAGCTGGGGAGGTGGTGGGATGCGAATTTCGTCACAAGAAGGTGAGGGCAGAGGAGTGGTTTATATAGAGCGTGTAATAGTGGAAAGGAGGAGTTTGGGCGTGGTCCTTCTCCCAAACTTAAGTTATTTCATAACTTCATATTGTGAGTTGGTTGCTTGAGCTTTGGTTCGTCAACACAACAATTCAATCCAGCTTCCAGACTGACTGCCATGCTGCCCCTCCTAATACTGTATGTATATATATATATATATATATATATATATATATATATATATATATATATATATATATATATATATATATATATATATACAGTGCCTTGCACAAGTATTCGCCCCCCTTGAACTTTTCAACCTTTTGCCACATTTCAGGCTTTAAACATAAAGATATGAAATTTCGGCCCCTTTAATTTCAGTGCAGCAAACTCACTCCAGAAGTTCAGTGAGGATCTCTGAATGATCCAATGTTGACCTTATTGACTGATGATGATAAATAGATTCCACCTGTGTGTAATCAAGTCTCCGTATATATGTACCTGCTCTGTGATTGTCTCAGAGTTCTGTTTAAAGCGCAGAGAGCATCATGAAGACCAAGGAACACACCAGACAGGTCCGAAATACTGTTGTGGAGAAGTTTAAAGCCGGATTTAGATACAAAAAGATTTTCCAAGCTTTAAACATCTCAAGGAGCACTGTGCAATCCAATCGTTTATCTGTGGAAAGAGCTGAAAGCTGCTGTTCACAAACACTCTCCATCTAACGTCACTAAGCTCGAGCTGTTTTTCAAGGAAGAATGGGCAGAAATTTCAGTCTCTCTCTCTCTTAGTTTTTTTTCTAAAAGAAGTTTAAAATATCCAATAAATTTCGTTCCACTTCACGATTTTGTCCCACTTGTTGTTGATTCTTCACCAAAAAAATTACAATTTCATTTCTTTATGTTTGAAGCCTGAAATGTGGCAAAAGGTTGAACTTTTGCAAGGCACTGTATACATATATATATATATATATATATATATGTGTGTGTGTGTGTGTGTGTGTGTGTGTATGTGTACAGACAGTGCTACTGTTAGCACCTCCTCCGTTTCCGATCTGATCTTTCAGGGGCCAGCGTAGCCGAAACATTCAGCCACTTGAGTTCACTGCACTTGATGTGAAGCTTCTCACGTGAAGTATATCCGTTCCAGATGAGCGGCTGGGCGTTGAGCACAAGGCCATGCAAAGAAGCTTAAGGGGTTAAACCATCTGTAACCATCCTACCAGACACGTTCTTTAAACATCAGCATCCAGTCCATATGTCAAAGCCCATCCTCAGAGTTACGCTTGGATATTTGCTGCTAATCAAAACGCACTCAGAGCCACGCGCTCTCAGATCCTGAATAGCTGTCATATTTGCTTTCACCTGACGTGCTGCTGTGGGCTGGCAACAGTCTGCCATCGGGGTAATATCCTCTCTGATGTCGTGCCAAACAATGTTTTACTGCTTCTGCGTGTAATAGATGGCCGGCGTGACGGATATGGTCATAATATTAATGTAAGACTGACAGTTAGATGACGTGAATTATAGCCGGCTTTATTTTAGAGCCGGCTTTTTCATTGGCCCCCCACTAAATGCCATATATAAATGTCATCGGACGGCGACCATAAACTGCTGTAAAGACGATTTGATGATAGATTTCCCCTCTTATCTATAGT
The DNA here is from genome assembly GCA_021613375.1 of Megaleporinus macrocephalus. Lineage (NCBI taxonomy): Eukaryota > Metazoa > Chordata > Actinopteri > Characiformes > Anostomidae > Megaleporinus > Megaleporinus macrocephalus. The sequence goes on along the minus strand of CM038704.1, from coordinate 41,463,087 downwards.
TGTTGTTTACCAGCGAGCCTTCTTTCACGGCAGATGCTCGATGCCCGTGCACTAGTCACAAAGCTCCACAGTACGGGCTTTCATCTGCTTTCTAAAGCAAAGCAACACAAGCTGTTTCCACTGCAGCAATTGAAGCATAAGGTTAGTTTAGTAGAAGAAACTGTTAAGGTGGAGGGGGGTTCTCACACATCCATTGGAAACATGTTCCATATTAGCCAGGTGTAAAGAGTTCAAAGTGCTGCGAGGAAGACGCAGCGAGAGAGAGAGAGAGAGAGAGAGAGAGAGAGCGTGCAAGGAAATATACACATAAACGCTCAATTACTATGATAATACGAAATTGAGTAAGTTCACAGTAAGTAATAATAAAAGCTTGAGTTGGTGGCCCAAGGCTAAATGTAGCTCCTTCGCTGGAACGGTATGCTTATTTAAATTACAGCAAACGCAGGAGGAATAAAACTTCAGCGGCTGTCACAGGTGGCAAATAAGCACGACTTAACTGAGGCCATGTGCAACACATAAAAATGAGTGAGATGGTTAAGCCTCACAGTGCCCAGACCCGTACAAAATGTGATTATGTCAGAATGTATTTTAGAGTAGACTGAAAAACTATATTGCAAAATACTTTGGTTAGAGGGGCATACTGGCGCAGTCACAACCAAAACCTGGTGTCTCTGGAACCATAAACCTTACATTTTTAACATTATTATATATGTTAATGGAACCAGGTTTGTGTTCAGAACCACGTTTAGACAACATCTGTTTATCATGAAATTTAAAGACAATGTAAATGGCAACTGGAGTATTGAATTCCATTATGCAGACTAGTAAGAACATTACCAAAACAGAGATATAAGGTTTTTATATATATTATGTGTACAGTTCAGTGTCAGTACTGTGTTAGATCTGACTGCAGTTCACTTATTTGGCCCATTAGGTGCCAGCAGTTTAGTTGAGCACAGGTCTAAATGGATCGCTACTGAGACCATCTCCAAAAAAAGAAGAGCAATCTTACTTTAGTTTGTATATTGATATGTATATTGTCGCTGTCCAAAGAAAAAATAGTATCTCCAAAATGGCAACTTTACAAGAGAGGCCTAAAATGTCTTCACTTTGGAACCAGAATTGTTTCCAAGCTATATTGCAACATTTCTATTGGTTCATTGGTCCATCTATTGGTGTGACAGATCACAGACGATGTTCTCTACCCTCACACTGCCAGAACCAGGAAGCGGGCAGAGAACATTGTCCGTGATTCGTCACACCCTGGACATCACCTGTTCCAGTATCTTGCCTCAGGTCAGCGTTTCAGCCAGTTGAGGATCGAGACCTCCAGACTTCAGAGAAGCTTCTTCCCACACGCCATCACACTCATGAACAGCTGAACATTACAACACTCCATTCTGGACACAGTCTACTACATACATACATCCATATCCAGATGTTCTCTCACTCTTCTTTCTCTGTACAGTCTACTACATACATACATCCATATCCAGATGTTCTCTCACTCTTCTTTCTCTGTACAGTCTACTACATACATACATCCAAATCTAGATGTTCTCTCACTCTTCTTTCTCTGTACAGTCTACTACATACATACCTCCATATCTAGATGTTCTCTCACTCTTCTTTCTCTGTACTGCACTCTTATTTATCTGATAGTGTCTCAGAACACTCTGTACCACCGTCTCCACCAGTGACTCTTCTGTTCTTTATATTTATATCTATTTAATTTAGTCTGCACTGTCCTTTACTGCTGCACTCAGCACTTTACTCTAAATACACAAATCTGCACATGTTAAGTTTACAGGTGTGTCTGTGTGTGCCTGTGTGTGTGTGTGTGTGTGTGTGTGTGTGCGCGCGTTTGTGTGTGTGTGTGTAGGTTGGGTGTGTTTGTTACTTCTGTAATGTCAGTTATCGTGCACTGTGAGCTACTGTAACCAAACACAAATGCCTTGTATGTGTGAGAATACTTGGCCAATAAAGACCGATTCTGATTCTGATTCTGATTCTAATTAATTCATCATGAAATTTTCACACAATGTAAAGACCAGCTGTCGTGTTCAAATGATATAGAAAAATAAAAATCAACAAAAGTGGAGATGATCTTCAAACTGGCAACTTGGGCAAAAAAGTCTTCACTTTCAATGTAAATCAATAGGACCAGAATTATTTCCAAGCTGTTTTGCAGCATTTCGGATGGTGCATTTAATTGATGCAGAAAAATAGAAATTGACAAAACTGAAGATACATGATTTTTATTGTACAGCGACTGTGTAAAGTGTACTGTGTACTGTGTAAACTGATACAAGTGAAATATGCTCTAAATTAAGCAGTTCTGTTTTTGTGGTCCTTCAGGATATCTACACTGGAAATGGCAAATGCATGTGTCAACACATTAATAAACCTCAGACCTACCAGAGAACAGCTCAATACCTTAGTTTCCCATTCCTGTCTTGTACCTAGTGCTCCAGAATTGCTTAATCTGCCCGGTTTATAATGTTCATGTAACAAGATTTCTGGGTACTGGGTCATTTGTATATACCTTATTATCAAAGAAATGATAACAAAAATTGAGAAACTGAAGAAAACTGAGTTATAGGATTCTGATTTGACGTCCACAGCATATAACTCTCATTCAATCTCAATAGAGAAAAGAAAGGACATTAAAAAGTGATTAAAACGTGGTGGGAATGAAAATTTAGTAGATCTTTGAAAATATCTAAATACTTCACTTAACTGAGATATAAATACTTTTACATGGTTTAGTAAAAGAATCTTGCCAAATCATTTCTTTTTAGTGATGTTGCGAGAACAGGGGTCATGATGCCCACAATGCAAATATAACCATTTTTAATTTTACAAAAATTGCCACTAAACCTACACAGTACAGTGCACAGTAAAGCTAGTGTTTCTATTTTTTTTATGATTTTCTGTTTTTGTTTCTCTGTTTTCATGCATGTAAACAGCCTGCTAAAGTATAAAACCCCTAATTAAGAAGTTCTCTCCCACAGAAACCACTTTTCTCAGCTGCCTAAAATGCCTAGTTGGAATTTCAGCCTTTTTCTCTGTTACAGAACGATGATCTCATTTTGTAACACAACCCCCATCCACTCAAGACACAGCAATTATTAAAGGCTCTGACAGTTGATGAATCAGAACATAATGAGTGAGCTGATCAATTGGAGCACACTTAGTTCATTGGGAGGCGGGGCTTAAGGACACAGGAGCTCTAATAGAGAGTTTCAGTATAAGAAAAAAAAAACAGACTTATTAATAAAATTATTAATATTAAAATTCAGCATAATATGCCACTTTTAAAACAATGTCCCAGACATACTTTATGAGGGAGCTTTTGGAGACATTTAATGCCTTGGATGTCCAGTTCCTATGTGTCCCTTACTGTTTATGTTTCTTTAGAACAGTTGAAAACACTCTGAATGACCTTGTGCACAGCATAACAACTTAATCATGCAGGAACGTTTACAATGATAAAACTTTCAGATGACCTTTTCTTCCTTTATAACAACTGACAACCTTACTTAACAGCAAGATCTTAAAGAGTAAATATAGTAAGTCGTATTAGCGGTAATCAATGCTGAAAATTGGGCTCATGAGGACCTGACATGTTATCATTTACAAACATCACAAAATCTTGTAATGGATCAAGCACCTAACTGCTTTATGCCTGAGGATATTTGATTTACAACCGAATGAGAGCAAAACAGAAAAAAAAAATCAATACATTTCAACTCACTTGGCATGCTTGTAAAAAAGAAAGTATATTTTAATCATTAGGGTAAAAGATAATATTTTTGGGGGATTTTGGAAAATATTCTAATCTAATTAGGCCTTAAGTATTTATTTATATATTAATTAGTGAAGAAGCTCGTGAAAGCTTCAGTCATTAAGTTGTTTATGAAAATATGATGATAAGAGTTCGCAAGACTTTTTTTTTTTTTGCTTTTGCCACAAACCAAAGTAAGTAAGTTTGCCTAGTAGCCATCCATTTAGACCTGTGCTAACTGATGGTACTTAATGGGCCAAATAAGCAAACAGTAGTCCGATCTAACACAACTGTATACATAAACTGATAACATTACACTGGCTTGACTCGTTCATTGGTGCCTTAATCATTCGCCCACGATGCTGAACAGACCCTCAAATTCAAAATCTCAAAGTGATCTCAGAAAGAATCCATTACTACCTCCGGAGAGCTGTAAGCATACACCTTCGGCAGTCCTCGTCCATTACTGGCGTTTTCTTAACCGGACTGTTGCATATCGGCAGCGCGTCAGGCTAAAGCATCATTGATTGTTTCTCATTATGTGTACAGCAAAACCAATTTAGCTCAAGAGGCTCCACTTAGTTTAGCCGTGTTCAGGCACTCCTCCACCGCGCCCTGGCTGAATCCTGATGTGTCATTATTGCCCCCTTTCCTTCCAATCATTGTGTTTTTAAAGCTGACATGGTAACTTCGCCCTCTGTAGTCTCGTACGTTTTAGAAGCAGATGCTTTAGCAATGTTGATACAGCACTGGCATCATTCGGCCTTACACTGAACAGTGCTGAGATTAGATTTACACTACGGTTGTACCACGATTCACTCATTAATTCCCTGCGTGAACATGGATGTGAACAATGGTTGGTCATTTTAGTCCTCACGGTTTTTGTTTTGTTTAAGATGAGACGAAGATACACCGGTTAGTCACTCAGAGATGCTTAGCATAGCATAGTTCTTCGTTAGCATAGTTCAGGTTTCCACCATGGTTCATCTACGCAGTTCCTAGCAGCTGTAGTCACAATGTACTCAGTTGATGATGAAATAGACTGAGGTAATGACTCTCCACCCGTCAGTTGAGTGCTGTTGGAGGACTGACCATCAGGGCCTCCTCCCCACCCATCACCAGCCAGCTCTCCTGTCCATTTGTGTCAACTGCTACACCCTCAGTTACATCACTGTACCGTCCAGATGGGCCAGCATTAAGATAGGATGCGACTGTTTCAGCTCACGCCCATTTTACATAAAGACTCGTTATAGACTGCCTCAGTCAGAGACTGCCTCAGTCAGAGACTGCCTCTACCTGTGCAGCTTCTGAAGCTTTGCTATCCAGATTTCAAACAGAGACTCTTTTATTTGGTAAGTAGTTTATTAAACTGTAAATACTGTTTGACCAGAGGAGGTCCAGAGGTCTCCCCTTGTGAGAGTCTTGGTTCCTCCCAAGGTTTCCTGCCACTGTTGCCTCTGGCTTGCTCACTGGGGGATAAATACGTTGTAACTGTCTGTTTTCAAAACTCTGTAAAGCTGCTTTGAGACAACATCATTGTAAATGGTGCTATACAAATAAACTTGACTTGACTTGACTTAAAATCAGACCCAAATCCAGTTGAGTAGCTAAGCTTATAAGTTGCCTGGAACTATTCAGTTAATAGAAAACTAAAGCAAAACCCTTAAATTTGCTTTTTTTTCGTTTGGCATTTCAAACTCTTTAAACATTGAGCGGAAACATTATTTCTAGTCAAGGAGCTCAATGATTGGTCAAAGCTCACTGGATTTAATGGTGTATTTCATGCAACCAAAGTGCCAATGCACTGGACTGATTGTAGCACCATAGGAAACAACGAATTCCCTGTAAAAGGTGTTTCGTTATTACAATCTTAAGAAAAATGCCTTATGTGGTTAAAAGCAACTAAACTTGTAACTGGAATGTAGGTTACATGACTGATTCTTTCAACCAGGGCTAAGTAACACCAATTGAACTAAGTAAAACCAATTGAATTACTTGATTGACTCTATTAATGAAGTATTTATTTGGGTTGTACCAACAAAGCACTTTTTACAGAGTTCTACTGAGCTTAAAGGAACTTTGTCACAATGACTCAGAAGTACCACTATTTGTTCCCCCAAAGAATGTATTCAGTTAAAGATTTTTAGTGATTAATTTGACATAAATGAGCTATGAGGGTGAAGAACCTTAGATAAAAGTTTTGGAGGAACCACTGTATTGTTAGATAAACCTAATATTGTGTGATATATTATAGTTTTCCTCTTTAAATGTGTTTTTTTAAGGATCTGGAAGTTGGAGTGTACACATATATTATAGTTGCTTTATAATGCAAACACATAAACGAGCCCCTAGAAGTAGCAGTTAAGTTTCCTTGGTGCCACATCTCTTTTTTGTAAATAGAAAAGTTGTTTTATTGGATTTAGAACTTGACAAAAAGTTGTCATAGTGTTTGGAATCCTGTTGTCTGAGGAATCAATCATATTGTCAATTGTTGAATCTGAAACAAACTGGAAGCTGTTGATGCTGAATGTAAATAACTATGCAATTAATCACCCAACCATGTAATTATGTTTATGTAACATAGAGAAATGCTGATAATAACTCAACCTCTTTTTTAACTAAGGGTTAAACAACACTATTGTACTGGACGGCCGTGTTTGTGTTGTGTTTGTTTGGTCCACATAGCGCACGACAATGCTAAATATAAACATCGCCTTAAGGTTGAGCATTAGGGCTTGTTGACTTTAGTCACTCTCAGGGATAAATTCCCATGAATGCTTCGGACATTTGCTTTTGTTTTCCACAGAGCATAAACAGTGGCAGTAGCTTTCCCACCAACATGGAGCAAAACAGAGAGAGAGAGAGAGAGAGAGAGAGAGAGAGAAATAGAAGGCCAAAAACACTAAAGCCTGTGGCCTTTGTAGTGCGTCCAAACCTCTACAGCAGTGAGAAACGTTGCGGGAGAAAGAAAACAAAAAAAAACCCAACAACTTGTGTGCAATACGGATCTCATTCCAGACGATCGTTATCGGGTCCAGCCTCACTAACTATCCCAGCTATCATAAACAAACAATTTATACGACTTCTATGCACTCAGCCTGATTTGATGTGTCAAAGGGGTCAACCACAGAAGAGTTTGGATAGCGCTCAGAGTGGTAGCTCTTTGGGTGTCAAATCAGGGGAAAATATTGTTTGGAGGAAAATAAAGCATCATTCAGAAACTATACACAGTATTCAGTTGTGCCCCTCATGGAGTACCTGAGTACCTATTATTGATATACTGTATATCATCACTGTCCAAAATGGTTGCTTTACACCAGAGGCCAGAAACTGTGCTTACTTTCAATGTAAGTCAGTGGAATCCGAATTTTTTCCAAGCTATTTTGGAGCATTTCCATTGGTCCATTCATCATGAAATTTGCATACAATGTAAATTGTAGTTTTTGTGTGCAAATGATGCAGAAAACCAAAAATGGACAAACATGGAGATAAAATTTTATCTTTGGATGCTGTAGCTTGGGTCAAAGTCTAGTTGAATACATGTTTATATAGTGCTTACTTGTCTACAAAGAAAAGGCTGATGGTTAGTAGGACTTTATATATTTATTCATTGATGTATTTATTTATTTATTCATTTATATCTGTTAAGCATTGCACCCAAATTGGGTTTTAGTCCACCGAGTGTTTCAGTTCTACGTCATTCCTTTCTTTGCAATTCGCCTGATTTCGCTTGAACATTTTTCTCTTTTTTTTCTATTTTTTCTTCTGCTCTCAGCAAAAGGACACCCACACTCGGGTGACTGTTTATAAGGGAAAAGATAATTGGAGGAATATTTGTGCTCAAATATTGCCCTTGTTTTGGGTTTCATTCCAACAAAGCAATTATTGGATTTGTCTGAACCAAACAGAGGACTGGCAACATGCGTTTGAGTCAGGTAAATATTGTAGGTCATTTGTTGTGAATTCGATTTGCCCCTGGGCTGAAATAAAAAAAAGTATTTATGTAAACTGTAAACATTTGATAATAAAATAAAAGGAGTTGCAAACATTTATCAAAAGAAAGAGGGAATCTTTTAATATAAACATGTCTGAGGAAAGAATAAAAAAACTAATGTAAATATGTCGCAACGTTGACAACACTAGGGTGAGCAAGAGAGAGAGAAAGAGAGAGAGAGGGAGAGAGAGAATACATACCAATGACGCTGTATCATGGACTGTAGAAGACAGGGGTCAGTGCTGTAATTGTAGCTTATAATATACAGCTGAATTATATCATTTTTTTAATTATTGTATTATAAATAAAGTTATGTTATACATAACTTTATACGTTATACATAACGTTTGGTTAACGCTGGTCAAATGTTGATTTTCTAAAAATAATTGGACACATTGACTACAATTAACACAAAATTCCAGTTTGCTGAATTTAACGTAATAAAACACAAAATTAAGTTGTTGTATTTTAATTTATGGCACATTTTGCATTTATTTTAGTTTTTTCCAATATTTTATCCAGTATTTTGGAAATAAATGCATTTATTTTAGTCTTTTTTCTAATATTTTATCCAGTATTTAAAAAAAATGTCCACCACAAGTTGCTGAAAATTGTATTATATTTAAGTTTCATCCTTGTATCCCACTCTATACTGTATTCCTTCTAACAAATTTCATCCAAATTATAAGTTTACAGCACACAAGTTGACAAACACAGCCTCAAATTTAATGTACATGTATAAAGATTTTATAAAGTGCCTATATAAAATTCTATCAATCCATCAATCCATATTGTTCACACAATATACAGGACAGGTGGTTTTCAAATGGTGTAGACAAAAAAAAATGTTATTGGCTTTTATATGAGAGCCAACTACAATATGTTATAGTCAACTACTGAATAATTAAGATCAATAACAGAATAATAGAAGCTTAAGGGGGCTCTGTTATCACCCTGATAATGTTATTATGTTATGACCGATGAACAACACGTTTGTGGGAATGCACGTGTAAACTGGTATAAGTTACTAGCAGGTCAGACTGTAGCAGGGAAGGCTTTAGTGGTGCTAGTTTTTCCTTATGACCTCGTTCGTAGCAAATCCAAGCAAACCGCCCTCATTTGTAATAATCCCTATGAATTCTTCATGAGCCGAGGCTGGGTGAGGTTGAGGGGGGGGTTGGTGGATTGGGAGGCTGGCAGTTGGCTACTTTGTTCACGCGCGTCGCCGTCCCTCGAGGCCCGCGAGAGAAAAGCCTCCCAGAGTCAGAGCCCCTTCCGTTCAGATGCTGCAGGAAAGCTTGCGTTCATCTGTTAATGACAGGTCCAATAAGTGTGCTGGTGGGACAGGCTAATCGCAGTACGCTCCTGCACTGATAGCTAATGACAAGAAGCTAATAGGCCGCATCTGGGACTGATTTGATCAAAAGACAAACATTTAAAAGTGGCAACTGGCCAACGTTTTTATTTTAAACAGGGCAAGAAATGAAACCAAATACATAGTGATTATCATATAATTTCAGGAAATTCATAAATATGGTATCAAATGGAAGTATCAATTATGTACAGTTGATTATACTTTTTATTGATTGAATAATATTACTGATTGACATTTATTATTATTATTATTATTATTAGTAGTAGTAGTAGTAGTAGTAGTAGTAGTAGTAGTAGTAGTAGTAGTAGCAGTAGTAGCAGTAGTAGTAGGAGGAGTCTATAAAATCTATAAAATTGTACCAGTTTCTTAACAAGTACATGTTTACAGTCAACATCATTCTATAAGCAAAGCTATTATACTGTATATATATATATATATATATATATATATATATATATATATATATATATATATATATATATATATATATATATATATATATATATACACACTAAACATATGGTATATAGTATATATAAGAAAAAACACTTTTGCCTGCCTTTACTTTTGCCTGCCATATATGTGTGTGTACAAATGTGTGTGTGTGTGTGTGTGTGTGTGTGTGTACAATGTCTAGGAATAAACTTTTAGTTGTAGCTGTTAGTTGTAGAAAAAAGATAGATATATATATATAGATATATAGAAATATATGCGTTTACATATTGTAAAGGCAGCCAAAAGTGTTTTTTCTTATATACCATATGTTTAGTATATATATATATATATATATATATATATATATATATATATATATATACGTGTGTGTATATATATATATATATATGTATACGTGTGTGTATTTGTGTGTGTGTGTGTGTGTGTGTGTACAAAGTCTAGGAATAAACTTTTTGTTTGTTGTAGAACCTTTGCGACATGTGAAAGAACCTCCCACATCATGTCAGTATTCTAGTAAGAACTGTTCTAGCAGTGTTCTTTCCAGGACCTGAAAATGTTTCACACTTATAAACTGCTTCTTCTGTCAGGCTTGTTTCTTTAGATGTTCTTTAAACATGAGACTGCTGAAAGAATAATAATAATAATAAAAACCTTCCATGTCATCATGTTCTGTAAAAGTTTTAGAAAGAAGATCCGAAGGGTTCTGGTTTAAACTTTTAAAATGCACACACACACCTGAATTGCAAATTTTTTTTTTTACTTTTAAAAATTTTTAGCACTCTGGCTACATGTCTGTTTTTAAGAGTGCATATACTACACAGTACGATTGATGGTGTACAACATGAAATATAAAATAGTGTCCGGTATATCAGTATATAACATTTCCATGTCATTAACGATGATATTTAAAATACATACTGTCAACATGCATGATGACCATCAGTCCCTGACCGAACATACCCAAATCTCGCAGACCAGGCGGAAGCGCTGCTGTATATCACAGCGCGGTAAATAGGTCTGTAGTTCAAGTGGTCATTAACAGGGCGGCCGGCGTGCTTTCTGAGGCTGTGCGAGAGGAGAAAGCTGTAGATAGGCCCGGCCTCCTTCTGGCACTTCTTCACCACGGCGGAGAGTACGGCAGCGTCTTCCACAGCCTACTGCTGCACCCTACAGTTAGAACAGCCCCAGTTCACTTTTACTTTCTCCTCTCTACCCACTTCTCTCTCTCTCTCTCTCTCCCTCCCTCTCTCTCATTCTCTCTTTCTCTCTTCTCTCTCTCTCTATACACACACACGCAATTTCTCTCCCTTGTTCTCACTTTCTCTTTCCAAATCCATGACACCTCACCCTTTCGTTCTCTCATTCCGCCCACCTACCCTATCTGTTACTATTACTACTACAACTTCTCGCTCTCTCTCTCTCTCTGTCTCTCTGTCTCTCTCTTGCTCTCTCTCTCTCTCAGTAGTAATCACTGTCGGTAGCCAGCTCCCTCCTCATCACAAGGCTTTCGCTGCATAAATCCCAGTTTTAAAGAAGTGAACATATCCGGAAGAGGAAAAAAAAAGAAAAGATAGAAAAAAACAGAAAAGAAAAGTTCACATGCCCGATTCCTTTCCTGGGAAACCGACATTGGACACTATTTCAAAACCATAATTGTACTTCGGGCCTTCAAATGTAAATACCAGTGGGAGAAGGCATTAATTATTCACAGCTACTGTGCATACAGGAGGAACATCTTTGTGACCGTAATCTTAATAACTTTGGGGCTAATGATCTTTACAGAATAATTGATCTGTTCAATTAGAACATCCCCCCCAACCACCTCCCCGCCCCTCCCCTCGCACCCTAGCTCGCCCCTCCTTCCGCACTCTTTTAAACCCTGTGGTGTTAAACTTAAGTGCGGAAGATAATATTAGGAAGTGCTTTCGTTTGCCTGTTTCTACACTACAAATGAAGACGTTCCCTTTGAGCGAGCATTACAGCAGCCACTACCGTTCGGTAGAGCCGCCTTACTATGTAGAACAATACGAGAGACCAGCCTTCATTCATTTAATTCAAAATGACCAGTAAGTGGTTCAGCTTTCAGTATAAGGAGAGAAACGGGTCCATAGATGGACATGTACCTCAGAAGAAGTATCATTATAAGGGTTTGGAGCCTTGTATTGGTCGATCATTATGAAATTTCTAATCAATGGAGAAGCCTCAACATCTACATATAACATCCAGCTATTCAGTGTTTAGTGTTTATACGTTCACAGGGGTCACCTCCAGTCTGTGTGTCCAGATATCATCAAGCTATGCCGGTGACATGGATTTCATTGGTTGCTGTCCAATGAAATACATGCTTATCCATTTTTGGCGATTTTGAGTTTTATAGATCTTTTGAACATGACAATGGTCGTCTACATTATGTAAAAGTTTTATGATGAATGGACCAATAAAAGTGCTCCGAAATTGCTTGCAAATAATTCTGGTTCCATAGACTTACATTGAAAGTGAAGTATGTTTTTTTTCTCTCTTGTAAAGTTGCAAATTTGGATATTTTTAATGGACAGCGACGAAATGCAAGATGGTGGTGCATCATGGGTAAACACATATCTCAGAAGGAGATATGTGTTTAAAAGAGGGGGCAAAAACATTATACATATATTAATTTTTGAGTATTTCTTTTGGTTCAACCATCATGGTAGTGACCATATCAGAAGTGAACCAGCACAGAAGCCTCAACTTCTACATATAATATCCAACTTTTCAGTGTTTAGTGTATATACATCTGTAGGGGTCACCTCCATGTGTGTCCAGACATCATCAACCTATATGGACGGACTGCTGTTGTAATGATGTAGGCTTCAGTAACAATATAGCTACGCCGGTGACACAGACTTCAAATGCTGATGATAAAGAGATTGAGGTGCATCATCTAGTCTTCTGAATAGCCGCTCTGCCAAGTTGTGGTTCATGGACTGTTGTTTTGCTCAATAGCACATACGAGCAGAAATTCTCTGGCATGAGTAGAGCTTTTCTTGAATAACAGCACTTCCATCACTCTGGAATTGACAGTGTCCTCGCTGGTCATGCTGCGAGTGATGCAAAGACACTTTGAAAATCCGATTTGAGCAGCCCGAGTGTCCAGACTGAGATGTATTTGTAACAATCTGATCGGTATCGCATTTCTAACCATCTCCAAATCACCGCCAAAAGTAAATTTCATGTGATTTTTTTTTTTTTTTTGCTCTGCAGATGATCAAAAAACACTGAGTGGTCCTTTTGTATATGATTATTAAACTTAACAGAGTGTCAGTAACACATCAACAACACATCAGTGAAGCAGCAGTAGTGAAGCATCTGAAAATACTAAAGTTAATATCTTATAGATACACTGTTGATATATTACTTACAGTAAGTAGATGTATTGTTAATATAGTATATATAAAAGTAACATTAAATAGTTAAATAGCAAAGCCTAACCTTACCCTACATCTAACCCTTACCCTGGTCCTAATCTTGACCCTAACCTTACCTCAAATTCTAATCTTGACCCTAACCCTGGTCCTAATCCTAAACCTAACCATAACTTTAATCTATCTCTAATTCTAACCCTAACCTCAAGCCAAGCTAACCTAACCATATCCTTCACCCTAGCCCTAATCCTAACATAAACCCAAAACCTAATCCTGTCTCTAACCATAGCCTTACTCCTAACATCAACCCAAAGCCTAATACTATCCCTCACCCTAGCCCTAACCTTGACCCCAACCCTAACTCAAAATCTAATCCTGACCCTCACCCTGGTCCTAATCTTAAACCTAAACCTAACCATAACTTTAATCTAAAGCCTAACTCTGCCCATGGGCCTAACCCTAACCTCAACCCAAAACCCAACCCTATCCCTCACCCTATCCCTAATTCTAACCCTAACCTCAAGCCAAGATAACCTAATCCTATCCTTCACCCTAGCCCCAGTTCTAACATCAACCCAAAACCTTATACTATCCCTCACCCTAGCCCTAATCCTGATCCTAACCTGAACTCAAAATCTAATCCTGACCCTAATCCTGACCCTTACCCAGGTCCTAATCTTAAACCTAACTATAATTTTAATCTGGGCCTAACCCTCACCTAAACCCAAAACCTAACCCTGTCCTTCACCGTAGCCCTAATTCTAACCTCAACCCAAAACCTAATCCTATCCCTCACCATAGCCCTAATCCTAACCCTAACCTCAAGCAAAACCGAATCCTATGCCTCACTCTAACCCTAATCCTGACCCTAACCTCAAGCAAAACCGAATCCTATGCCTCACTCTAACCCTAATCCTAACCCTAACCTCAACCCAAAACCTTATCCAGGTAGACTCTGGTTACAGGATGGTGTGGGCAGCTTGTTTGTTGAGGAGGTTGAGATGGTCTGTATTCTATCTGTTACATGACCAGTGACCACTCAGGTGAACATCTACAGATATGATCTTAGAAGCTCTAAATAAGGTAAAAACAACTAAATCCATTTAAGCCATTTAAGAGGCTTAATAATCTACTGAATGTATTCAGGTGTTTCATTCCTGTTGCATCATTGATATGGTGCTGTTATGATACTGAGAGTCTGTTGAGCATCTTTTTAATCTAAAACAAACCACTACATATAAAGTGTCACCCAAAATCTACCTGAATACATCTGGACACGCCTTGGGCTGGCAGTCCGGCCTGAAAGTTCTAGTAACACTCCTGCTCACAACCCAACTAATCCCAAACTTAGTTGGTGATGTTGGGGTCTGGGGTTGTTAGTTCATTTCCCAGCATCTTCTTTGTTTGATGTGTCTGTATCTTCTTTTCACATTGAGGAGCTTCTTGACAGCTACACATCCTTTCAGACCCATAGCATTGAGTGGTCTTCTCACAGTGGAAGGATCCTTCAAAGAGGAAAGCTTTAGGTGCTTTGCTATTAATATGATGGGGGCTGTTCTGGTGGTTCACCAGCTTTTTCACGGTTCTTGGGAATTCTTACTTTCTCATGCAAGTTAACTATAGTTCTATCTATCTATCCATATCTATCTATGGTTTATAGTTTGTCTCCTCAGAAAAATGAATAATTTAATAAATTCTTTTGCACTGTGTAGTGTAGATATAAACACGATAAACATGAGAAGTGTTAAATGCAGAAGATAATATTAGGACATGTTACTGTTGTTGTTGTTTACATTTCGACACTCTGTTGAAGTCTTGAAGTGGTGTGGTTGGAGCTCCGAGACGAGCTACCGATCATTCTTTCTCTCTCTAAATAAACATGCAGTGTACTGTGTGGTTTTAAATGTAATTGCTGTGTGTTTGGCACAGATGAGCGCTGGTGTAGCGCCTGTTGGTCCTGCATTCATTACTTGCTTGCCGAAGCCTCTCCCTTCAGAAAGCCTCGGAGTGGCGGAGACTTCTGCAGCTCTAGTGCAGTCGGAGCTGACCCTGGCATATGGCTCAGCCTGGCACATCCACGGCGAAGACGCCCCAGCACCGTCTAAAAGAATCCGTAAATATGGCTTTCAGACGACTGCCAAAATCCACATGTACCTCAATTAACCCTTCACGTGGAGTCAGTCCTCTTTCTTTATTTCTGCACTTCTTTCTTCCTGCACTCCTTTCAGTGCTAACACTTCCTTTTGTTCATTTTCTTTCTTTCTTCCACATTTTTCATCCATTATTTTTTTTTCTCTCTTGACATGAACCTCAATTTACTCTTCATGTGGAGTCATTTCATTCTTTCTCTGTCTTTCTTTCCTTCTGAACTTTTTATCAATTTATCTTTATTTTATTGTTGCTTTCTTTTTGCTTACATTCTTTCTGTTCCTTTCTTTTCTTTCCTTCTTTCTTTATTTTTTTTTTCTTTTTTAGGTTCTGTCCACTTTTTACATTTTATTCTAGCTTTCTTTCATCCTTACTTTTTCTTTCTTTCCTCTTCCTTTTTTACTTTTTTCTTTCTTCTTTCCTAACACTTTCCACATTTTCTTTTCTTTTCTGCTTTATTACTTTCTTTCTCTGTTTTTCCTATCTCTCCTTTTTTCTTTCTTTATTTTAATTTTACTTGCTTTCTTTCTTTTTTTTCTTTCTTTCCTCTCTCCTCCCTTTCTTGTCTATTTTTATTCTTTATTATTTCCAGCTTTCTTTTATTCTTTGTATTTGATTGTTTCTGTCCTTCTTTCTTGCTTAACTTCTTCTTATTCCCCTTTTATGTCTTTTGTCCATTTTTCTAACTTTTCCATCTATTTCTTGCTCTTTTGTTTTTGTTTATCTTTCTTTCTTTTTGTTATTCTCTTTCTGTCTGATTCTCTTGTTTCTTTCTGTTTGTTTCTTTATTTCGTTTTTTCTTTGTATCTGATTCTCTTCTTTTCTTACTTTTATCTTTCTTTCTTCTTTCTGTCTGATTCTCGTTTTTTTTCTTTTTTCTGTCTGATTCTCTTTCTTCTTTTTTCTTTCTTTCTTTCTGTCTGATTCTCTTCTTTATTTCTTTCTTTCTTTCTTTCTTTCTGATTATATTTCTTTCTTTCTGATTATATTTTCTTTTTTGTCTGATTCTCTTTCTTTTTTCTTTCTTTGTGTCTGATTCTCTTTTTATTTTTATTTATTTATTTATTTTTCTTTCTTTCTTTCTTCTTTCTTTCTGATTCTCTTTTCTCTTTTTTCTTTCTTTCTTTCTGTCTAATTCTCTTTCTTTCTTTCTTTCTTTCTTTCTTTCTTTCTTTCTTTCTTTCTTTCTTTCTTGCTGTTATGTTGTTGTAAGCTAAAGTTTATAGTTGCTGGGCAGTGTTTTGATTTGCAGAATGGAATCTGCAGTAGCCAATTAGTTCCATTGACATTCTTTTGGGGTTTTCACTTCACCACACACACACACACACACACACAAACACACACACACATACACACACATACACACACACACACACACACACACACACACGCACACACATACACACACAAATACACGTACAGATACACACCTTCAGCTTGTTGATAAAAACACACATATATATGCAATAAATTTAACTTTTTTTATATTCAAACTAACACTAACACACACAACTACACAAACAACTTACATACACTAAACTTCCTACTTGTAACACACACATGCACACACTCTCAAACACACACACACAGAGGTTTCCTAACTGACTCCGCCCTCTGAGCTAACAGCGTCTATAGAGGGTCCTGGCTGGCTGCGCTTGCAGATGTCATCAGCTGTTAGTGCCATTAGAGCCGTTAGAGCTGTTAGAGCGGGCGGGCAGCGCTCCTCACGGCCACGGCTCATGTCCGCATGCATTTACTGCCCTCTGTGCTACGCGCAAACACACACACACACAGCCTGACGCAGGCCTGTCCACGCTGTGCTCATGTCTTTCCCCAGGCTGCCCTTCATATCAGCAGTAATACAGAGAGAGAGAGAGCTTTGCTCCAGCTCCTCTCACCAGAGACATCAGCTTTGTTTGAACTAGAAACATGAATTTTCTCACTGCACAGTATAGACACTGGAGAAGAGTTTAAAGAGTGTTTTTCTCTTCTTCCGTTCTTCCACCTCTTGTCTGAAGTGCTGAAGACCACCCTTCCGAGCAGAATTCCATTCCTATGAGAACTCTCTGTGCATTAGCATTATTATGGGTCATAATTCATGCATACTGTGTTATATGACACGTAATTGCTCGTGAAAGTTTAAAGCGCGTTCTACGGGGCGCCATAAATCCTCAAAGTGTAATGTATCGCAAGTCTGAACCCAGAGGACGTACAGTAAACACTGTCATATAACGGGTAGGAAACAGCAACACATGTTTTATCAGGTTGTTTCTTGAACTGTCTGGTTTTTAAAAATATCCTGTATGAATGAATGATCATGTAAAGTCAGTGTTCTGATGTGAAATGAGTCAGAACTGGTCACAGGGGCAGAGACAAGAACCAGACGGTGTATGAGTTTAGTGTCTGTAGAAGCTCACTCATATGAGTTATTGCAGACAACAGATACAAACATGTTCTTCAGTTACTGGAGACACTGTTTTACCATAGTTTAGAGAAACGAGTTTATAAAACATGTTCATGCTGGAGAGGTACATGGAAGGTTTTGTAGGGCAAAACATTTTTGAGATATAGCACTATATTATCATACTATATCGCTATGACAATCCATCAAACTGTATCGACGCATCAACCAAATAGCAAGAGTCCTGTTCCTTTCTTTTCATTATTGCTTCCTTCTTTCTTTCTTTTTAGTTTTTGCTTTCTTTCTTTTTTTAGGTTATGTTCTAGCTTTCTTTCTACATTCCATGCTTTCTACCTTCATTTTGTCTTTTGTCTTTCTTTCGTTTATTCATCCATACTATTTTCTTTCTTTCTTTCTTTCTTTCTTTCTTTTTTTCTTTCTTTCTTTCTTTTTAGGTTTTGTCCCCTTTGTTATTTAATTCTGGCTTTCTTTCTACTTTCTATGCTTTCTACCTTCTTTTGTCTTTTGTCTTTCTTTCGTTTATTCATCCATACTATTTTCTTTCTTTCTTTCTTTCTTTCTTTCTTTCTTTCTTTCTTTCTTTCTTTCTTTTTAGGTTTTGTCCCCTTTGTTATTTAATTCTTTCTTTCTACTTTCTATGCTTTCTACCTTCTTTTGTCTTTTGTCTTTCTTTCTTTCATCCATACTTTTTTCTCTCTTTCCTCCTTCCTTTCTTTCTTTCTTTCTTTCTTTCATTTATTCATCCATACTATTTTCTTTCTTTCTTTCTTTCTTTCTTTCTTTCT
Source organism: Megaleporinus macrocephalus (assembly GCA_021613375.1). NCBI lineage: Eukaryota > Metazoa > Chordata > Actinopteri > Characiformes > Anostomidae > Megaleporinus > Megaleporinus macrocephalus. Next base: position 41,444,719 of record CM038704.1, on the reverse strand, counting down.
TTCTTTCTTTCTTTCTTTCTTTTTCAGGTTCTGTCCACTTTTTTATTTAATTCTAGTTTTTCTTCTACATTCCATGCTTTCTAACCTTCTTTTGTCTTTCTTTCATCCATACTTTTTTTCTTTCCTCCTTCCTTCCTTTCTTCTTTCTTTCTTTCCTTCTTTCATTTATTCATCCATACAATTTTCTTTCTTTCTTTTTTCCTTTACTTCTTTCTTTCTTTTTTAGGTTCTGTCCACTTTTTAATTTAATTATAGCTTTCTTTCTTTCTACATTCCATGCTTTCTACCTTTTGTCTTTTTTTTATCCATACTTTTTTCTGTATTTCTTTCTTTCTTTCTTTCTTTCTTTCTTTCTTTCTTTCTTTCTTTCTTTCTTTGTCGACTTTTTATTTAATTCTAGCTTTCTTTTAACATTCCATTCTTCCTACCTTCATTTTTTTTCTTTCTTCCATCAATACTTTCTTTCTTTATTTCTTAATGTTCACAAGTCTAAATCCAGAGGACATACAGTAAATAACATGTTGGAAACAGCAACAAATATTTCATCATATTGTATTTTGATTTGAGTGGTTTTTAAAAAATCCTGTATGAATGAATGATCATGTAAAGTCAGTGTTCTGACGTGAAATGAGTCAGAACTGGTCACAGTGACAGAGACAGGAACCAAACTGTATCGATGCATCAACCAAATAGCAATAGAGCCCTGGTGTTATTGATGTGATGCATCAACACTGATGCATGCAGGTTTATTTTCATCCAGTTCCAATGTTATCTACATTTACATCCTGTCTATATGCTCACTGTAAATTTTAACTCTGGCATTGTCCTTTATATTGTGTCATGTGTAAAATAGTTCTTCCCATTAACTTATATAGAAAGTAAAGAGGTTCACTGTTCATTGTGGATATAAAAAAAAACAGCTGCATTGGAGACACATTACCATCCCTATAACAAAAGCACTGTAAACAAAACAAAGTCTAACAAAAAAAATCTACTTTTCTTCTTTTTTTTTTACAACAAATCTTTATAATTATTATATCAAACCACTCTGAAGAATTTTGCTTATTAACAAATCTCAGCATTGGTAGGATCTTCAGTGAAGTTCCTCTTTAACCATTTACACGATGCCTTTACTATAACTGATATAAAACTCCACTAGAAATAGTCCTGTTAATGTAACGAACATTAAATTTAAGAACATGTTTCCCCCTTTACTATAAAGCTGCTGTTTCACAGAGACCAGGTTTTGCCACCACGGGAACTATATCGCTGGTTGCGCCGCAGCTCCTCCGACGTCAACACCGTTTCTCTAAGTATTCAGTATCCATCGCGATACACAAAGTACCAAATCCTCAGCTGAAATCCTCTGCTAACTTCACGCGAAAGATCTGTTGGTGCGCGAATACGAGACGTGCATTAGAAAGTCTTTGCTGTGTGTATAGTACACGCCGAGCTGTGTGTAGCACAGATTGCAGTGTTGACAGTGTATCTGGGCTTGTGTGAGAGAATCGTGACTCTCTGGGCTTTTTGGCTGTGCGAGACTCAGTCTGGAATGTGACGGGCCACACTCGGAATTGTGAGGGGACATATGGGACAGTGGTACTAAAGGGTGCTAACACAATTAGCTTTGCACATGTATGCAGGACCACCGACTAAATCAGGATCAAATACAAGTTTAGGTAACGTTTCAGTTTGAACCGCTACTGCTGGAGGAGTACTTGCTAAAACTAACCTGACCTCAGATCTAAACAATTATGGAGGCTACTGCTGGGCTGGGGGTGTGTGCTTTCAACACAGAAAAAAAAACTAAGCAGTAGAAAAGAAACGTGGGTGAAGTCGTGGCTGAAAAGAAGAAGTCGACAGGACTCATGCATAGTGCAATGCAAGCTTGAGGTCTTAATACATACATACGTTGATTTGGTTCTGTTTAGCTTGACTCTCGTTGGTTGATGGTCTTTCAGGCATGAGGTCAACATTGTGATTCACACCAGAGTATCAGTGTCCACCTCACACTACAGGATGCTGAGTTGTATATGAAGAACAGGAGAACTGGACTAGGAGAAGATTGGATTACAGACACCGTACACCTCAGGATAATGTGGCAAAGTGGTTATCAGTCATATAAAAAATAAGTGACACAATAATAAAAAAATAAAGTAAACTATTTAGAGATGAACTGAAAATGGGTTTCCTAAGAAAAAGGACCAAAACTGTCACCATCACTCAAACAGTACTACAATCTTTAAAAGACACATCAAATCTGAAAAATCCAAACAGGTCTTTGTCCATCCTTCCACTGCTGGACATCAACTCAACACTATGGTTCCATAGTGCCAAGAAGCTGCCAAGAAGCTCCTCACTGAGGAAAAGAAATAAGAATATTTTCAAATAAAACAAGGAAGTTGTTGATGTTCTCGGAACAATGGCACTCGGCCTCCGGTAAATGTGTCATTCAATGTGTTTGGGATTATTTGGATCATATGAAGCAGGAAAAGCAACCAATGTTTAAACTTTAGAAGGGTGTTAATATCCCTAAACTCAAGTCTCTGGAATTTCAATTTATTATTATTATTGCATCCAATTACTGCAACCAAAAACTACAACACCAGTTATTTTGCATTACCGTAAGTGCATCGTCCAGCATTGTTGTCCACCATCTACGTCACACGCATAACGCCCACCGCAGTTTCTGAACAGCAGGTGGAGCTAAACAGTCTTTTAAAGGCTCATTTAAACTCCCTCTATGTGCGGAAAGGTCTGCATGCGTTTCAAGTGATATAACCATCACTGCCCACACGCTTCTCTGCGTCAGCTCCGTTGACATGGTTGTTAAGCAATACTTCCAGTAGAGGGCAACACAGAGTAAGTTAAACGCCAGTGGATGAGTTCACAGTTCTGTAATTACTTCAAAAACAACGAAAAACAACCAACTCCCACAACCAATCTTCAAAAAGTCTCTCCGGTTCTTCTCCGTCGTGTCCGTATGGAAGTTGTCACATCTTGCACCGCCCCCACGGTCTGCAGCGGTATTGACCAGTCCCGTTCACATCCATAAGCTTTACAAAAATGTACAAATTACACACAGAGTGCGGACAGAAAGCTCCATGCGTATCTACATCCATATTTAATGTTGAGTATAAATAAGCCTTAAGTCAGAAACCATTTTATTTTTTAACAATCAAGTTAGGAACTCAAATTCCACTATATTTACGTGTTTGAAGTTTTCATATTAGCTGCTGCTTAGCCTTTAATAAAAATAGAATTCCCTTATAGGATAGGATCCGCAAAGCACAAATTCTGACCTTTGTGAGAAACAGAACAGAGAAACTGCAGTAAAAGAAAGAAACAGACTCGGAATCACGTCGTTGCGGAAGATTCCACTTTTTACGACTCCTACCAAACTTCCTTAAGTGAAATCAGTTTTGCGCGCGACAGCCGATCCAGCCTTATCTGCGCTTTCTGTTCTCAAAGCCATAATCAGCTCCATCAAAGCAAAACTCCCCGTCCAAAACAAATCACAGTCAATCAGATATACGGCCTGCCGCTCTGCGCTGCAGGCTTTGAGGGAAGCCGCGGAGCCGGTGCATGTGTGCATTATCGGCACATCGTGCACTGCGTGCCTTTTATGCGCTAATCGTCCCTCCTCGCTGAGAGTATTGTGTTTGAATCTCAGCGAAAGAGAAAAAAAAAAGGCCCAAAAAATGAAAAGCACTTTATGGGAAATGAATGCAAATGGTGCGCGATGCCAGAGACGCTTCGCACAAATGGAGAAGCGCTCCGTTCATATTGACGGTGATCCAAAAAGAAGGAAAAACGACAATTCACAATGTGTTTTAAAGTACTTTGGGTTGGGGGGAGTGGGGGGGGCAGGGGAGAGGGAGAGAGAGAGAGAGAGAGAGACAGGCATTTTAGTATTGACGTATCAGATTAATCTCCTTGTAGAAACGGCGGTTAGAAGATTAGACAGAAAACAGAGCAAAACTGTAAATTGGACCACCACTGAGATACGGACAGAGGCTTCCGAGGGAGAGAGAGAGAGAGAGATAGAGAGAGAGAGTATCAAACTCTGCTGCATCTCTATCATCCTTTATCGGTGATACACCTTGTGATCTATAGAGAAAGAAAAAACAACAAGATTGAGAGAATGAAAGAGTGGGAGACACGCTGCGTTCAGAATCGTTCACTCGTTAACTTTTTCACTGTTCACTACACAGCATTTGCTCACTGTCCCCATAAAAAAGCCAATTTTGGGTGATTTTTATTTTTCTACATGATTTGATCTCTACAGTTGTTCTTTATATAAAGTCATCGGGTGTGTCTCAAAACCTAGTGAGTGTCTAAGTAGGCTGTCTAGGTAGGCAGCTGTTTAAGTAGCAGCGTTCTCTCCTCATCTCTCCTCATAAAACAGATTACTGAGACACTCTAGTTAGAGAGAGACTGCGTCACAGCTTGTTCCCGCCCACTGCAGCATGTGAGCGGTGGTTTAGCTGGTTGCTAAGCTACCGGCCGGCATTCAAAACAATAGCCCGAGGCATAAAAATCCGCTAGCATAAATTCTAATGGCTCAAGTATAAAACTGCAAAATGGTGAAGGACTCTTTACAGAGTTGATAATAAAATACTGTGTTGTGTGATTATATGACAATAAACACATTAAAACACCAGAGAGACTCAAAATAACTTACATTTTAAAACCACTTCACTGCTCTGAGATTTGCCTGTGTTGCATCATGGGATTGCCTTAGCGGCTGAGGAAGCGTTCGATGCTTCCTTAAAATCATGTCAAAATAAGGCTCCTCAGTAGACAACATATTTAAGATATCTAAGAATTGGGACAGCCTACATGTCGGGAGCATGCATGCTATGATGTAAAATGCTGTCTATGTAGGCAGCTCACTAGGTTTTAAGACACACCCATAATTTCATGATGATTGGACCAATAAAAATGCTCCAAAACAACCAAATACCTTTTTATTCACTTACATATATTATATATTATGTATATACATAGAAAGTGAAGATCATTGTTGTCCTCTACTGTAAAGTTATGATTTTGGAGACGACTTACTATATACTCAGCTGACCTGGTGATGAGCAAGTGACTGTTCAGATGCTACATTTGAAAACACTGCTTCGGTGCATTCTTATTCTGTTGCAAAAACAAATCAAGCATGTGGCATATGAACTGCTGAACGGCAGGTTTAGTCCATTACTGATTTTAGAACATACGTGTCGTAGTTGCGATTCTTATGGGCTCAGATGTGTATGTATAACCTTTGGATGCAAATGGTCCTCCAGAATGGTTCGGTAGTCCTTGGCAGTGACGCCCCCATCTAGCACGAGTATTGGGCCAAGGGAATGCCATGATATGGCAGCCCAAACCATCACTGATCCACCCCCATGCTTCACTCTGGGCATGCAACAGTCTGGGTGGTACGCTTCTTTGGGGCTTCTCCACACCATAACTCTCCCGGATGTGGGGAAAACAGTAAAGGTGGAGTCATCAGAGAATAACACATGGTTCACATTGTCCACAGCCCAAGATTTGCACTCCTTGCACCATTGAAACCAACATTTGGCATTGGCACGAGTGACCAAAGGTTTGGCTATAGCAGCCCGGCCGTGTATATTGACCCTGTGGAGCTCCTGACGGACAGTTCTGGTGGAAACAGCAGAGCTGAGGTGCACATTTAATTCTGCCGTGATTTGGGCAGCCGTGGTTTTATGTTTTTATGTTTACAATCCGGGTTAGAACCCAACATCCCTTTCAGACAGCTTCCTCTTGCATCCACAGTTAATCCTGTTGGATGTGGTTCGTCCTTCTTGGTGGTATGCTGACATTACCCTGGATACCGTGGCTCTTGATACATCACAAAGACTTGCTGTCTTGGTCACAGATGCGCCAGCAAGACGTGCACCAACAATTTGTCCTCCTTTGAACTCTGGTATGTCCCATGTCTGATACAAAGCAAAAACCTCTTTTTTGTCTGTAGTAAGACACCACTGCATTGCATTATGGTATACATTGGAGATTCTAGCATGCGTCGTCGGTATGCTACAGTTTGTGATGCATTATGGGTGATCGATTGAACTATACAGGGAATAAAATGTAGCGTTAAGATTTTGTACAACACTAGAAAATGACTGACACACTACACAGTGCAGCATTTCTGGAATAGGGAGTGATTCCGAGCGCAGCTATAGAAAGAGAGGGAGACAAAGAAAGAGAGACAGACAGAGAGAGAGAAAGTGTGTTACAGAGAGAAAGAGAGAGAAAGAGAAAGAGAGAGAGAGAGACCGAGAGAAAGTGTGTTACAGAGAGAAAGAGAGAGAAAGAGAAAGAGAGAGAGAGAGACAGAGAGAGAAAGTGTGTTACAAAGAAAGGAAGAGAGAAAGAGAAGCAGAAAGAGATAGAGAGAGAAAGTGTGTTATGGAGAGAGAGAGTGGGAAAGAAAGAGAAAGAGAAAGAGGGAGACAGAGAGGGAGTGAGGAAATTAGACAGAGAGAGAGAGACAGGGAGGGAGAGAGGGACACTATATTTTAACAGAAACAGACAGACAGAGAGAGAGAGAGGGAAAGTGTGTTACAGAGAGAGAGGGAGAGACAGAGAGGGAGAGAGGAAATTAGACAGAGAGAGGGAGAGAGAGAGAGAGAAAGGGAGGGAGAGACACTAGATTTTAACAGAAACAGACAGACACACACAGAGAGAGAAAGTATGTTACAGAGAGAGAGGGAGAGACAGAGAAAGAGAAAGAGAAAGAGAGAGACAGCCAGAGAGACAGAAAGGGAGAGAGAAACAGACATACAATCAGAGAGAGAGAGAGAGAGCGAGAGAGAGAGAGAGAGAGAGGGAGAGGGAGGGAGAGAGAGAGAAAGAAAAAGTGTGTTACAGAGAGAGAGGGAGAAAAAGAAACAGAGGGAGAGAGGGAATTAGACAGAGAGAGGGAGAGAGGGAATTAGACAGAGAGAGGGAGAGAGAGAGACAGGGAGGGAGCGAGAGACAGACAGACAGACAGACACAGAGAGAGAGAAAGTGTGTTACAGAGAATGAGAGTAAGTGTGTTACAGAGAGAGAGTGAAAGTGTGTTACAGAGAGAGAGAGAGTGTGTGTTAAAACCTAGTGTCTCTCTATCTTACTGTTTTAAGTGACTCTAGAAGCTACATTTATATCCAAAGGATATTTTTGTGAAAATATTTAATGCTTAATTATTTTTCTGCTCAACTTCAGTGTTTGTTTTTTTGTTGATTCCTAAAACGTTTACAAACAAAATGTACAGTGGAAACTTTTTTCTTTTTCTTTCTTTTTTTTTTGAAAAAATAACACATTTGCTTTTACATTTGGTGTCATGGGACAGATTTTCCTTACACGCCCCTTACATGAAACACAAACAAACGCAAGCAGTACAGCGGAGAGGAAGAGTGAGGCTGAGGAGGAGACGACAGCACTTTTAACGGGAACACTGAAACTATAGTTTTCAGTGCACACAGAGAGAAACATCCAGAAAAGACTGCAGCCTTTCTAACAGAGAAGAGCTCGATCAGCTCTGTACAGCAGAACACCTTCTCTTTCTCACAACTGTTCAGATGAAAAGAAGAAAAAACAATAAAAATAATGACAATTTAAAACTAGATATATTATAAAATTCCTTATTAGGTGAACCAAAGCAACATTGTTCTGAAATAACAGATGGAAGCATTCAGAACTACTTTTTTATTATTAATAAATCATTTGGAAATCAAGTTTATGTGACAACAGTTGCCGTTACTTAAAACCTTTTTCATCACTCAAAGTTAGTTTGATGGAAACAGTTGAGAGAGAGAGAAAGAATGTTTGTGAGGGTGAGAGACAGAGTGAAAGATAAAGAGAGAGAGAGAGAGAGTGTCAGGTCACAGGACAGTGTGTTTGTGAGTGTGTGTGTGTGTGTGTGTGTGTATGTGTGTAAATGAATCATGCATGAGTTCTCGTAGGTCAGTGTGTGTATAATGTTTCTGAGTGTGGTTAATCACAGAGGTCAGAACTTCAAAGTGAACATCTGGCCGCTGAATCTATGGGCTGTTATGAAGCCATAACACAAATTTATGTTCCCCCATATCCAGAGAGAGAACAGATCCAGAGCCAGAGAAGCTCCTGTCCAAAGCACAGGCCAGCACTCACTCTGCATTCAGATATCAGTTAGCACTCTCCACACCCTCTAAAGCAGCTCAGCGAGTATTCAGATTTACACAACTCCACACTTACCCCAGACCTCGTCCATCAAACAAGACAAGTTTGGTGTCTGAAGTTGGCTTCCTGGGTTTTGTGCTGGAGCTACAACGCTGATATAGTTAGCATTGTTTCTTCTCACACTTGTATTGAGTTGCTCAGTAATCTCAAATAGACCTGCTTATGCGGTTTCAGGCACCATATATCATACCGACATCTATGAAATGAAAAAAAGTGTGGAAACTATTTTTGAGTTATACTCTTGGAAAAGATTGTTTTTAACTATATAGAGCTATTCAGAAATGGTTCTTCAGACTGATGGAAAATGTGCTTTATATAGTTTTATATACGACCAAAGAAGTGTTATTCTATTGTTAAAAGCTTGCTTTTTTTGGTGTCATGCATCCATCCATAATCTTCTACTGTGTCCAGCTTCATCGGGTGGGTCGCCAGTCCATCGCATGGCCAACACACACTCACACCTGTAGGCAATTTAGAGTGACAGATAAACCTAACATGTCTCTGGATTGTGGGAGGAAACCCACTCAAGCATGGGGAGGACATGCAAACTCCACACAGTACGGCCCGGACCGGGAACCCAACCCAGATCTTCTTACTGTGAGGCAACAGTGCTAAGCACTACACTACACTACACCATTTCAAAACAGTTCTATGAAGAACCATATACAACACATTGTCTGAAACAGTATCGGAAGAACAATTTCACCATTCAAAACACTATTTAAGCATGAAAAAGTTCTATATAGAACTTAGGGTTTAGGGCTTTTGAAGCACATATGCAACGAAGGCCTAATAATAAAACAGGGAAATGAACCAATCAAGTTTTGGTTTTCAATAGGTGAGACCAATTTTGAGAGAAACTGTCCCTCTAGGCATTCTAGATACATAGGTTCTAGGTTCACCACTGAATGCAAATGCTAGCAGTGGCCTAATCAGATTTAAGACAGTTGTAAGAAAAAGGAAAACAGTGGTGGCAGCTCTGCACTACAGAAAAGGATTCATTGTTCTTCAAGATCTATCTGGAAGAAGGAGCTAGCTCAGTAGTGGCAGTAGAAGTTTTTAACTGTAACACTCGTAGGACTAACCAGACAATCGCAGAGTTTAAAGGCAGGTTGGGTTTATTCACACAATCAAAGTCTAAACTAATGCAGAGGCAAGTGGAATACAGGAAGGGAAATCTAGAGACAAAGTCAAAAGAGCAGTCCAAAGTCAAAAACCAAGAAACAATCCAACCAAGCAACCAACAGGGGTAAGACAGGAATCACAAAACCCGACAACAGAGCAATGGTCAGAACAGGAAACCAAAATAACTGCTGAACAGAACCGCTTAGTACGCAACGAGATTGGCAATACCTCACAAGGAGTCAACTATGAGTGTGAAAATGTTGAAATATTGAATATCGGGATATTATGTTTTGTGAAACTGTATAGATTCTCAAAGACACAGTATCGATAAACATTCCTGGCAGGCAGTGAATCATTGTGTGTTGTGTTTAAACCCCTGACCGCTAGATGGCAGTGTTGTAATCCATTTTCAGCTCCACTCCAACATTAACAAACAGCACAAGGGCGCAATGCTATTTTAAGCATTGGCAAACCTTTTCATATAGTGGTGTGTTTTAATAATAGTATTTGAAAAATCACAGTATATCACTTTGCTTGTAGTATCGCAGTATATGGTGATATATTGAATCATGACCGCTGTATCACGATACAGATTGTATCTCCAGGTTCTTGCCAATACACAGCCCTAGAGTCAACATGTAAAAGGTTATATATATACAAACCAGCAAATGAACGGCAGGTGATGATGGATAGAAATCACTGAACGGGAGTTAGGTATGGGATTAGCCAGTGAAGGGCGTGTGGTTCCGAACAAAGCATTCTGGGAATTGTAGTTGTGACATTAACTGACATTACTGTCTTATTGCACTGGCTTAATATTTTGCTGGGTTAGTAAAAAAACTTGGTTAGTTTCTGATCACAACTAAGTCAACTAGACGTCTTGATCTGACATACTTGGTAGGTAACACACAGGTAGGTAACACACAGCATGTTCACTCCATTTCCAAGCCCACCCCCCCCCCCCCTTACTAAAAGAGTCACTGTACAACTACAACTGTTTGTTTACTCTCTACGAGTTTTACATCAAACACATGCAATAATGTTCTAATGTTTTTGTTAAGTACAGGACTTCCAAAAAAGAACTATGCAGCAATACTAGCATAACATACTTTTGGCTATAGTAATATAGATTTGGGCTCTTTATCATATTTAAATGATAACTGTGGCCCATTAGCATTTTGGCACTGGGGCCTTTAAAAAAGGTTGATTGTGCTATCACACCCTAATCATTAGTAGTTAATGTAACATGTAAGGCCTTCAGGGCAAAGTTTAAATACGAAGCTTAGGGATCCCAGAAGAACCTGAAGTTTCTTTTTGAACAAGTTAGCACCACAGGCTAGAGCAATTGGCAATCCCATCGAAGTGTTAGCAGAAATGAGCATTATCACAAAGGTGGGCTTCTTTATTATTATTATTATTATTATTATTATCATTTTATTTTTCTTTGGATATGCATGGCCCAAACTGAAGACGTAGATCTAATAGTCTAATGGCTTTTCTCCATTAGCATGGTGGCTCTGGTGCAAACTTCAAACACCAAACATGTCATTGCTAACCAACTTCATCCATAATGACTGGGAAGATGATGTAAATAAAAATTTTGGCTGAACTACTTCTATATGTAGTACTACTTCTACTATAAGCAGGAAGTGTACTAAAGCTCCCACACCAAATTCGATATCATCCTTAAAAGGCAACACAACTGTGATGCACAACAACTCCTTAATTAGCTTTCTTCTTATATGATGCACTACACACACCGAGACACACACAAGCAACAAATCAAACCCGCTCCCTCACAGCGCTACCGCTTACAAGCAAAAGACAGAAATGAGTTTGTTTCAGCCTTGCATGTCCGGCCCTTCTGCCCGTCCAGAGATCCAGAGATGATTTCATATTGGAGAGAATCTGGAAGCAGCTGCTGTTCCCATAGCGGCGGCTGAATTAGCGTTTCTGTCTGAGAAACTCTATCTGTTCTCCACCTGGGCTTCAACATGGACAGGTGGCACCTCTGACTCGCACCAGAGTGTGTGTGCGTGCGTGTAGTGTGTGTGTGTTTGTGACGGTGTGAAATTAGTCTGTGCTTTCATCTTCCACTTGCCCCTGTGTGTATGTGCATGTGTGTGTGTGTGTGTGTGTGTGAAAGTGAGAGGCTGGTTTTTGGACGTATTAACACCTGTCGTGCTAAAATTTGTGTTGCTGGGATTCTGAACCACCCCCGGGGAGGGGAGTGTGCCAACAAGTTTAAGCAGCCTGAGAAACACACACATGGACAATTCTCTCACACACTTTCTCTCTCTCTCGCTCTCTCTCTCTCTCTCTCGCTCTCTCTCTCTTCGAGGAGCTGAATGTGTTTGAGATGGAGCGAGGTATGTACTGGCTAACTCTCCAACAGGTCTGGTCACTTCTTTCCAGCCATTAGGTCACACGTCGCATATCAAAGCGTGAACGTTGCCAAGGACGAACCATGACTGCTGGAGCTAGGCCTTTAATTCAGGCCGCCAATCCAGGACCTCTATATGTCTCTAGCGATATATTAGTATATGAACACTTTCTGCCATTGTAGATGAACCCTATTATAGTCAAAATTACATTCATAAGGTTATGGGTCAAATTGACCTGCACAGTATAAATAGGCTTGAAAACAAGAAAAAGGGTCAAGTCAAAACAGTAAAAGTTTATTATAAACTCTCAGAAGATAAAAAAAATTATATAAGAACACATATAACATTTTACCAAAAATTTATTAAACATTTTCTTCAGGGCGTGTAAACAATATTTCAGACAACTCAGTGAAAACAAGTCAAATTGACCCGTAACATAACAGGAGAGTTAAAAATGTCCTATAAAACATGTTACATATGTTTATTTACTACCGTGACTCTTTCAGACCAACTGCTACTGTTATCCATTTCCAACAGATACCTGAAAGGTTTTGCTAGCCTCATTTTCTCAGTCTCAGTCACATTTCTTGGGGTGTGTCCGAAATTGCCTACTTGCCTACTATTCGGTAGGCGAAATCAGTAGGCGAGCGCGGCTAATATGTCCGGATACTCAGTAGGCATGGAGTAGTAGGTGAACGGTATCCAGATGACCTACTGAATCGGCAGCCATTTTTATGTATGTGACCGCAGCACATAGCTATACCATGACTCACCTGGAGACGCGGATGAATATAAAGCAGAGGAAAAAAGTGGTGAAAAGCAGCTAGTGCACTGTCGCAACTTTTGAGGTAAAAAATAACTAAATTCCTCCCGTTTCGACTTTTCCGAGCTACAGCCCGACACCGTCTGAGTACATATTATATAGACAAAATATAGACAAAAACGCAGATCAGTGTCACAAAAAAGATCTAAATCTGTCAGTAAACGGCTTTTAAATGAATAGTGGGACTTTTGCGGTAGTGGACGTTGGTAAGATGGCAGACGTAGTTTGTGTAGCTACTAAAACTTACCTACTAAAACTGCCTACTATTCTGCCGCTCAAGCAGTACGTACTGTAGCTCTAATCTAGTACTTAATGACTAGTAGGAAGATACAACAGAACTGACATTTGAAGACCAGCCACAGCAGTGTGGATGAGGAAGCATGTAGGAGGAGGCAACTATGACAGTTGACCATAAGAAAAAAGCATGCAGGTGAGCTGGCCAATTAAAGCACACCAGGCTTTTTGAGAGGCAGGGCTTAAAGACACAGGAGCTCTAAAAGAGCGTGGATACAAATATACGGTATAAAAAAAAATCTTGTGCTTGGGGTAATCGAAAGCAGGTAAATCTAGTCTACCCCAATAAAGTTCTGAACTTGAAAATAATGGCATGCCTACTTTATTGTGCTTTTATGTAGCATGTAACATTTTCAGTTCAGGTTCTGAAATCTTAAACAATGGAAGAGCTCACACAGCAGTATCTACCTGGACACTTTGGGTAAAAAAAAAAAAAAAAAAAAATGATGGGCAGTCCTACCACAGCGCCCAGGGAGCAGTCAGGAGTTAGGGATTGAACCAGCAACCTTCCAGTCACAAGGGTAGTTCCCTAACCTCAAGTCCACAACTGCTTCCAGCAGTAGAAGATTCTAAGGCTTTTTCTTGTAATATTGCTAGCTAGCTACGGTAACACCATTGTTTAGATTAACATGTAAAAAACATATAAAATGAGCATTTTTTATTTTTTAAAACCCAGAAAAAACTAAATATTCTAATGACCTATTCTGCTGTAGCAACCACCAGGTTGAACAGGCTTTAAAGAATGATAGCAAATGTTATTTATTTTAATAAATTTATTTAATTTATCTACTGAGAAAGTGTAAGATGTAAGAGTTTTGTTTTTGTCATTGTGGTTAACTAAACGGCTCAGACTTTGTAATATTTGCAAAAAGTGACATGCTGAATTGTAGGATGCTCCATGTTTTTGAACGCTGTTGGGATTTTATAAGTTGTATATGTATGATTAATGCCTCATCTGACAGAGCCAACACCCAACTAAGAAAAATGTCTCTTATATAAGCTCTACAAAAGACAGCAATAGGAATGGATCTGTATGCTTACCAAACCAAGTTAACCATGTTAAAACAACCAAGAAAACTGGATTTTCTATGATATGGGTGCTATTGGTGCTATGATGGTGGGGAGTGTAATTGTTTTGGTATTTTGGTCAGTTACAAATTACAAAGAATACACATGAGACAGTCACATATGCCATATGTTGTTATTTTCAGTAGATCCTGGGCATTAAGCCAATATGTCATGTGCAAATTGGAAAAAAAAAACAGAAATTTGGCTAATTTTGTGTTTTTTTAAAAAAATAGCACCTGCAAACTTGGATTTGCTTTTGCTTATACAGATCTTAGAACTAAGAGCTAAGTGCAAAGTTTCCAGAAAGTGTGTCTATGAGCTGAATTGTAGGCTTTTGATGGTAGTTCACCTAATCACTTGTTACTGAGTAAAGACCGGGTTTTTTATTGATCCACTGGATTCAGTGCTAAAATGTGTTGCATGTTTACTATCAGGAGTGTTCGGATGAATCATGTCACTCTTTTTACCCTTAGAATGAAGGTTTTGCATATGCCAGCTAAATGCAGAGAGCTAATATAACAGTAGCCAATGGATTTCGGGTGGTTTTCGGAGGTGGATTACTGGCTGATTCTTGGTCACAGCTGGATGAAATCAGTCAGTAAGGGGAGGACCTGCTGTGATATGTGAATCGTGTCACTGTTTTTAAGTCTAGAAAGCAGCTAATCACATTGAACACATAATGCAGGCTTCATGGCCTTATTGCTGGACCTTTATTATTTGTATGCAAATATTAAGTGAAATAAGACTTTTCATAAGCATTTAAATGAATATTGTTTTAATTTAAGAATGAAATGCAAACAATACATGTTTTGACAAACCCCAATTTCTCAATAGGTTGAATAGTTTTAGCCAGCACAGCCACACAATACAATGTTAGAAACAATAGAAACAAATGAAAACAAATTCATTGTTGAGGACTATGAACAGTATATCTAAACTGGAATTACAAACTCAGGCCTACACTGATGCATGTACAGTAAGTATGTGTTGTCGGCAAAAATATTAACTCTCCGAGGAAAGGTTAAGCGGGAAGTTCATTAGTCAATAACATTGCTAATTGAGAAAAATGAACCCAATTTAGTTTGAAAATGAACCTCCCTGCACTGAAGGTGCTGCAGATTCCTCTCCGTTTAATAGTTCGCAGTCCTCAAAGCTCACCGCCCTGCTATCGTTTCTTGCTCGACTTTTGTTATCTTTTGCGTTTTAACATTCATAGAGCGCTGTTTGATTCTTTTTTTCTTTTTTTCCTTCTTTTTTGAGAAGCACTCTTCTTTTTCTCTCTCACTCTCTATTTGTGTGATATGAAAATGCATTGACTTGCTGGAGGATTTGAGATTCAAACAGGGTCATCTACTGAGCAGTCTTCCTTTGTAACGCCCCGAGGCCAACACTGCTGTTCCTTTTCTCGCAGTGCACACAAACTTAACATAATTGTGCAAGAAAGTGAAATGAATTAAATAAACATTACCATCCCAACCTGTTTTGTTCAAACCAACCTAGATCCATTTAAACAGAACAGGAGCAGCCAAACAGGAAGACATTAAGAGGAATGTGTGTTGTTTGTTCCGCATCCCCGCCACAAAAGGGCAGGAACGCCATCCCGAGGTACAAAGACATTCGCAATGTATTTAAACGTCTCGGAGATATGCGTCCGCTGCATCTCTTCTTTGCCCGTGATCGATAACAATCGTATATGGAAGGTCAGGAATCTGCGATTTTGCTGCGTACTATGGCCGCGGCAGTCTGAGAAGACGCTTTAGGCCAGGGGGGGTGGAGAGAAAATGATCAAATATCAAAAACGTTCTTCCATGCTGTGTGTCTAGACCCTTTTCTGAGCACGGCCATAAATATTTAAGTATTTGGCACAGTAAAATGATGAATAATATTTGTGGATAAGAATTTGCATTCAACTGTTAAATTAAAAATTAATTACTCAGATGCATAAAGGAACAATATAACTTTGAAGCCTCCAAGATGGCAAAGTTAATTATTTCCAATTAGGAGCAAAATATCTTCAGAGATATTTCAGACCTCTTAATGGCATGGGATGAACTGGGGGAAAGAATAAAGAACTCTTTGTTGGTTTTTCTAGCTCATAAAACGATACCACTTCATATCCAGAGCCTGTGTGCCAGGCAATTAAAATGCATTATCTGCAGTGGTATATTGGAATACCGAGTAAAACCAGCAAATCAATTAAATCCATATTTAACTGAAACGCAGTGACGCTAGTCTCTAATCGCCGGGGTCTATCCTCATCGGCGTGCTCCCGAGTCCACATGCGTAGACCCTAGAACCAAATCTATCGATGATGACCCGCTACACCAGTGTATCTTATTATGCGCTGCGTCCCAATGAATCAGCGTTGTTGTTCCTGCAGGGGGTTTTCTGTGTAAGAAAGAGTGACATATGCGCCGCTGTGGAAAACAGAAACATAAAAAATCAGCTAAGAAAGAATCCCAGACTGCTTAGGGTGAGATCATTTGTCTTTCTATATTGTCTAGTTTTTCATTGCGGTATAAAGCAGGCCACTTGAGCCTCCAGCTGTTCATCCGATGATGCATAAAGCTCACCTTCTTCATTATCCCTGCCCAATCTGGCTTGCCCGACACCACCCCCCAACTCTATCCCCCTCTTGATCCATCTCTGAATCTCACCCCTGGCAGCTCTTTATGCTCCAAAGGTATGGCGCATGTGTGCAGCCCAATGGCCTCCTGATGTACTCACGGAATCCCATATTAGAGGAGTAATCTCAAAGGCAAATCTTCCATCCCAGGTCTAAATCCTGGCCTCAGCTGGGTGCTTAACAGCTATAGACTCCTTTTCCTGGGCGGAATTAACAATAAACGCCGCTTTGCTGGCTTTGCAGCGCCGTCGTCAACAAATACCTTTACCTCCTCTGGGAGCTGCAAAGGCACACATGTCACACTGTTACTAAAGTGGGCATCCCACACGCTTGCGTAATATCGGGCAGTCGCAGGCTGAATAAGAACAGTTTGGAAAGTAAGCGCGCAAGCCGAGCAATCTGTGCACGGCACTCTGACAGAAGTCCCTGCACCTCGCACGTAAATTATGACTCAATCGCGACTGTAAACGAAGACGTTAACCTCCATAATAACTCGATTACAACGTCCCATTGTTTACGTGCCGGTCAGATGGCGCTACATTAGCGTACCCGCGCTAGCGCAGCATCGCGGGGCTAGGCGGTGATTACATCTCTGATAAGCAACTGCGGGGTCCCTCAGGGGTCACCCCGCGGCCCGCTTATGGAACCCTGTTAAAGCCAATCAGGTGGTAAAAGGCAGCGACAGACGGCAGTTAGAGCCAATCAGGTGTTAATGTGCAGCCACAGATGAGGCCCCACTGACAGATGGCGGGATGACCTGGAAAACCTGCCCCCTTTTTTTTTTCCCCGTGATCCGTCTGCAGCTGACAGGTATTATTTCATAAACTCCCATCTAACAGGGATCACGGGAGCTCCCCCCCCTCCCCGCATTAATCTGGGGCTGAAACCAGCCATGTAACGCCGGTGTCACAGCAAATCTGTCTCCCCATCACCGGTACGGGGGAAAGTGCTTTTTGATGAAGTCGTTCATAAATTTTAATATAACGTGTCGGGTGAACATGACGTATGGTCTCACGGCTCATTCATATTTGAAGAGATCACCTTATGAAAAATAAAAACTCTGTATTTTTTCCACCCCCTTCCACCTGAGGAGGTTTATATGTATGGCACGTGCTTCTGATGTAAGCCACTTTGCCAGGTTGGCATAAGCAGATCTGTGAAACCATCGCAGGGATGGAAGCAATGTCCTTCTTGCTATTCCTAAATTTGAAATGTACATCAATAAAGACTTCCCTACAGGGAAGTTCAAATCATTTCCATTCACACAGAACTCATTTTCCTCTCTATCTCTTTGCTGCTCCCTCTTTCAGCCCAAGCTCCTTCCTTTTCAAAGAACGGCAGCATTGGCCAGGCATGCAGCATCATCTGACCTGGCAGGCCATGACTCCTTTTAACCTCCTCCTTCTCTCTTCTCTCTCTTTTTTCCCGACTCTCTCCTCCTTCTTTTTTTCCGCCGTCCCTCCGTCCCTCAGAAAACCACTTAACCAGGGACATTTCCTGGAGATGCTTAATCCTCTTTCAAAGAACTCCAACTAAGTTCGCAAATGTACGAATTACTGGACAGGCACCGCTTTCAGGGACCATTGGCAAGAAGCATTCGGATTCATTAGACGAAGACCTCCACAAATGACCGTGGTAATTTGACGGATGACTGTAAGAGGAGAAGAGAGCTCCAGTGCCTTGGTCATTAATGCTGTACACCATCAGAGTGCTAGGTGGCCAACTCTCGGTTTCACTGTCTCCCTTTTTCTCCCTTTTCCTTCGCCCAACTTTCTGGCCGGCACTGGGCAGAAATGAGAAACACATTACGGCTCCATTAATTGATTTATGCTGTTTTAAAATGGAGGTCTCATAGAAATGGAGGAATTAGCCGCACTCTTGGGCCAATTAGGCGAGCCGGGGCCTCTCTTGGCCGCCCTTGCATGCATCTCAATCAATGGCAATGCCCACAGGTGAAATGCCAGATCCGAAACGCTCGCGTCGGCCGCTGCATTCTAACGCGCAAGATTGGCTAATGCTATGCAGACATGATAAAAAAAAAAAAACAAAACGAAAAGCCACCCTACCCCCATTATTCAGGCCATGGGACGGAGACAATGCACACGTGCTCACCATGTTACAGACTTTACTAAGCAAGCATTGTTCATTCTAGCTCTTCGCATTGAGACACTAATTTCGTTTTGGGTTTCGTTTCAGCCTGTAGTGTTGGTCCAGCACTGGGACTGCTTTGCTGTTGCTCACACCTCTCAGTTAGGAGTTTCAGCATTTTGCTTTAGTTTAAAAGAGAAGAATAGCACCCAACAAACTTCAGCTCCCTTTGCAGATAGAGGTTGGGTGTACGAAGAAGTTCCTCTGGAGTTCTATAGGGAGCTCAACACATTTTTTTGGACCTGATACTTTTTTTTCCCACTCCTACTCAAGTTGTTTTTGTTAGCTACCATTACTTCTACTTGAGTCATTCTTTCACTGAAGTAATACTTTTACTTGCGGGTGGTTCTAGGCTACTCTACCCACCTCTGTGGTTTTATATAAGTGCATTGTTTAAGGGAAAGCCTTCCGATTCTAAGAAACCGAGTCCCAGCTTATTTGTAAAACAGACAGACGAGCAAAAGTCCTTCTTTTTTTTTTCAATGAATCCAACCATTGTTGCTATTCGTTTGCCATTTATTGTTTGCCTTTGCCGTCTTTGGAGAAAACGACAAGTCACTCAGCATGAGCCACGAAGAGTCGAGGGGGTGCACTTCAAACATCCAGAGCAGAGCAGCCAATAATATGCAGACGCATGTCCAGGCCTCTTTACGAAATAATGGATTCCAATGCAAATCGAATGACCTTTAATTATGGTATAATTCTGTCAATGATCATAACCTGGAGCACCATGACTAAATTTTACAATTAGCCCGTTTAACCTGCCGTATGAGGGTGACCTTTCGCCGAGCACTCACCGAGACGGGCTCAAAGTTAACACGGGGGACATCTGTTCTGGAATAGGGGCGGTTGTGGCGGGGGGTGGGGGGCGGTGGTGGTGCGCCTCTAGCTTCCCTGCTTCGTTTGTCCCGGAGGCTTTTTGGACGACTTCACCGCCCTGGCAGAGAAGTCTGGGGAGGAGAACAGGCTGACATGGTGACAGCATTGAGAAGCAAGTTTTTACACTTAAGTGACAATCTGCTTCAGCTGCTGTGCCCAACCGGCCAGCACTGTCACTGTGTGTGAAAGGATTTTCCCTCGAACGACACAGTTCAAATTTGACGAACGTGAGGCGGGTCAAACACTTAAAACACTACTTCTAATTTCATAACGTGCACGATTAGTCACATTGTATCCGTTGGACATTAGCACATGCTGTTGAACAGTAGGTCAGACGTATTATAGCGAAGGGCTGTACGCTGATTAGTCATCAGTTAGTCAACATGGTGAAAAAGAAGTCAATGCATTGTTTACATAGAGACCAAAAATGCTTACACATGGCTATTCCAACAGATTACAGTACACTAAACCAAGCATAGAAGCAGAGAGTGAGTCAGAGTCCAGTTTCAAGTCCTCGGTGGTTTGATTGCAAGTCTAACCTTGAGTAAAGAATTCTAGTTTGGCCCTATTATTAGCTGTAAGCACTGCATTGTACAAAGTAAAACCATGCTAAAGACATGTCAGCTTTTGCATAGCTTTAAATAATAATATTTTATTTCAGAAAACTAAAAAAATTATTAAATAATTCCTTACAGTCTTATGCATGAGTGCTAAGTTGGTAAATGCAGTCCTGAAATAAAAGATGCAAAACAGCCTCAAACAGTATGTTAGTATAGCTTGTATGGCAAGTGTGCTAGTTAGCGGGGTGTGATATGGGGTCTTTAACTTGCCCAAATTTCAGCTAGATTAGTTAACAACCTCCACTAGCATACTTGATAACCAAACCGCTTGCTTGCCTTATTACTATAAGCAGTCCTTCATTCATTCCATCAAACTGAAGGTTTTTCTACAATATAGGCTCACTATTTCAGACCTGCCAACCTGGGAAAATATTTTTGAGTAGCAACTTAAATACATTGGACATTATAAATAACAATAAACCTCTGATTTCTAGAATATATTAACTTTTCTTTCAGGACAATACAATAATATCACTCTAAATTACAAAACATTGCACCGTAAGTAATCCTGATACCTAACCATTAGAATAATCCTGCAGTATACGTACAGAGAATATTTCATTGCCATATTTCAATCTAGTTATGCCCAGTCACTCTGGAACATTCTGACAGACTTTCAAAAACAGTACTTGTTGCAGTAACCATTAGCAACAAAAAATGAAATTGTGATTAATATTAAATTTAACTATTGTCTAAATAAACCCTGGACTAATATCTGTTATTATTATGAACATTTAATGCCATTTAATGTGCAACAATTATCACTAAAATACACTTGAATATGTTGGTGATTTTGAATGCCATTTACTTAAAAACTGTTCAGTAGAATCACTTCCTAATGCATTTGTACACAGTATTATAGAATCTGAACTGATATTCGTTGACTTTATGGATTACTATTAGAAATATCTATGTTAATTTAGCTGTGAATTTTACTTGTGAACTAAGGCTTTTCTCAGGTCTCATGTGCAATGACTCTTACCAACAAGTAGCCGGCCACACACAGTTCACGTGCGGCTAGTTTAACTGCATTTTGGCGATAGGAGGCTTTACCGGAGTTTAAAATTGATAGGGGAACAGGTAAGTGGGCAACGGGAATCAGTGAATGCATGCTCTTATAAAACAAAACCAACCCAATCCAATACTCAAGCACCAAAAAATCACTCAAGCACAGAAAGCAGTCGAAGGTGCACATGGTGCGCGAGGACAGCTATCAAACCAAGAATGAGCGTGATATGATGATGAACATGCACACAAGTCTTCTTTCTGTGCTCATGGGTTTCACATTTACGCTCAAAGGCGGGACATTTACACATGCAAATTGTTAAAACTTGCAAGTTTATATTTTGCATCTTGTGTTTTTGAGCCCCCAAGTTTTGACATTGACAATTCACAATTCCCAAACCCTGCCAGTTACCTCTAAAACTGCATTTAGCACCGTCCTCCTGGCTGAAGATGGGCCACAGTATGAAGATGGGCTGAGAGGGATAAAAACCAATTTGATTACTTTCGTTTAGACGACTCCCCAGCTCTCCGCTAGTAGCATGTTTGCAGAGTTTCAAACTAGCGCTATGATTGGTCGAAGTCTTCTTTTCCCAACAGGCTGCTGTCCAATGCGATAACACCTATAGACAAGTTGCCTAGTGCGCGAAAGCCCACAGTTAAACTCAAAGCCATCAATGGCTTTTCTCATATTTTGAAGTGACAAGTCGTAGCAGCGTAGTTTGATGTCTAAATGCGTATCTGCTATGCAAATGTGTAAAGGTTGCCAGGTCTGCTAATTATAACCATATTGAACACATTGCTACTGTGATCTGTGTTAGAATGGCATAACAGCAATGACTGCCCATGGATTAGCTTACAACTTGGTATTCAAACTCAAACTAGTTTTAGCTTTACAGTAGTGGTTGTCTATGACCTTATGCAATAAGTCTTAGATCAGGAAGTCAGCCCAGTTCAAATCGAGTTAGTTGACATGCAGATTGGAGGTTCTACCTAGTTAGGGGGCATGATGGGCTCTGTTGTATTGTTACACCAGAAAAGTCACGAAATTTAGAACAAACCTGGCACTGCGACAAGGCCAAAGAGAGATAAAATAATCGGTGAACGGCTGGATTACTGGATTACGTGAGTAGTAGACGACGGATTAAACCGTTTGTGAAATAATCGCCAGTTGCAACCCTTTTAGCACCGCATGCCGATTGTTTCAGACGCCAGACTTCATCAGTCGACCTCAAAAGCCTGTTTTGGGATCTGTTCCCAGATCAAAGAGGTGAGAGCATGTTTCCCTGTCTTTTTTAATGTGGGAGCTGTATCTGAACCACCACTTTAACATCTGCACTCAGTCGTGATGCTAACTCTTGGCTAATAACAGCGTGCGTCCGCCACGTCCGGAGCCAAGTGGGACAGCTGAGCGATGTCAGGCAGGTTTTGTGTGCCGCCTCTAAGCATTATTGATTCTGGAGGTAGGGGGCTGGCGAGGGAGGGAGGGAGGTTTGTAACAGCCCCAAGCTGTTCCCCTGTAAAGGAACAATGTCAGCAGTGTTGGGTACAACATCCAAGCGCTACCTCTGTCATAGGCGTCCAGTACGATCCTGTGCCATAATGGCAGAGGCTCATTGAGAGTAATCAAATACCTCTGATGGATGGCATCGACTGGGCTGAGCCAGGAGACACACACAAACACACACACACACACATATCTTAAAACACACTAACAAGCCCCCCCCCTGCCACAATCCACCTCCTCCATCCGCCTACTGCATTTTTTTTCTTTCCCCCCATCTTCCTATACCTTCTTAATCCATTTCAAACCACTGGTCCTTTTTCGCGAGGATTTTCTTTCGTTTCCTTTTTTTTTCCAAGGTATCTTAATTACTCTGAAGGAGCCGGGCTCTGGCCGGGGGACAACTCAAAGAAAGTCCATTTGCATTTGTGTGTAGTGAGTGTTTTGGCAGTCTCCCCTCGCGTCCAGATTGGAGCGCCTCTCGGCGGCGCGCGGGCCTGTCTTGGAGGAGTGTGTGTTGGGGGATTAGGGCTTTAGCAGGGAAGGTAAGTGTGACTACAAGCTTTGGCTGGCCATCTGCTCTCCTGCAGTACTCGGGCCAACCTGAGCCGCCTGCAGCAAGGACCTGGCCTACGCACCAACACACACCGCCGGCCAACACACCACACACACGCGCTCACATATACACACACATACACACACCAAATACCGGCCAAACATACTCGCTCATCCAATCACCATCAGCCTGCTGCTTAGCACCAAACACTCCATATGCACCAAAGTTTCTCTCTCTCTCTCTCTCTCTCCCTCCTACTTTTCTAATTTAATGAATAAGATATGAGTGTGCCTGAAGTAAGTGGATGAAGAGCTTGCTATGTAGGACATTATGTTTGTGTGGCATAGCATGTCCATGTGCTATTTTCAACTCTCTCAACTATTTTCAGCTATTAGCTCTATTCATTCATATGCATACTAGAAACTACATGGGTTGAGGCTTCCGTGTAACATTCTTATAGCAGAGAAATTCATTGTGATATTGAAAACATTCAGTTCATTTACTGACTATACATAAAATTAACACTTCCGAGTTCATGTAAGTAAACATACCCTCAACTGGGAACAATGTTTCTGAATTTTTGAGTTTCTGACTAACATATTGTTAAGAAAATAGACATAAAATATAAAATGTGCCATAATCTCTAGCACAGCATGTTGAATTTGGAAAATAAACAATGAGTATACATAGTGTGTAGAGTATTAACCTATTTTCATTTAGAAAATGTTAAAAAATGATAGTTTCTAAGATCTGATGTGTTGAGTTACCTTTAAAGGCATTGCAACTTATTTGAAATACACACACCTATGACTGCGTCACAACAACTCTATTTTGTATGAATGCCATTAAAAAACAATTGTGCTGTGGCCTAAAAGCCATTAAAAATAATGAAAAGAAAGATAAATGAATACCCAAAGACAAAGGGGTTGACAGCTTAAGTTGTAACAGCTAGGCCATACGATAGAAGGCTGAACAGACTGAAAGAGAGCTAAACTGCTAAAGCACTCGCCCCTTATTAATAATATAAAGAGAGACTACAGTATATAAGGAATGTGCTTCAAATGTGCTGGTTCTTTAGCTCTGTTTTAAGTAGTATTAACTTCAGTGTGGTTGGAAAGTGAAAGACACTGCTGTATTGTGTAATCTTTATTATACTATCAAAATATTATTCAATATGTAATTAGTAGTTCAGAGTTAATTCTTAACAATAAAATAAACAATATAATATAATATAATATAATATAATATAATATAATATAATATAATATAATATAATATAATATAATATAATATAATATATACATGCTCAGCAGTGGTGCTTTAAGCCACAACTAAACTGCCCCTCCAGTTTAGGAGGAGAGAAAAAGAACACAGATGGGAGAGACAGGAGGAGAGAGGAGAAATAGGACACAGACAGGAAAGACAGGCAGACAGACAGGAAAGACAGGAAGAAAGAGGAGAGACAGGACATAGGTAGAAGAGATAGGGGGGACAGAGAACACAGGTAGGAGAGATAGGAGGGGAGAGAGAACACAGACAGGACATACAGGAGGAGAGAGACAGAACATAGACATGAGGAGAGAAACAGAGCACAGACTGGTGAAACAGAAGGAGAGAGACAGAAGGCAGACAGGACAGAAAGACAGGAGGAAAGAGACAGAACAGAGACACAAGGAGAAATAAAGAAGACAGACAGGAGACACAGAAGAAGAGAGACAGAACGCCGACAGGAAAGAGAGACAGGAGGAGAGAGGAGAGACAGGACATAGATAGGAGAGACAGGTGGGGAGAGGAGAGACAGGACACAGACAGGAGAGACAGGAGGGGAGAGAAGAGACAGGACGCAGATAGGAGAGACAGGAGAGGAGAGGAGAGACACGACACAGACAGGAGAGACACGAGAGGAGAGGAGAGACAGGACGCAGATAGGAGAGACAGGAGAGGAGAGACAGGACACAGACAGGAGAGACAGGAGGGGAGAGGAGAGACAGGATGCAGATAGGAGAGACAGGAGGGGAGAGGAGTGACAAGACACAGACAGGAGAGACAGGAGGGGAGAGGAGAGACAGGACACAGATAGGAGAGACAGGAGAGGAGAGGAGAGACAGGACACAGACAGAAGAGACAGGAGGGGAGAGGAGAGACAGGACGCAGATAGGAGAGACAGGAGGGGAGAGGAGAGACAGGACGCAGATAAGAGAGACAGGAGGGGAGAGGAGAGACAGGACGCAGATAGGAGAGACAGGAGGGGAGAGGAGAGACAAGACACAGACAGGAGACACAGAAGAAGAGAGACAGAACACCGACAGGAAAGAGAGACAGGAGGGGAGAGGAGAGACAGGACGCAGATAAGAGAGACAGGAGGGGAGAGGAGAGACAAGACACAGACAGGAGAGACAGGAGGGGAGAGGAGAGACAGGACGCAGATAAGAGAGACAGGAGAGGAGAGGAGAGACACGACACAGACAGGAGAGACACGAGAGGAGAGGAGAGACAGGACGCAGATAGGAGAGACAGGAGAGGAGAGGAGAGACAGGACACAGACAGGAGAGACAGGAGGGGAGAGGAGAGACAGGACACAGATAGGAGAGACAGGAGAGGAGAGGAGAGACAGGAGAGGAGAGACAGGACACAGACAGAAGAGACAGGAGGGGAGAGGAGAGACAGGACGCAGATAGGAGAGACAGGAGGGGAGAGGAGAGACAGGACGCAGATAAGAGAGACAGGAGGGGAGAGGAGAGACAGGACGCAGATAGGAGAGACAGGAGGGGAGAGGAGAGACAAGACACAGACAGGAGACACAGAAGAAGAGAGACAGAACACCGACAGGAAAGAGAGACAGGAGGGGAGAGGAGAGACAGGACGCAGATAAGAGAGACAGGAGGGGAGAGGAGAGACAAGACACAGACAGGAGAGACAGGAGGGGAGAGGAGAGACAGGATGCAGATAAGAGAGACAGGAGAGGAGAGGAGAGGAGAGACACGACACAGACAGGAGAGACACGAGAGGAGAGGAGAGACAGGACGCAGATAGGAGAGACAGGAGAGGAGAGGAGAGACAGGACACAGACAGGAGAGACAGGAGGGGAGAGGAGAGACAGGACACAGATAGGAGAGACAGGAGAGGAGAGGAGAGACAGGAGAGGAGAGACAGGACACAGACAGAAGAGACAGGAGGGGAGAGGAGAGACAGGACGCAGATAGGAGAGACAGGAGGGGAGAGGAGAGACAGGACGCAGATAAGAGAGACAGGAGGGGAGAGGAGAGACAGGACGCAGATAGGAGAGACAGGAGGGGAGAGGAGAGACAAGACACAGACAGGAGAGACAGGAGGGGAGAGGAGAGACAGGACGCAGATAAGAGAGACAGGAGGGGAGAGGAGAGACAGGACGCAGATAAGAGAGACAGGAGGGGAGAGGAGAGACAAGACACAGACAGGAGAGACAGGAGGGGAGAGGAGAGACAGGACGCAGATAAGAGAGACAGGAGAGGAGAGGAGAGACAGGACGCAGATAAGAGAGACAGGGGGGGAGAGGAGAGACAGGACGCAGACAGGAGAGACAGGAGGGGAGAGGAGAGACAGGACGCAGATAGGAGAGATAGGAGAGGAGAGGAGAGACAGGACGCAGATAGGAGAGACAGGAGGGGAGAGGAGAGACAAGACACAGACAGGAGAGATAGAATGGTCTCTACACTGAGAGTTAAGAATATTTTATCTCTCTCTTGTAAGACTGCTATTTTGGAGGTGCATGTTTTTCTTTGAAGAGCAACAATGTATCAGAATGCGATCCAGGGAAAGCTAGGAAGGGCACGTCAGAATAATAAGTTGAAATTTCAGCACTTCAAAGATCAGATACTGAATATTATTAACTCAGTAAATAAAAATAAAAAGTCATGTGTGATTGGAGAGGGAGCGTAACGTCCTGTAACCCTATCAGTTTTTAGTCAGTTACTGTTATTTTAAAGTATTAAGGTGCTCTAAGTTTCTCCAGGCCTCCACACGGGCGAGCGTCTCAGCAAGACTCCTGGGTCGAGAACAAATCTGTGAGAAGTCCAGTTTCCTGAAGGCTATAGCAGTGTGAATTCAGGCTCGCTGGAAAGGGCACATCACACTGCCGAGTTTGGAGCACAGATTTGTGAAGCAACTTGTTGTAACGCATTTCCTTCTTCAGTAGTTTTATTCATGACTTCCTTAAATCTTCCTTATTCGTCAAGCAGTATCCCCGGATGATGTACTGCACCGGCAGACATTTTTAATTACGCAGGATGATGTGATGAGGAATAGAATTAGGTTTTAGGTTGAAGATAAAGTCAGGGTTATGATTAGGGTCAAGGTGAAAGTCAGGATTGGATTTTAGGTTGAGGGTGAGGTTAAGGTTATGATTAGGTTCAGGGTCAAGGTTAGGGCTAGGATTAAGGCCAGTGTGAGGGACATGTTTAGGTATTAGGGTTAAAGTTATGGTCAGAATTAGGTTTTGGGTTGAGGGTAAGGTTAAAATTAGTTTTAGGATTAGGGACAGGGTGAGGGTTAGGTTTTGGGTTGAGGTTTGGGTTAAAGTTAGGGTTAGGGTAAGAATTAGGCACAGGATGAGGGTTAGGTTTTGGGTTGAGGGTTGGGTTAAAGTTAGGGTTAGGATTAGAATCAGGGTGAGGGTTAGGGTTAGGTTTTGTGTTGAGGTTAGGGTTAAAGTTAGGGTTATGGTTAGTATTAGGACCAAGGTGAAGGTTAGGGTTAGGATTATGGCCAGGGCAAGACATATGGTTAGGTTTTGGGTTAGGTTTTAGGTTAAGGTTAGGGTTAAAGTTAAGGGTTAGGATTATAGCCGTATGGTTAGGCGTATGGTTAGGTTTTGGGTAAGGGTTTGGGTTGAGGTTGGGTTAAAGTTGGTGTTAGGATTAGAGCCAGGGCAAGGGTTGAGTTTTGGGTAAGGTTAATTTTGCTTACCACAAGTAACATATTAAGACTACTTAATTCAGCATATCAACAATACATCTGCTCAATGTAAGTATTCTAATGTATTCACATGCTTAACTACTGCTACTTCAGTGTTGTTGCTGTCACCTCTGCTGTGTAACCATTTACAATTGAATGTTATGTAGGGCTTAGGTAATAAGCCACTTGTCCAACAGGTAAAAGACTTCTGCACAATCCCCCACCCTAGACCCCCGAAGCTTTGTGAATGTAATGTAAAACACAATGTAAAGCATTGTCTCTCATGGATTACTGCATTTGGGGCAATTTCACTGGTCCTTTCAAAACATGAAGGATGATGGTTTTCAGACGGTGTGAAAAACTAAAAACAGACAAAAACATAGCAACAGCATAGAAAACTACATGATTTGATTATAAAGAAAGATTGGATAGGATAAAGGCGAGAGAGAGAGAGAGAGAGAGAAAGAGAGAGAAGAATGTCTGCCTCTGGTATCTATGAGCTGTAGCGGTTATTTAAAGCCGATACCTGCTGGGCCCTGAGGTCCTTTTCCCCATTCTGACACATGAGAGAAATGAACGACACTAGAGAGAGAGAGAAAGAGAGAGAGAGAGGACTGAAGGGAGGAGGGGAGAGATAAAAGAGAGAGAGAGCGAGAGAAACAGAGAGAGAGAGATAGAGAAAGAGACCAAGAGAAAAAAAAACAACAACAAGCAAGAAGAAGAAACATAATGCTCATTATTAAATTGCAAGCATGGTGATTGCCAGGAACCTATTCCTCATCATCAATTATTCATCCTTTTCCTTCAGTAATGCAATACTCAGGTGAGGCAAGCGAGTGATAGAACGTGTAATTTTGAGGCTTAATGGGCAGCGTGGCCGGATCCGGGGAGGGACCCGGATTATAAATCAGACGCGGCGGCGGCGGCAGGGGCGCGCGACACGGCCAGAGAATCCGTCTCTCGTCATGTTTACTTCTTTATTATATTATGTAGCTGAGAGGGGGGAACTACCGCGCTGACCTTTCGCTTCGTTTAAAGGATGTTAGGGGTGTCTGGTTTTGTTTCTTCTTGTTTTCTTACCACCAACCCCAGCACCCCCCCAACCCCCGAAATCCTTCCCGAGTACAAAGTCATAGTGCATAAGCAAACACGCACATTAAAACGGATGGTGTGTGTAACGGGCCTGACGCAGGCCTCATCGGTACCGCTCATAGGACCTGACAGGGTTTTAAATGGGCCGAGGGTCGCGTCGCCCCTCGCCGTTTTTGCGTTTACATGGACGTAATTGCTTTCCATGTTTCCAAATGCAAGGCACTGCCAGGCTATAAAACATGCCGTGACTTAATAGTCAACCTGATTGCGCTCGTGTGCGGAGATCCTCATAAGACTGTTGATTTTTAAGATACTGGCCCACTAAACCCGACTATTTATCCTCCGACTACAATACGACAGCCTTATTAACGACGCTGCGGCCGACCATGTTCAATCACCGAACGCGCTCTCGGGATCCGTCTTCAATATGACTCCCTTTGCAAACAGTGCTTTCATGTTTTATACATATTAGTCCATGTTAATATTGTTTGCGGATGATATCCGAAGAAGAGCAAAGCAATTAATAATGCGTGGCAAGGCGTGGATGGTGGAGACAAATCCTGGCAGCTTTCAAATACGTGCCTTAGGCTTCTTCTTGCATCTCCCTATCTCCCTCTCTCTCCCTCTCTTTCTCTGTGTCTGTCTAAAATGCATATCTTCCCCATATGCTTTCATAATATCTCCAGTTCTAAATTAATGACCTCTCTACTGTGAAATGGAACAATGCCTCGGTCTTTGGGGTGTGAACTAGTTCACCTGCTGCTCCAATATTGAGAGAGAGAGAGAGAGAGAGAGAGAGAGGGAGATGTTAATAGGGAAGAAGTGTCTCCAGGCTTTTCCTCCCCTCAGACTCTGAGTCTGAGCTGGAATATGTTTGGCTAAACTGAATGGATATGCAAAACACATTTCAACATCACTGACAATGTAAAGCTTGATTCTTATTTCCAGCGATGGCATCGCGGGTTTACAATAGAGATGTGTGTAAGGATGATGACCCACATCTATCTAGCTCTGCAACTCAGGCTTATTCTTCCTGGCGTATAAGCTTACAGATGCTCACAGGGGGAGAAATATGTATGCGAAAGCTTTATATGAACTTTGCCTGTTCAAGAAAATCTCCAGATATTCTCAGATAAAAAATTTAACGGGCCGTTATCCTACATTTAGGACATCCATGTCACATCCCAGCCCTGCAATACACCTCCACAACAGTGGAGGTCCCCATCACCTGAGTACTAAACTGTTTTTTAGGTGTAGCTCATCTTATCGGCCATTCATCTCATATTTAAACCCCTGTATTCTACCGTTTACCGCGAGGTCTTGTTTTTTGCTTTTGAATACAATTTAGATTTTTCTGATTCTCTGGGATTATCTGGCTTTGGCTTTGATCTGTTTATGGTTTTTGGTTTAACCCCTTTTGACATACCCTTTTGTTTTGTTCGCCTGGTTTGGACTGTCCCTGTTACGCTGTGTTTTAGATTCTGACTCTTGACCTTGCCCCTGATTTTGTAACTCTGGAACTCTGTATTATTACAATCCACTAGGTTCCAGCACTTTATTTCTCTTTATCAGCCAGGATTTTTGTTGTTACTGTGCCTTTAAGATGCATATCCATGTTCACCGTATTTCGCCACACCCAGTGCTTAGTTTGTAAATCATCAGGTAATGGAACACTAAAGGTGGGTGATCCAGCAAGTGGGCAGTGAAGGAAAAGGTCCTGGAACACATAGACACAACACTGCTTCAAGTGTCCACATAGTAGCATTCTATGCAATAAGATAGAACTAGCTTTAATGAATGCAGTAAGGACCTGCAACCATGAAAGCTCAGAGATGCCACTGGACGAATAGTTTTTGCTAAAACATGGTTTCCTACAAATAAACCAACCAACCAAAAAAACATGTTTTCATGTTCTTGTTGCACAAAAACAACAATACATATATGAAGACTGCCTAACCTTCTAATTATTCAAATTACTCCACAATGCAGTCACTGCATCTACATTCTACACTCAATTTCATGATTTGCTCTGCTTGTCTGTGGCAGTTCGGTGTCCTTTAACAATCCAAGATCGCACACATGGCACAGGGATGAATTGTACGAGCGGTGGACCAACAAGTTTCATAAACAGAAGAGACGATAACGTGGAAGTGTGCATGGACGCGCGCTGTGACTGGCAAATAAGGTTCATTTGGAGAAACCTGCTCGCACTCTGCACTTACGATTAATTTTAATTTACTTTATGAATAATTCCCCATGTTAAAAAACAAAAAACGTCACAGAGGTGCAGGATCCATATGAATAAGTTCCGGAACGCAGGTACTCGAAATACGAGAGGTGCTGGATCTTGTTCCGGCAAGATCCAGCACAAATTAAGCACTGGCCACACCCACTTTCAAGTGTGTGTTTCTTCTGTCTTTGTGATAGAACTTCCGGTCAGCTAACCAAAATGAATACAGTTACATGGGAGGAGACCAGAGAGACAATAAGAAGTTCGAATGGTACAACACTGTCTCATCCGAGGTTAATAACACAGTGGGTGGATGATATGAAAAGGTGGCCTGAGGTTACCTACGGCGACATTTTTTATTATTTTGTACTCTCGGAAGGTGTAGACGGTTCGGCAATGAAAAACTATACAAGTAGTGAAGCGTATCAGTACCTGCATAGTGGGAAGGTGGGCCGTGTACTCCTACATAAAGTTTTATGTGAGTTTATAGCCCAGATAGCCTAGCGCGATGGACACTGATCACAAAACAGTTACTTAACTTGCAAGCACTCGACGCGTCTGCTTCCTCTGAGCTTCATAAGTGAGTCATTTCTCTGGGTAAGGATGCTCTGGTGCTGGTTCTCCTCCACAGAATGGTAAGAACAGACATACGGAGGTTTGGGTGGATGTTTTAAATTTAGCGCTTCAGTCACAGACGCAGGTCCTTTTCTTTGAAAGGTGGCTTTACAACACTTTGATTTTTATGTGCTGTGTTCTTAAAAGTGTTGTTCAAGCCAAGTTTTTATCTTCTTCTAATTATTGTGACTCCCTCTAACTGAACACGTTATGCTAGCCATTTTATATGTTTATTGTTGTTTTGCTTATAATTAGTATCAACATATTCGCGGGTGCACCGGTAAACAAAGATGGCCCCCCAGTGTTGTCATGGAAAATAGTGTGAATAGGCATATCTTATATATGAGCATATATAAAAAAAAAGAATATAGCTAGATTTTTAGTCATTTCTCATCAGCTGCCCTATATTCCTTGTAAAAGGTTGATGATTATTGGACCACTAGAAATGCTTCAAAGAGTTTAACCTCTTTATATTAGTTTACATTGAAGGTGAAGAAAGTTGTTGGCCTCTCCTGTAAAGGTACTATTTTGAGCATGCTTTTCTTTGGACAGCGTCGATATGTAACACCACATTTGTCCCACATGTCTACAAACGCAAACACTGTAAAAGTTCATATACAAGGGGCTTTGGAAATGGATAAAAATGCTAAAAATGCTAAAAATGCACTTGAAATCACAGTGTATATAATATTGCCCTGATAAATAGCTTTTCATACCATTTTCACTAGAGATGGACTGATCAGCGTTTTTGAGGCCGATTCCAATCACCTATCATCTTTTAGTGTGATCGGCTGATAGCCAATACTGATCGAGGGCAGGACTATATACCATGGCAGGGCTACATGCAATTATTAGCGCAAGCAAGTCATGTAACGTGGTCTAAACTAGTTTATTACCATTTTAATGAGCTCATGTGAAACAGCATAATATTTTTAACTAAATTAGAAGTTGGTCTATGTGGGTGTAAACCGCTTGGTACAGCTCCGGAAGAGCAACATCTGAAAAGTATTTCTACTAGGAACAGCAGTGCGTGGATCCAGGTGGAATATTAAGCAGCAGAATGAACGTCTTCTACAGCCGAGAAGAGCTGCTTATCTAGAACTATAAACTCAATCACTCTGGCTGTGGTTCCTTTAGCTCTCTGGCTGTTGCTGCTGCTGTGCTGTTCGTACCGGTCAGATCTGGTCTGCATGGTGTTCTGGGTTGTTTGTTTTGTGCTAGCTGTGCGTGCTAGCTCTGCTGTTTGCTGATACACACTGTATTCCGCCGCATGGTGTTCTCTTAAGTGCTGTATCAGATTAATAGTGTTAAATGTCTTTGTTTTGGTTTCTCCACGAGAGACGCAGGTTTCACTAAGTTTACAGATGTTACAAACTGCCCTGGATGAGTCACATACACAGACAGACGACATTTTCTATCCGCACATGCGGCTGCTTTAGTCAGTCTGTGGAAAATGAAAGGGTGTGTTTTTCCACCTAGTGGTTTCGATAGGAATTGGAACCACCGGAGGGGTCCCCTTCCTGGATAAAACGCTAGCTGGAAAACAAGAAATTAGGCTCATTTGTTTAAAGTCATCAATCAGCTGAATTGGAGAAATATCGCCGATCACATATTTTAAAAATCGGCCAATACCAATACATGGCCGATCGATCCTTCCATCTTAAATTTTTTTACATTTTCACAGACTTTTGTAATGTATTGTATACATTGGCATTTACAAATGTAAAATCACTTTTCATATATATATTGTCGCTTCCCAAGGAAAAATGAGTATCTCCATAATTTTTCTGCAACATTCGAACAATACAGCTGCCTTTGACATTGTGTACAATTGACTATGGACCAGTAGAAATGCTTCAAAATCACTTTTTGGTTCCATTGACTTACATTGAAAGTAAAGACTGTCTTTGGCCTCTACTGTAATGTTCCTATTTTAGCGATACTCGTTTTTCATTTGACAGCGACTATATATATACTATATATATATATATATATATATATATATATATATAGTCTGTTTACATGCACAAGCTCCTTTATTGCCAAGAAAATTGTCTTTAAATAATGTGCCATAGTGACTTTTGCACAGTAGTGTATCTACTGCTTTGCTATTACTGTTGACGTTGATTCCAAACTTTTGCACGCTACCGTATGAGAAAGCACTGAACGCTGCTAGTGCGCGAAACAATTACACAAAAACACGGTCACTTGAACGCTCCTAATTTGACCACCAGTGCAAATTACAAGCTGCAGCACAAGCGCAATATCATGACATCACTGAGTCTGTTTTCAAAACGTATCTGCTATTTATGAGTGCTGCCTACACAATGTTTGTCGGATCATTGGAATCGTATAAATAAAGCTGCTACTTTCCGGCAGATGGAGTTACTACAGGCTCTGACGTCACACACACACACACACTTACAGGCACACACATACACACACACACCCCAGCTGCTACTGTCGAATAATGAATGAGTTTCATTTCGCCGGCTGTAATACAATAGGCCTTACGTAAAGACACTGAAGCTTCCTCATTGATTCTACTGATCTGAGCTCAGAAGATCAGAAGTATGGAAGGAGCGGTCAGTCTGGTCAGTTTGGAGTACTTGTGGATTCAGTAATCAATGCAGGTTTTGATACTGAAGTGGTTGGAGCTGTTTTAGTAATGGACGACATAGTTAGCAATGAACTGTGCATCTATTCGTTTACCTCACCTTCACCATAGAAAAGTTACACCTGTTACCATCACATCCCTCCTGATCTGTATGTACACAAACACACACACAAACACACACACACACACACACACACTGTCCAAGGAAAATATCTACATCATTTGAATACGTCAGCTGCCGTTTACATTGTGTGAAATTGTGATGATGAAGGGACCAATAGAAATGCTCCAAAATAGCTTGTAAAGAAATCTAGTTCCATTGACTTTGAAAGTAAAGACTATATATATATATATATATATATATATATATATATATATATATATATAATGTGTGTGTGTGTGTGTGTGTGTGTGTGTGTGTGTGTGTGTGTGTTTTGTATGTTAATTACCGTTAATGTTGTCAATTGCTTTTATATGTCCATTATTCAACTGTACTGATCAACAAATATGCACTGGAACTAGTTTCAAGTAAAGGTCTTGTTTGATTAAGTTACCATTATTTATGTTTGAACTTCACGGATGTATAAATATATTATATTTATATTAAAATATATTAACTTTTATTTGCTCAGCAAAATACTTTATTTTTTATGTATCCAAATAGTGTTAATTTATCCATTTCCAAGCTTTTACTTGTGGAAACAACCCAGTATTATTTACAGTCCTCATCTAATACCTGCCTTGACTGCTCAGTACTTTGTTAGGCATTGTGTGTATGTGTGTGTAATTGTGTGTGTGTGTGTGTGTGTGTGTGTGTGTGTGTGTGTGTTGACTCGCTTGCTGATCTATACATTGTTTAAGGGAGCTCCAAAACTGCATTTTGTGGCTACGGTGAATTTTTTTTACATTTAGGAATGTTTTTCGCTTCATGCATTAGACTTATAGGGACCCCTTTTAAAGGGACCACCGGGTGGGCACTTACTTTTTATGGCGCTATCCTAAATTTAAAGACAGGATAAGAACTGAGAACATGCATTCTCATCTCCAGCAATTTAGGCTAAAAAAAAGAAGAAGAAAAAAAACAAAAGGTCACATGTGTTAGCCACATAGTGCTTGAAGAATTCTGTCAGGCGCTGTGGTCATACTGCATGTGTCCACCGCAACATAATTACTCTCTCTCTCTCTCTCTCTCTCTCTCTCTCTCTCTCTCTCTCTCTCTCTCTCTCCCTCTTTCTCTCTCCCTGCATGTGCGCCCATCAACCCCCTCCATCCTCCTTCCCCAAAATGTCTTTAACCTCTTTTTGCCTGACAGACGACCCTCTTTACTCAACTCGCTCTCTCTCTTTCTCCCCCTCTCTCTCTGTCTCCCTCTCTCGCCCCTAAACTGATCAGGCTGCTGCTGCATAAATTAGTCATCAGTATTAGCATGGCGCGGCGCGTGCCACCGGTGCCAACTGCTCTCCGCGCGGCCATTAAAGGTCATGTTTTGATGACTGAATGCCACACAGACACCTTGGCTCCCGCGAGGAGGCTCCCCAGGTGCATGTGAAAGGTTAAAAATTACCTTCCCCGACACCGCCGCGCCGCCCAAGGAAATAATTAGAGGGGGTTTTTAGGAGCCTCCTGTCTGTCGGGAGGCGCCGCTACGGGACTAATGGCCACGCCGGGGGAAGAGTCAAACGGGCTGTCACTCCGCCACGGACAAACGAGCCTAATAGCAGGGCCTGTCAGAGAGAGAGAGAGAGAGAGAGAGAGAGAGAGAGAGAGAGAAAGAGAGAAAGAGAGGCAGTAATGGCATAAGGGTCCCTAACCTTTTCCATAAATCTGTTAACACATGTTGTGCGGTGGTTTTATGACCGCCATGTGTTAACAGTGCCCAGGTTAGTGAGGTGACATGCAGTGGATGGACATGGGAGTGGTGGGCACCCACTTATTTTATATTGAAGTGATACTTCGGCAGAATACCAGAATCCTGTCGATCCAACTCACTCAAAGTTTGCTTCTTAAATTTTTACTTCTTTACTAAGTTTTCTGTAGTACTGGACGCTGATACTGCAGAGATTAGTGTCATAGGAAGTTCAAATGGTGTTGAGCTGTTCAGTGGTCTCAAAGAGACTTGCTTATGTGGCTTCTGACACCGAATGGGATGCTATAAAATCAATTTTTAATCTATAAAAATGGACAAACGTGCTGGCAAACATAAGGCTTGTACACCAGGATGGCTGCTACAACTACTTTTAGCAATTCCAGTGAACAAGAAACTTGCATAATATCTAACCTGACATCATAGAAAAGAAACGATGAAATAAATATGGCCTTTTATGAATCGAGACTCTGGAGATACATCTTTAAGAAACTGCCCAGTTTGTTCATTTTCTTAGTAGATGCATAATATTTTCTACAGGGAATATGACTTTTTTCTGTAAGTTTTTGTGCACAATTTCTATTTATCTGGAGTTTAACATAATAAAAACAATAAAACACACAGTATAAAATGTGTACAGGCTGAAGTTTAGCAAATAAACAGTAACTGTGCCTTAAAATGTGTACAGGACTTCAGTCATTTGAAATCAACAACACATGAAATTCCACAAGGAATGTTCAAACTTTTGCATACAATCACAAGGTCGCTGTTACCACATGACGTCGATTTCTGCTGATTTAATTTTTTCTATATTGTTTGAACACGGCAGTTATCCTTTACATCCTCTAAGAGTTTAATAAAGAATTGACCAAAAGAATTAAAACTCTTTACATTAACTTACAATGAAAGTAAATAACATTTTTTGCCTTTCCTGTGAAGTTACTCCTTTGGAGATACTTGTTTTTCATTGGAGAGTGACGATATTTTACTTTTATTTTTATTTTTCTTGTTGGGTTGGTTAGGGTTAGGGTCATTACATGTTAGTTCGGTTAGGGGTAGGGTTATTACTTGTTGGGTTGGTTAGGGTTAGGGTCATTACTTGTTAGGTCGGTTAGGGGTAGGGTTATTACTTGTTGGGTTGGTTAGGGTTAGGGTAATTACTTGTTGGGTTAGTTAGGGGTAGGGGTTAGGGTTAGGGTAATTACTTGTTGGGTTAGTTAGGGGTAGGGGTTAAGGTTAGGGTTATTACTTGTTGGGTTGGTTAGGGGTAGGGGTTAAGGTTAGGGTTAATGAAAGTAAATAACATTTTTTGCCTTTCCTGTTACTCCTTTGGAGATACTTGTTTTTCATTGGAGAGTTGGTTAGGGTTAGGGTAATTACTTGTTGGGTTGGTTAGGGTTATTACTTATTGGGTTGGTTAAGGGTAGGGTCATTACTTGTTGGGTTGGTTAGGGGTAGGGTTATTACTTGTTGAGTTGGTTAGGGTTAGGGGTTAGGGTTATTACTTAATGGGTTGGTTAGGGGTAGGGTTATTACTTGTTGGGTTGGTTAGGGTTCTGGTTATTACTGTTGGGTTTGGTAGGGTTAGGGGTTAGGGTTATTACTTATTGAGTTGGTTAGGGGTAGGTTTATTACTTGTTGGGTTGGTTAGAGTTAGGGTCATTACTTGTTGGGTTGGTTAGGGGTAGGGTTATTACTTGTTGGGTTGGTTAGGGTTCTGGTTATTACTTGTCGGGTTGGTTAGGATAAGGGGTTAGGGTTATTACTTATTGGGTTGGTTAGGGGTAGGGTAAGTACTTGTTGGGTTGGTTAGGGTTCTGGTTATTACTTGTCGGGTTGGTTAGGGTTGGGGTTATTACTTGTTGGGTTGGTTAGGGGTAGGGTTAGTACTTGTTGGGTTGGTTAGGGGTAGGGTTATTACTTGTCGGGTTGGTTAGGGTTCTGGTTATTACTTGTCGGGTTGGTTAGGATTAGGGGTTAGGGTTATTACTTATTGGGTTGGTTAGGGGTAGGGTCATTACTTGTTGGGTTGGTTAGGGGTAGGGTTATTACTTGTCGGGTTGGTTAGGATTAGGGGTTAGGGTTATTATTTGTTGGGTTGGTTAGGGTTAGGGTCATTACTTGTTGGGTTGGTTAGGGGTAGGGTTATTACTTGTCGGGTTGGTTAGGGTTCTGGTTATTACTTGTCGGGTTGGTTAGGATTAGGGGTTAGGGTTATTACTTATTGGATTGGTTAGGGGTAGGGTAAGTACTTGTTGGGTTGGTTAGGGTTCTGGTTATTACTTGTCAGGTTGGTTATGATTGGGGTTATTACTTGTTGGGTTGTTAGGGGTAGGGTTAGTACTTGTTGGGTTGGTTAGGGTTCTGGTTATTACTTGTCGGGTTGGTTAGGGTTGGGGTTATTTCTTGTTGGGTTGGTTAGGGTTCTGGTTAAGGCTTTTACTTGTTAGGGTTAGGGTCAGGGTTATTACTTGTTAGTTGGTCAGGGTTAGGGTTTATGGTTAGGGTAAGGCTGTTACTTGTTAGGGTTAGGGTCAGGGGTTAGGATTATTATTTGTTAGGTTTGTTAGGGTTAGGGTTATTACTTGGGGTTGTCAGAGGTTTGGGTAAAGGTTCTTACTTTTTAGGTTGGTTAGGGTTATTATTTGTTAGCCTGTGTTGGGTTAGAGAGTTAGTTATTATGTGTGGGTTGGTTAGGGTTAGTAAAGATCTCTACAGTTTTATATAGAAGCATTTGCATGTAAGACAGTTGTTTGAAGGGAAATGGCTCTTAAGATTCATGGACAATATGCTGAAAAAGAAAAATAAGTTTGACATTGTAACAGTAGAGGAAACTTTTTTGGTGCTATATAAGAAAAAAGGGTTCTACATAACACATTGTCCTTTAGCAACCGTTTCACCATGCCAAGAACCATTTAAGTTGCAGATGATTCCATCCAGAACCCATGGTTGTTTTACATGCATTCTTAAAAAAAGGTTTTTAGTGTGTCTGTTAGTAAAGATATATACTAATAAGTTATGTATATAGACGCATCAGTTCTTTCTTCTACTGAAAATGAAGAACACTGCAGCAATAGAAGAACCTTTTTAAGCCATCCAAATAGAAGCGTTCCGTTGTAATTACGAAAGTTCCGGCGCGATTCTTCCCTCTTCCCATATTTGCCATGCAAACGACTGCGTTACGCGCGCCGGGTCTTTAGGACACTGAATGTATTATTGATGAAGCGATTTGCGGGAAGGCTCTCGCGCTGTTTCGAGTCTTTGTTTTGCCGTGCAGGACCGGCGGCGGACTTCACGCGGATAGAATGCCCCTAAGCTGCAAGATGGGGTGGGGGATAAAAAAAAATGTCAGAAAATCCTGACACTGTTCCACATGGCCTAGCTAAAGGTCCCGCTCCCTCCTCCGCCGCCCACCCCCCACCCTCTCCCCCTTTCTCTCCGTCTGCCTGCCGAAAGAGAGAAAGAACGAGAGAAAGAAGGAGTCGAGGGGATGAGGAGAGGATAGGATAGGATAGGATAGGAGGGAGGGAGAGAGGGAAGGCGTGCGCGCGCGGGGGCGCGTATGTGGAAAGGGGGTGGTCGAGAGTCATTTCCCTGCAAGCCTGCATATCCTGCACGAGACAGCCGATCTGTCAGAGGTCAGAGCCCTCTCTACTTAAACCAACACAGCGTGGCAAAGCAGGTGCGCGTGACGCACACACACACACACACACACACATACGCGAGCGCGCACGCGCCCGCGCGCCCGCAAAAGACACAACCTCGCTCCCCAAGGTGCTAAGTGAGGGAGAAGACACTGAAACAATAGCGCGCTAAACATAGCTCCGTTCCCTCTCCACCCCCCTCCGCACGCGCGCGCTGCTGAAGATGTACTTAAACTCTCTCTTTTCGCGCCGCGCGCTTGGCACCCGCGCGCGCCCGTGACATTTATATACTCCGCCGCAGCCCGGCATCCTGCTCTGCTAATAGCGGGGTTATTAACATAACAAACTTAAATGTTGGATATAAATAATACCGTTTCAGGATGGCGCGCGGCTCAGCTGACAGTATTTAGGCACGCGGCTCAACATCTGTTTATGAACACTTTGGCTAATGATATCATTCCATATCATTAAGGGCGGGCGCAGCAGCTCACAGAGCGCGCGCAGGTGCACGGGGAGAGGAAGAGTGGGAGAGAGAGAGAGGGAGAGGGAGAAAGACAGGGGGAGAGAGAGAAGAGAGAGAGAGAGAGAGAGAGAGAGACGCCCCCGTCCCTTTCCCGCCCCCTCCGCACTCGTCCTTCTCTCCTCGCGCGCGTGCGTTCCGTGAGCTTCCAAACCCGTCATTAGGACAATTTTCCCCAGCTCGCGCAGAGGCAGCCCTGTGATTTGAATCTGTGTATCACCTGTAATTGTAGTTTTTAGCGAGCCTCTGATTCCATACATTTAGCTGGGGCAAAAAAAAAAGAGGGAAAAAAAAGAGAACGCGCGCGCCGGCCCACGGCCTCCAAAACGCATTTGTGTCGCCAGCTGCAGCCCACGCTCCTGTTTTCTTTCTTTTCTTCTTTATTTTAGCAGATCTCTCTCTCTCTCTCTCTCTCTCTCTCTCTCTCTCTGTCTCTCTCTCTCTTTCTCTCTCTCAGCCAACACTGCACGCTAGACAGGCAGCATGCTCGCAAGACAGACAAACAGAGAGAGAGAGAGAGAGAGAGAGAGAGAGAGAGGGATGGAGAGAGATGTGTTAAGATAGAGGCGGCGTGTGTCATGGCTTTGTTTTCTCTTCTCATATGCCGTGTTTAGAGTGTCATAATTATGGAAATTATTGATTATCCTGCGCAGAACAATGATAAGGTCCCTCTCCTAATCAGTGACCGAGCGGCTGTGGAGCGCTCACGATTTCTCCTCAGTGCTGTACGCGTTCCTGCAATGCCTGGCATTTGAAGAACGGCTTGTATATATATATATATGAAAAACAAATTAAAGAAATACACAAACACACAAATAAACCAACCAGAAAACCTGTACCGGTTTTGGGCTACAACAGTGGGACAAGCTACTGGCTGGGAGGGTCCCTCAAGGGCCTGTATTACACTGCAGTTGTATTGATTCTATACATCCTGTCTTTAAAATTCCAATAAAATTCAAAAAATATAAAGTGTCATAAATTAGGCATGTCGTCGGCGCCCGATGTGAAACATGCATCTCCGTTTTTGTTGATTTTCAATTTGCTACATCAATTAAACAGGACAGCTGCTCTTTATATCCTGTGAAAGTTTCAGGATGAATGGACCAATAGAAATGCTCCAAAACCACTTGAATTAAATCCCTTTACATTAACATATTAAGTCAAAATAACACATTAAAAGCTTTTTTTGGTTTTATTACTGTTACTGTTTACTATTATTAGTTTGTGACAACCTCACAGGGGAAGCAAAAACTTTGAATGTAAGTCAGGGTAACCAGACATTCATTCCAAGTCAATTAGCTTCATTTCATTTTGTATTTTCATCACGACATGCACGCTTGGTGTAAAGAGCAACAGCAATTTTTAAATCACATAAAAACAACTGAAAAATGAGCAAAACTGAGATACAAGCCACGATTAAACCACAGAAGACAACTGTAGGTTCACTGGTGTTTTTGGAAGGTAAATGAAATGGCTTAATTTGTGTTACAACCCCCAAAACTGTAGTTACTACTGTAGTTAAAATTGTAGTACAATTATACCTAAACAAAAAAAAAAAAAAAAAACACTTTGTTGACATCTCAAAGACTGAATAGTGTGTTCCCCTTTAAATATTATAGTTGTACTATATGTACTATAATTAACAATTGAGAGTAAATTGTACTTAGCACTGCACAGCCACAGACTTCATTCTCAGTTAAAGCTGAAGGTCTACACATTCAAATATTGGGACCAACTCACCATGGTTTAATATTATTTCATAAAATAACACTCATCCGGTAAGTGAATATCAGTGTTACAAATGCCTTTGAGTGCTGACATCACAACAACGGCGTACAGTGGGTTGCAAGGGCCTAAATTCGCTCTTGACATTGGTGGGGACCTATGTATCCACGAACAACACCCCCCGCCCCCCCAAACCCCGCCAAATTGCTTTTTTTTTGTTGTTGTTTTTTCTTTGCTCTGTGATAAAACCATTAAAAAGACTGTAATACTACATACGCTATTCTACATGCTCTTAAACTACTCTAAATAATAATTCAACATTTAATTAATTAATTATATAAAGTTAAATTGACTGACAGTTGGTAGTTGAGCAGTTACCAAACCATGTTATTCATAGCTATAGACGATGTTAGCCTAGCATCGCCATTAACATTATTATGATGGACTTAAACGTTTCTTTGAAAAATAGCTATTTATGTCCACCTTCTTCTTTTTGCTGCTATGCTTACTCACTTTTGACCCCCATGTGTCTCCCATGTTGCACAGTGAGTCTCTCATATAACTAGTTTTCCTTCCAGATTTGGCGCTGCTAGCCATTAAATGTAGCTATAGAGTGTCAGGTGACACGGGGAGATAAGACTTCAGTGGAGAACATGATTTAACCCTTTCTGCACCTCTAGGTAATGAGACGTTGACAGATCAGGGTTTGTTTTCAGGGGATCAAATTATTAGTGGGGACAATTCAGTCATTGGATATTGGTGGGGACACGTCACTTCCGTCCATGCTAATTCTACACCCTTGGTGCGTTGGCCTTATTGCCAAGTTAGCACTGCAAGAAACACCTCTTACAAATATTAATAACTAATATTGTAAACCAGCAACACTAACAAAATAATTTGTTAGTCATTTGTATTCAAAACGGTTTGAACAATGAAAACTTTGTATGTTTGTGTAGTAACATCAATTTCACTGACACCTGCAACCTAAACAAATAAATACTTTTAGCTCATATGAATCCTGATTTAATACACTTTGCTGTGCCCTTGCCTTGCTGTTGATGTTGTAGAGTATTACTGCATGGGGGGTGGGGGGGTGGGGGTCATGTATGGAGGTAGACAGATGGGCCCCAGGAA
Organism: Megaleporinus macrocephalus; assembly: GCA_021613375.1. Taxonomy (NCBI): domain Eukaryota; kingdom Metazoa; phylum Chordata; class Actinopteri; order Characiformes; family Anostomidae; genus Megaleporinus; species Megaleporinus macrocephalus. The sequence continues at coordinate 41,401,094 of CM038704.1, read as the reverse complement.
AACAGAAAAGACTGAGGGTTTGCTTAGAGTGCTGTCAATCAACCAGCAGAACACACCCCCTTCGCTTCCGGCGTCATTTTAATGTTTATTACAGGTGACACACAAACACACACACACACACACACACACACACACACATGCACTGAGTGCCCACAATGACATACGCTCTACTTTGAATTCTTCTCTTTCTTTTTCTGAATAATGTCAGGATGTGGGGTTATTATATTTTATGTGTTATAAAATATGATTAAATACACCATTTTTACAACATAATGTAAGTTATTATTAAGTGATCAGCATAAACATGTATTCCAAAAACAATGGTAGTGAATGATATCAATACTAAGTAAACATGGAACGTCTGGATGCCCATCATTGTATATTGTGGTCATTTTTATGAATATTAATAATAATTTATCTTTAATAATTACTTTTTGTCATATGGTAAAGAACATAGCAGAGCACAGTTACATGCACAAACATTCACATTCACGTTCTAAGAGCTTTTCTAGCTAAATTACTACAACACTGCTCAGTCGAGTCACATTATTATGACCACCTGCTAATATCCAGAGTAGCGGCTGTGTGCAGTACGGACAGTAGCTAAACAGGCTGGGAGACTCAATAAGGTCCTGGTATCACAGGTATCAGGAGCCATGCTGACCGCGGTGCATCCCACAGCTGTTGGAGGGAGCGTGGGGGAGGACTCATAGAGCCAGCACGACAATTGAGGTGGTCCCAAAGATGCTCAATCGGGTTCAAGTCTGGGGATAAAGTATTTGAAAGGGTACTACTTGGAAGTCTTGGTCAGCTCTTCCAACCAATGTAGGACATTTCTAGCCATGTGATGTGTCGCATCGTCTTGCTGGAAGATCCAATCCGCCCCAGGAAAGATATATATATATATATATATACATTGTCGCTGTCCAATGAAAAACATATCTACATTTTTATCGATTTTGAGTTTTCCACATCATTTGAACACACCTATGGTCATTTACATTGTTTGAAAATTTCATGACGAATGGACCAATAGAAGTGTTCCAAAATAGCTTGGAAAAAAATCTGGTTCCATTAACTTCCATTGAAAGTAAAGTATGTTTTTGGTCTCTTCTGTAAAGTTGCAATTTTCGAGATAATTGTTTTTCATTGGACAGCGACGATATATAGTATAGTATATATAGGTGTACGTGATCTGCACGGATGGCTTCATACCCAAATCGTTTGGGACAGGCTTCTACATGGATTAGACCATTCCCCAGACCATAACGCTGGCACCTACACACTGCTGGCTAAAGTAGGATAAAGTAGGTCATAATAATGTGACTTGACTGTGCATATTTATTTTATATGTACATTTTGCCAGTCCTGTTGGTTACCCTCTGTTTTATCTCTCTAATACTACATACTAATACTATCCCACACACAGTCAAACACCCGCCCCCCACCTCCCCCTGCTCATGTCTAGAAGGAGCTGAATGAGGATGTGGTTGACCTCAGGTGTTCTTCACCCAAGAAGAGCTTCACAGAAAACAATTCTTAAGAAGTAAATGCTTTGTATTACCTGATGATGGAAAAATCAGTCTATCCTAACCACTGTAAAGCAAAACTGAGGATAGATCACTTTAATATTAAAAGTAAGGCAAGGTTTTAACTTTGCTTCATGTCTTGTAGCCAAAGTGGCCTTCGTTTAGTGGCTACATCCAAACACATCTAACAGCGGTTGTTCAATTTTTAGTTTCTTTTATTCTTAAGAACACCAAAGCTGCTCTGAACAACACCAGGAAAGTCTGAGACTCCATGTGGCCCATGCTTTCCAGACAATTTGACGAACCAGACCTATTTCAGACCTAATCTTCTCTCTCACATCTTAAAAAAAAACATTCCCCGGATTTTCCTTTAAAAATAAAGCCTTTGCTATTTCACCTCCAGCTGTCGGGGAGCCGTTGTAAACACTAACAATGATGTCGTATTTTCCACTCCAGGAGTTGTGTAATGGGCAGGGGACAGAAAGAAAGAAAGAGAGGTGGATTAAGAGATGGGGCCAAGCTGCCTGTCCTTGTACTGCGCTGCCTTCAGGCATTACATAGCAGTAATGACGCCATCAGCTCGCTCATCACACGAATTCTACAAACACCCTCGGAGCACAAGGGTTCAGCCCCATTACATAGTATCACGGCCACACAAAGCAGCAGAATTTAAAGGTGCGCTCAGTGGAAATTGGCAGTCAGTATTACAACAATAGCAGATTTACCTCACGGTTACTTCGGTTCATACATTTTCACATTTAGCATTACATATTTATAGCATGGTTAAAGGTGCTGTCAGTAAAATGTCACGTTCTGTATTAAAGGTACCATCAGTAGATTTCACAAACAGCTTTTTTTATTAAAGCATGTTTAAAATAGCAAATATGTAAGATAATGCAATATGTCAAATTTATACTGCACTCAGACCCTCCTACTTTCTCTACACTCCTCCCCTTCTTAACAATCTGAAGAATCATTGTCCAGCATCCCTTTGCTCAGAAGTCCAGCATCGATTTGCTCTCCAGTGGTGGAGAGCGATGCCAATGTGAACTCTATTTTTGTCTGGTCTATAATTTATTTTTGAGTCTCTACAGTGACTCATTATCACTTTTTAAGGTACAGAGTGGTATTACGAGACAGGACAGGCCGGGGCTAGCTGGTTAGTCTGCTCGCAATAGATATGCAACACGATACATAGACAATTTTGACATACCATCAAAAATGCTATTTTTTGATATTCTGTCGATAATTTTAAAATTGTAATGTGAAATTGTCACATTCCATGTTATTTAAAATAATCATGTTGAATAGTCTGTTGAATTTCAGTTATTATATTTTGTTTTCTTAAATACAGGGCAGCCAATCAGAACAGAACTTATTTGCCTAGATCAGTTTTAAAGGAACTCTAATTAGAAAAGCATGTTTCCTGAAAGAAGCGTAAGATGGTATGTGTCTGAAATGTTAAACTAATGCACAAAAAAAACGGTTTCATAGGCCTGTGTCTTTTAATAACATCTAGATGTGCTGTAAAAGTGAAAGAGTGGCAAGAAATGTAAGAAAATTAAAAGAATAAAGAGCCAAAAAAGTCAATGGAACCGGACGTTATGTCCAAGAAATTTGGAGTCATTTAGGGGTCCATTCATCATAAAATTTATAAACAGCTCCAACAGCAGTCTATAAAATAAACACTGTAAAAAGTGGTTTGTCGATTCAACCTATAGAAATAATGGGTGTGTCTCAAATCTTAGTGAGCTGCCTACATAGGCATTTTACCTCATAGTATGCGCTCCCGACATGTAGGCTGTCCCAATTCTTAGATATCTTAAACATGCTGTCTACTGAGAAACCTTATTTTCACCTGATTGTAAGGAAGCATTGAACGCTTCCTTAGCCGCTAAGGCAATCCCATGATGCAACGCAGGCAAACCTACCAGCAGTGAAGTCGTTTTAAATGTAATTATTTTGATTCTCTCTGGTGTTTTAATGTGTTTCTTGTCATATAATCACACAAAACAATACTTTATTTACAACTTTGCAACAAGTCGTTCACCATTTTGCAGTTCTATACTCGAGCCATTAGCATTTATGCTAGCAGATTTTTAAGCGTCTGTCTATTGTTTTAGATGCCGGCTGGTGGCTTAGCAACCAGCTAAACCACCGGTCGCCTGCTGCAGTGGGAACAAGCCGTGACGCAGTCTCTCTCTAACTAAAGCGTCTCAGTAATCTGTTTTATGAGGAGAGATGAGGAGAGAACACTGCTACTTAAACATCTGCCTACCTAGACAGCCTACTTAGACACTCACAAGGTTTTGAGACACACAAAATATTACACAATTTTATTTAACGTAAAACGAAGCACATATTGTTTTAGTTTCATTAAGTTAGCTTTGCAGTAGATCTCCACTGACTGAAAACAATAATTTTCAATCTATGTGTATTTATACAGCACATCCAGGTGGCGGCATGCTAATTACAGCACATACAATTATCCATTCTTACTTAAACAATGTAACATCTCGCTCCCGTCCCCGTAAGTCTACGAGGACATCATGCAGCTATCGCGCCAGAACGCCGGAGTGAATTCAAACAGCGGGGTTCGTAGCCGTGGGATCAGGTCGGGTTCCTTTATGTCAGAGACTGCTAGCAGACGTTTGGGCGCAGCTGAAGCGCTAATCCGATCGGAAGGCTCCTCTAATTTCCGAGAACCCACGCTCCAAACGCCGACACCGTGAATAAGGCATTCAGTAAAGATCACAGGGACCACCGCCGCCACCTGAGAAAAGAACAAAAAGGAGAAAAGCGTGTAAAAAAAAGGCAAGAGAGAGAGGAAGAAGAAGAAGCCATCTGAGGCCCCGTCGACACATCAGCCCTAACAAGTGTTTTTTATCAAACGCCTTTGTTATTTCTCTTTCGCGAGTAAATTACACTTTTAGGATTTATTAAGACACGAAACAATTTTCAAATAGTGGGTCCGAACCCTCGGTGGAAAAGCACTCATTACTTCCTAGCCCGAGGCGCTCTTTGGCTCGCTAGCGCTAGCCTACCCATCACTCTCTCGCTCTTGCTCTCTCTCTCTCTCTCTCTCTCTCTCTCTGGGCATGGCTGGCCCGTGCCTGGCGCAGTAATGTCACAGCGGTTTGTTGAAAGTCAATCCATGATTCTGCTCCCAGCAGGTGCTGCTCAAACTCTGCTCAATAATTGAAGAGGAAGACGCGCGGACGCATTAGCGGCGCTGCGGCCGGCCGATAAAAAAAAAAAAAAAAAAAAAAGAGGGGAAAAAAACACGTCCTTTTCCACGCCACACATATTTTCCTACTCCGTCTACAAAGGCCATGCCGCATCCCCTTTATCCTCTCTTCTTTTGTTTTATTCATTTCTCCGTTTTCTTTTTTTTAAAGTTGTTCTTCTTTTTTTATTTTTTGGCAAGAGGTTTTATGTATGCATGAGAAAAAAAAATGAAAGAGCCATTTGTTCCCTTTTAGTCTGATATGCGAGTGGCGACTATGTGCGTGAGAGTCAAATGATTATCTTTTTTGATTTCCGAGCCGCGGTCTCAATAAAGTCATGTATATTTCTCGTGTGATTTATTTGATTTGTTTGATTTATTTATTTATTTATTTATTTATTTCCCTCCTCAGGCCCTCAGGAGGCTCAGAAGTCCAAATCTTTTCAACGTCTCTGCCCTTATCGGGCGGAGGACATGCGTTTTGATTAATAAATGATATTGGTTTTTCTCCCATGACAAAAGCTGCGCCGGACCGTGCCAGTCGGGCCCTTGATGCCGACCTGTCACAGCCGTTCAGTGGGACCTCATTTCAGGCCTGAGACCCTCAAACAACGTCTTTGATAGCTTTTTAATGAGAAGCCACTTGCCTAAACGGATATTTCGTCTGTCCAGGAAAAAAAAGGGAAAGGAAAAAAATTCACGACGGGAAAGTTTCCTTATAACCGCCAAACGCTTCCAGCTAAAGGCTACTAAGAAAAAAAAAAGCTGAGCTGGACGAACTGTACAGTCTCAAAGGGTAGAACCGTAAGTAGTCAGACAACTTAAAACTCTTACAAACTTCTCGGGTGAGAGGAAGAAAGCGCTCAAGCTCATACTGCTTAATTGTTTGGTGTTTCCGTGACATGGCCTTAGTTGTTTCGTCCGCTAACTTAAACGTCAGAAGGCTAAATGATCAGAGACTGCACTGGTTCAGGAGGCAAAGCCGCGGAATTGTAGACCACAGCGTGTCAAAGAGTTCTGCGTCTATGTGTCACATTGCAGAGATTTTTTTATTTTTTAAAGTTAGCATGTGTTGTGAGACTTTTAAACTTTTAAAAATTAGCACGTGTTGTGTTATGACCCAGTCTAGGGTCAGATTCAAAAATATAAGAAGCTAGCCGAACTCCATACCTTAAAACCAATAGGAGAACAGGAATCAAACAAAAGCCACACAGAGTTTTAAGCACAAAGTTCCCGAAAATGTTCAGAACATTTGGTCAGGGGTCCTTCCATACCATGTTTGAGGGGAGAGAACTCTGAAAGTCTCACCAAGACGCTAGGCCTAGACTAGGCTAGTACCATTTCAGGTAGATGCTGAGTTGGTGCTGTGCTATTCCAGGTGGTTGCCGAAATGCTGCTAGGCCATTGCTGTGCTATTCCAGGTGGTTGCCGAAATGCTGTTAGGCCATTGCTGTGCTATTCCAGGTGGTTGCTGAAGTGCTGCTAGGCCATTGCTGTGCTATTCCAGGTAGTTGGTGAGTTGCTGCTGTGCTATTCCAGGTGGTTGCCGAAGTGCTTCTAGGCCATTGCTGTGCTATTCCAGGTGGTTGCCGAAGTGCTGCTAGGCCATTGCTGTGCTATTCCAGGTAGTTGGTGAGTTGCTGCTGTGCTATTCCAGGTGGTTGCCGAAGTGCTTCTAGGCCATTGCTGTGCTATTCCAGGTGGTTGGTGAGTTGCTGCTGTGCTATTCCAGGTGGTTGCTGAAGTGTTTCTAGGCCATTGCTGTACTATTTCAGGTGGTTGCTGAGTTGCCACTGCTTTTCTGTCCCAAAAGGTTGCAAAGGTGTTGCTAGACCAATGCTGTGCTATTCCTGGTGGTAGCTGAGCTGCTGCTAGACCATTGTGTGCTATCCCAGGTGGTTACTGAGTTGCTGCTAGACCATTGCCGTGCTATTCCAGGTGGTCACTGATGTGCTGCTAGGCCATTGCTGTGCTATTCCAGGTGGTCATTGAGGTGCTGCTAGACCATTGCCGTGCTATTCCAGGTGGTCGCTAATATGCTGCTAGGCTATTGCTGTGCTATTCCAGGTTGTTGCTGAGTTGCTGCTTAGACCATTGCTGTGCTGTTCCAGCTGGTTGCTCAGTTGCTGCTAGGCCTTTTCTGTGCTGTTCCAGGTGGTTGCTGAAGAGCAGCTAAGCCACTGCTGTGCTATTCCAGGTGGTTGCTGAGGTGCTACTAAGCCGTCTCTGTGCTATCCCAGGTAGTTGATGAAGTACTGCTAGGCTATTGCTGTGCTATTCTAGGTGGTTGCTGAAGTGCAGCTAGGCCCTTTCTGTGTTATTCCAGACGATTGCTGAGGTGCTGCTACGCCATTGCTTTTCTATCCCACAAGGTTGCTTAAAAAGAACTTTGTATGGAAACCATTTATGTGACCATGCCACAATTTCAGTATAGGCTCTACATTCATGCAGAGCTAAACATTAATGTGACAAGCTAAAAATTATTATTATTAGTTAAATAAAGAGTTTTAACAGCATTACATTGTCACTGTAACTGTCTATTAGTACAATTAAGGTTTGGTCTGCTTTTGGTAACACAAAATACACATTACATTCTATTATTAAAAACAATCTTGATATGAACCCTTAACAAGTGCCCCCACTAAGTGTCCCTCACCAGAGTCTGTGCACTCCACTACTAACGACTGTAATGAAGAAGAAAATATTTCTAAACTTGACGAAGTAGCAGAGAAGTTGATGGTACACGAGCTAGAAGCAAACAGTAATCTGTAAGGCAAACCTATTCACAAATTCCCCATATCATCCTGAGCTTTTTTCAACCTGTCAGAATCTGTGTGGGTGAGTGTGCGTGTGTGTGTGTGTGTGTGTGTGTGTAAGGTTGTTCAGTGGACTGTGGTGGGTTTAAAAACCTTTAACTCCGAGCTGACGGTCTCCCATCCTTTCCCTCACCCCCGTCTCCACTCTAATGGCCTCCCATGTCAGACAAGCTCGGGGTGTGACAGGCAGCCTACTGGAGGTGAAAAATCATTCCTGCCTGAAAGCAAGAGCAACCTCTGTGTAAGATGTGGAAGCCAGAAGGTCACGACATGTCAAGAAGTGTTGTTCAATGCAAACATTTGGTGTAGTATCTGAATACAAAGTATGATGTTATATAACAACTATGTATATATATATATTCTTATTTTTATGCAGAAAATGAACAAAATCAGCACCTAAAGTTTTGCAGAAAACTGTACACGCCGGTAATATGTAGGAACAATGTTTACATCTGTACACACATTATCAATTAGTCTTTGTTGCTGTTTTAAACACAGCATTTCCTTTAGTTCCTCACCCGCATAGTTACATTACACTCTGAGAAGAAAGGTACAAACTGCAACCGGGGTGTTATGTCACTGTATGAATCCCTCAAGAGCACATTAATCAGGCAACTGAGTCGTACCATGTATTTCTTTGTTCATTCAATGACTTCATACATCTTGTTGCTACTCTGGGCTTCTAGGGTAGATTTATAGTAGCTACTGGATAATAAGAGATTACTAACTGAATACTATGTCAGTGGTTGTTATTGTTGCCGTTGTTGCTGTTGGTATGGTTTCTGTGCTGGTGGTTGCTACTGTTGCTGTTGTGGTAGTGGTGGAGGTGGTGGTGGTGGTTGCTGTTGTGATAGTTGCTGTGGTGGTGGTTGCTGCTGTTGTTGTTGTGGTGGTTGTGGAGGTGATTGTTGTTGCTGTTGTGCTGATTGTAACTGTTGCTGTTTTTAAGGTGGTCATTATTGTTGTGGTTGGTTTAATGGCTGTTATTGTTGTGGTTGGTTTAATGATAGTTATTGTTGTGGTTGGTTTAATGGCTGTTATTGTTGTTGGGGTTTGTCACTGTTGTTGCTGTTGTTGTGGTGGCTGTTGTAGTTGTGATGGTGTTTGTTGCTGTAGTTGTGTTGGTGGTTGTCGCTGCTGTTGTTGTGGTAGGTGTTTGTTGTTGTGGTGGTGGTTGTTGCTGTAGATTTGATGGTGTTTGTTGCTGTAGTTGTGGTGGTGGTTGTTGCTGTAGTTGTGATGGTGTTTGTTGCTGTTGGTGGTGGTTGTTGCTGTAGTTGTGATGGTGTTTGTTGCTGTAGTTGTGTTAGTGGTTGTCGCTGCTGTTGTTGTGGTAGGTGTTTGTTGTTGTTGTGGTGGTTGTTGCTGTAGATGTGATGGTGTTTGTTGCTGTAGTTGTGGTGGTGGTTGTTGCTGTAGTTGTGATGGTGTTTGTTGATGTAGTTGTGTTGGTGGTTGTCGCTGCTCTGTTGTTGTGGTAGGTGTTTGTTGTTGTTGTGGTGGTTGTTGCTGTAGATGTGATGGTGTTTGCTGTAGTTGTGGTGGTGGTTGTTGCTGCTGTTGTTGTGGTAGGTGTTTGTTGTTGTTGTGGTGGTTGTTGCTGAAGATGTGATGGTGATTGTTGCTGTAGTTGTGATGATGTTTGTTGCTGTAGTTGTGGTGGTGGTTGATGCTGTAGATGTGATGGTGTTTCTGCTGTAGTTGTGTTGGTGGTTGTCGCTGCTCTGTTGTTGTGGTAGGTGTTTGTTGTTGTTGTGGTGGTTGTTGCTTTAGATGTGATGGTGTTTGCTGTAGATGAGATGGTGTTTGTTGCTGTAGTTGTGGTGGTGGTTGATGCTGTAGATGTGATGGTGTTTCTGCTGTTGTTGTTGTGGTGGTTGTTTCTGTAGATGTGATGGTGTGTGTTGCTGTAGTTGTGGTGGTGGTTGATGCTGTAGATGTGATGGTGTTTCTGCTGTTGTTGTTGTGGTGGTTGTTGCTGTAGATGTGATGGTGTGTGTTGCTGTAGTTGTGGTGGTGGTTGATGCTGTAGATGTGATGGTGTTTATTGCTGTAGTTGTGGTGGGGGTTGTTGCTGTAGATTTGATAGTGTTTGTTGCTGTAGTTGTGGAGGTGGTTGCTGCTGTTTTGATGTTGGTTGCTGCTGTCGTAGCTGTTGTTGCTAAGGTGGTGTTTGTTGCTGTTAAGGTTGCTGTGGTGGTATTGGTGTTTATTGCTATAGTGATTGCTGCTGTTGTGGTGGTCATTGCTGTTGTGGCGTTGTTACGTTTGCTGTTGTGGAAGTGATTGTTGTTGGTGTTGGGTTGGTGGTAGTTATTACTGTTGCGGTGGTGGTTGTTGCTATTGTTGTGGTGATTGTTACTGTTGCTGTTTTTGAGATGGTCATTAATGTTGTGGTTGGTTTAATAATAGTTGTTATTGTTGTGGTGGAGATTGTTATTGTTGTGGTAGTTGTTAGTGTTGTTCGTGTTGGTGTGGTGGCTGTTGTGATGGTGTTTGTTGCTGTCGTTATGGTTGCTACTGTTGCTGTTGCCATTGGGGTGGTGGTAGTTGTTACTGTTGTGGTGGTGGTTGTTGCTGGTTTAACGGTCGTTATTGTTGTGGTGGGGATTGATATTGTTGTGGTTGCTGTGGTAGTTGTTACTCTTGTATCTGTTGTTGTGTTGGTTGTTTTTGCTGTTGTTGTTGTGGTGGGGATTGTTATTGTTGTGGTTGTTGTGGTAGTTGTTACTGTTGTATCTGTTGTTGTGTTGGTTGTTGTTGCTGTTGTTGTGCTGGTGGTTATTATCACATGTGAAAACAGCATGTTATCCTTTGTTTTGCTTGTTGTTGTGATTGCTTTTCTTTCTGTCGTTGCTGTTGTGGTTACCGTCGTTGTACTTGTTGTGGCTGCTTTGGTTGTTTTTATTTCTTGTCTTGTTGCTGTTATAGTAGTAGCAGCGTTAACACAGTGACTAGCTCACACTGTGAGTGGGCTGAGTGAGTAAACGTGAGCAAATGTGTGTGTGTGTGTGCGTGTGTGTGTACATGCCAACAGTTCCTCCTGCTCTGCCTCTTTCCCACAGTTCGGACGCGTCTCCTGATCAGAATTCCTGGTGTGCTAATTAGTGCTGCCGTATTCCGGCCGTCACTCTACCGACAGGTGCAGCCGGTCTGCCAGTACCACACACACACACATACACACACACACACACAGAGTAAACGTGTTAATTTCGTCCTCCATCTGTTATTACATAATCACTGCCAATGTCTCCAAGATGAAGACGGAGAAGAAAGAGACACAAGAAAGGAAGGGAAAGAAAGGAGGGAAGGATGGGAGAGGGGAGAGGAAAAGCTTGACAGAAGTGAGTATTAGGGCATGGCAGCGTTGCTGGAGGCGGTTGTGAGTAATTGAGGGCTTGGTTGAAGTTGTTAGCTGTGATTCTTGGCTTTGATAAACGCTGAACAGCATCGTGCTCCTTTGAAAACGCCTAAAAGACTGTGCAAAGTAAAGTCCACTTGGACTGGAATTCCATAAGACCAGTTACGGAAGGCATTAAATGTGCTGAAAAACTGAGATTCATAGTTTAGAATCAATCAGTTTTCAATAATATTAAAACTGGTTTGTTACAGGAATGTGTATAAATATGATATGATACATAGCTGCCCAACGTTTTATACTATATAAAAAAATCATATACAATTTTTGTTATTTTCAAAAATTATGTCGAAGTGATATGATGAAAACACCATTTAAAAGTAATGTGTGGCTATAAAACTTAAAGTATTAAATGAAAGCTTTTTTTAAAAAAAATATATGTAATATTTCAGTCTACACTATATGTACTGAAACAATAAGCAACAATTACCAACATGACATGTAGAATTTGAAACTTTTTTAATGTATATTTATAGTACAAGCCTGGGAAAGTTGGACCGAGTTGGTCAGAAAACAGTGGACTGTGGACTGACGTGCTGTCCGATCTGACAGGCCTATGCAACTCGGATGGCCTTTCGGAGCTGAGGTCACTTCTGTCAGCATGGCGCAGTCCTCAGGGGTCATCGGGTCACTTCTATTGTTCAGGGCATGAGGAAAGTTGGCCGTGGCGAGGGAGGGAGATGGGAAGAAAGAGTGAGGTGGCGCTTTCTCATTGTTTTCCCAGTGCTGACAGGAGAAAATGCTCTATTCCTTGCTGGATGTCGCTCGGATTCCTTCCAAGAGAGCCGTGCGAGGCTCCTGAGGCGGAGGGTGCCAAAATACACACACGCTTTCAGCCCGTACCTCGCCTGCTTTTCATCGCTGCCCACTCTCGTCCAGGCTGGGCGTGGGCATCTGCAGTGTTCTTTGGACCAAGAAGGTAAACAGTCAATGAGCAAAGCTGAACAGCTCTGGACGTCCCATGGCCCCCAAGGGTCTCTGCTGGCCCCTACACTGGTCTCTCTACTAAATGGCCTGGCATGGGAATGCTCGTTATGTAGGACTATTCAAGCTGGATTAGTATTACCAGAGCAGGTTGTGTGATATGGGATAAAGTATTTCATGCTGCAAAACCTTACTCAGTATATAGCTATAGCTTATATATATATATATATATATATATATATATATATATATATATATATATATATATATATATATATATATATATACTGTTTACAGCAGTATTCGGTTACACTCAATAACAATAACAACAAGGCAGACAGCATGCAATTGCACGAAAAAATAACAACAAAAACACTTGCTGTAGCTTCCAATGGGCCTGGACAGATAGTATAGCAATAAAAGAATAAATAAGACTTACTAGTATAGTTCCTGAAACAAAACTACTATTACTAATGCAGTGACTTAATGTGATTTTATTTGATTTTTAATTGATTCAATTAAGTGTGCCTAATTTGTACAGTTTGACAGTAATAACTGTGGGGTGATTTTAATCCAGTATGAATCTGTAATGCATAATTTTAATAATCTGACACTAATAATTGTGAAGTGTTTTTTTATCCAGAATCTGTTGTATGTAAGTTTGATACACCGTGAAACAATTGCAAAGTGATGTTAATCCAGTATGAATCTGTAGAGTGTACATTTTACAATGCGACAGTAATAATTGTGGAGTAATTTTACTCCAGTATGAATCTGTAGCGTGTGTTTTTTTACAGTCTGACAGTAATAATTGTCAGGACAGTTGTAAAGTGATTTCAATCCAGTATGAATCTTTAGAGTGTAGGTTTTACAATCTGACAGTATTAATTGTGGAGTGATTTTAATCCAGCATGAATCTGTAGAGTGTAGGTTTTATAATATGATAGTAATAATTGTGGAGTGATTTTAATCCAGTATGAATCTGTACAGTGTAGGTTTTACAATCTGACAGTAGTAATTGTGGAGTGGTTTTAGTCCAGTATAAATCTGTAGAGTGTAGGTTTTATAATCTGGCAGTGATAATTGTGGACTGATTTTAATCCAGTACGAATCAATAGAGTATAGGCATTATAATCTGGCAGTGATAATTGTGAAGTGCTTTTAATCTAGTATGAATCTGTAGAGTATATATTTTATAATATGACAGTGATAATTGTGGAGTGATTTTAATCCAGTATGAATCTGTGACGTGTAGGTTTTATAATCTGGCAGTAATAATTATGGTGTGATTTAAATCCAGTATGAATCAATAGAGTATAGGCATTATAATCTGGCAGTGATAATTGTGAAGTGCTTTTACTCTAGTATGAATCTGTATAGTGTAAGTTTTATAATATGACAGTGATAATTGTGGAATGATTTTAATCCAGTATGAATCTGTAGAGTGTAGGTTTTATAATCTGACAGTGATAATTGTGGAGTGATTTTAATCCAGTATAAATCTGTAGAGTGTAGGTTTTATAATCTGACAGTAATAATTGTGGACTGATTTTAATCCAGTATGAATCTGTAGAGTGTAGGACAGTAATATTTGTGGCAGCGATAATTATGGAGTGATTTTAATCCATCATAAATCTGCAATGTGTGTAGGGTTTGGAATCTTTCGCTTACAAGTGTGGACTGATTTTAATCCAGTATAATTCCGTCATGTCTAAATTTGTTACAGAATGACTATAACAGCTGTTGAGTGATGTAACTCCAGTCTGGTCATGTGTATTTTTACAGCAACAGCTAAAACGAAACAGTACTGTAAAGTCATTTTAAATCAGAATAAATTGGCTGAAACTGGAGATTCAGTGATAGCATTTCTATTTCAGCTAGTAGACACAGCAGTGTGGCTTGTTGTTATTACTAACAAGTGTTATATCTGTGTGTAACGCTGATATACATCCAGTCTATCAGTCTGTGGGAATTTGGGAAAATCACAGAAAATTCATCATGCATTTCATACAAATTACATTACAAACCCTTTTCTGGCTAAACGAATCCAGCTGAAAGAGTGCTTTAGAAGATAATTCACTCTGGAATCATTACTGTCAGATTCGTTAAAACTGCGATGTAGAATTCATACTGGATTTTGTTGGTAATCGCTTGAATTCTAAAATCTCCCAAGGTAACAGGAATCCAGCTCGAATAGGACTTAATTGTTTGTTCAATTATTTTTCTTGGACGCTGCACCTGCACTCCACCAAGCGAGCTCAGGAGACCCACAGCACAATTAGAGGCTGCCGAGCAGAAAGGACTTGTGGGTAAAAACGCAGGCCAAGCAGCCCGCAGGGCGAATCGGATAAATACCTTTTAGTGCTTAAGGTAGCGCTGGTGGGGGCTGGAGAGGGGGCTCTGGGGGAGTAATTTCTGCCTTATTTGTCTGCGTGTTTGACCTCCTCTTGACAAGGTTCCAGAGCGTTTTGTCAGCAGCCCTACGCTATCTTTCCCCTGATTTAATCAAAGGCCATTACTGCCGCTTATGGAGGCGAAGAAACGGGGAGGATGTTACCTCCACTGAACTGTCTAACTCCCCCCTTCTCCCTCTCTCTCTCTCTCTCTCACACACACACACACACACACACACAGACACACAGACACACAAGCACATCTGAGCTGTTTGAGATTTCACGGCTAAGTGGCTCAGACGGCGATGCAGATTGTAAAGCGGGCTGTTTCTGACCCTCAGTGCCATCGTTAGGGCTCTAAAACTGAAGCATACACACAGCGACAGAGGGCCAAGCATTCAGGACTTTTTATGTTCTATGTTTTACATCAGCAACACAACTGCAGCAGCCAGGCTGCCTAAAAGAACTAAAAATATGGCCAGTGGTTACCAATACATTGCAATTACATGGAAAATAACGTCCTTAACGTTTATAAAGGGCGTCGTCCACCTTAAACTGCAAGTGCTTGAGTGTGGACTCAGTTCATCACTCATAAAACATATGTATCAATAACTTTAATATTAGTTTCAAAGTAGTTACATAGGAATTACTATGTAATTAAGGTTAGTGCAATTATGATAATAACTGCATAATAATTCTACAGTGGATTATAATTGTCCTTATGGCCTGAACTTTATGGACTTAATATTTGAGAGACACCAGAAATCATAACAGCTAATTATCAGTCATTGTTTATTTATATATTTATTTAATTATTATGTTGATTATTATGTTGTAAATTAATGTTTGGTCAGGTTTTCCACCAGACAGAAAAAATGGACTGTCTTGAGTGGAGTTTAAATAACTGAAGGGCTATATATATATATATACAACACAATATGTATATCACTCATAAAACAGACATATAACTTTTATGATAATATATATATACATAGAGAGAGAAAATTATATATATATATATATATATATATATATATATATATATATATATATATATATATATATATATATATATATATAACAGGTGCTATATATATATATATATATATATATATATATATATATATATATAAATATATATACCATGTGTCTGCATGTGCTTTCTCCATCCTCACAAACCTCCCTCGGCCTTATTATTCAGTCGCGAGACTGCGAGTGCGAGTGCAGGAGCGCGAGAGAAGGAGAGGGGATGTCACAGCGGTTGAAAGTGTCACTCACCCTATTCTTCCTCCCGTCCTATTCTTTCTCTTTTCTACTTTCTCTCCTCCCCCCTCTGCTAGGTTCTGTCGTTCTTTCGCGGCCTAAAGGAGGAGGATTAAGTTAACTGGCTGCGTTAGGGAAGAGTGGGCAGGATTAGGGGGCAGCAGGCGCGCGCGGACACACAGAGGCATTCAAGCAGCGCGCGCTGCCTTTTAAACCCTGAGAGACGCAGCCAGGCTCGACAACACAGCTCAACAACCTGCACAAACACACACACACACACACACATGCACACTGAGCGGAGGTGCTGTGACAGAGATACACACTCTCACACACTGAAACACACACACAGACATTCAGACTTTCTTCCTCTGTTCGGGCCAGACAACTTAGTAGGGGACAGAGAGAGAGAGAGAAAGAGATAGTAAAAGAGAGACAGACAAAAGCAAGCATGGACACACAGGAGACAGACAGAGAGAGAGAAAGATAAAGAGAGAGACAGAAAGAGAAAAAGGAGCATGAGAGAGATGAAGAGAGAGAAAGCCAAAACGTTAGAGAGAGAAAGAGCATGTGATAGATAGATAGATAGATAGATAGATAGATAGATAGATAGATAGATAGATAGATAGAGGAAGAACATGTGACAGAAAGTCTGAGAAAAAGGGAGAGAGAGCTACAGACAGAGAGATATAGGGAGACAGTATTACAAATATATCCTGTATACACATTCTTGTTTGTTTTTCTTCCAGGTTAGTCTAAAATATTTCTTTAGTTGCTGAAAGTTATTAATTCAGGCCAATAAAACCATGTAAATCTGTTTTTTGATTGTTTTGCTTTAACACTGGTATCACTATTAGTATTAAGCATTTCAGTCATTGATAACAGTCTGAGGCGATCATGGGCTTAGAGGTTTAAGGGGTGCTGAGCACCCAAATGAGAACAGCTCATAATAAAATATAGATTTTATCAATGCAAAATCAATGTTGGGGAAACACTGTGACTGGAAAGACACCAACAAATCTTAAAAAAAAAAACCTTGATGAAGGTCATGAATAATTAGAGTAATTTAGATCAGACACACTAATTCTAATAATCAGTTATAAATATTATTACGATTATCAACAGATTCTGCTCATATGATCAAGATCATGTTGACCTTACTCGAATATAAGAATCGAATATCTATAGCTTGCTGACCATACACACACACACACACACACACACAGTTACATTATAGGATCATCTCTTTATATTGTATCATTCTGTAACATTAATTAGCTGATACACATACAGACAGCACTACTCTAACACCTTAGCTTTAATAACACACAGACAACAGCACAGCAGCTACAGCTTCTCTCTCTCTCCTTTATAAACAGTAAACAGACCACCTGCAGCATTAGCCTTCTGAGTGATAAAGATGCTGTATTTTCATTGTTAAAATAATTGGTGTAACCATATACTATCTATGGTTTTAACATTTCCAATGTTTTTTTCCCCCTACTATAATCTTTAGGGGTGCTGGGGCTCCTAAACTAGGGCTAGCTATTCCCCCTGATAACTGTTGTTAATATTTCCACCCAATAACTCTATATACACTCAATCTGAACATATGTCCAGTATGAAAACACAAATACAGAACTGTCGGTACAGCACTGACCACACTGATTCCTTTATTACTTCATACAATATACAGTCAATACAGTCAACATGTACAGCTTATTTATTTTTTGGAGAGTGATTTCTGAGAATATTACACATAGGAGAATGCTTACGTGTAAATAAAGGGACAGTCAAAGAATAAAGACCTGTGCAGGAGCTGGTAGACCACCAAAACTGTCCCCCAGCAGACAACCAGCACTTAAAGCTCATTTCATCTGTGAGAGGAGAAAACCAAGCTCCACTCTTGCTGCAGATCTTAACACATCTACAGGAGTTTCTATCAGTCCTTCCAATGTGAGAATACAAGTCAACACTTTGGGTCTGCAAGGACATGCAGCTGATCAAGAAGCACTGAGTAAAAAAGATAAAGAAGAAAGAAGTCCTGTATTTGTGCATGTTTTATTTATTTATTTATTTTTGCTTTTTATATTGTATCACTAATAACATTTAACATGCCACGCATTGCTTTGGAAACAGCTGTATATAGATGCATATAGAGCCACTTCTGAAGCTAAGTGAGAGAGAGAGAGAAACAGACAGAGAGAGAGAGAGAGAGAAAGAGAGAGAGAGAAAGAGAGAAAGAGAGAGAGAGAGAGAGAGAGAGACAGGTGGTCATACACTGACTGGGAGAGTGAAAAGAAGCAATTTGAAACACCTGCTTGTGAAACCCTATCCAGGTATTTTGACACATCACATTTCTGCATCTCATGCACCACATTAGCCGCGCTACGGCCACCGTTCACACGGTGCTCACATTCCAGCCGGACAGTAAGTCATTCACGGTCCTTACTGTAACTGCCCTGTCGGCATTTCTGCAACTGCCCTGGACCTCACACGCGTATGCATACCTCACATATCACTGCACAGCCGCGCTGACAAAAACACATCCAGGCAGATTTCAACATTAGAAGAAACATCACTAAGCCACAGAAGCGGAGGGGTGTATGGGGTGGGGGAGTGAGGGGCGAGGTGGGTGCGGTCAGGGGGGCCCACAGATGTGACAGAAAGTAAATAACTAGTTCTTAGTAACACTTTACTCGCTAAATACTGTTGATATAACCACTGCCTTAAACTTCTCATGAGCTGTCATCATATACCTAGTGTCCAGTACCATTACAGTCACTTCACTATAGTGATCAGAGACGCCATCATGTTTGATGTCATGACGGCTTACTAAGAAACTCTTTGCAAGCTGTTGTGACATCGTCACCACATCTGTCACGACACTTACCAACTCCTGATATAGTGTCTATTAACAGGAAAGGTATAGGAGTTCATGTAACTACAGTGATTTAATGATAGAATAAGTTCGATGAGCAGATTTGAGGTCTAGTAACAAACAAGTGGCTGCCTAACCAGGACACATAATGTTCACAAACAGGCCAAAATCACTCAGAGCTCAGTTAACACCACAGTTTTTAAGGTTTTTAGCATTACAGGCAATAAAAAATAAAAACAGGCTAAACTATGGTGTAATAAAGTGTGTACCAAAATCTACAAAAAAGTAGTTAAAAAGACACTCTTTATGGGGAGTGTTGGGTGAATGGTCTGGAGCACCAGATAAAAATTGCAGAAAGGCAGCCACCACAGAGTATATACAGCGCGCAGTTGAAACAAAAAAAAGAGAGAAATAATAATAATAATAATAATAATAATAATAATAATAATAATAATTAAATAAGCAAAACAAAAAGTAGACAGCCTCAACAGAGGTACAAGACAAAGACTGCAAAGTCATAAAGTCTCAACACATATACATCCCATCACACAGGTATTGCTTTCATCAGCCACCTTAGGGAAGAACACCCCCTTACCTCCATTTTTAGGAGATATATATACAGGTTGCCCCTCCTTAGAATTAGGGCTGGGCGATCAGTCAATATCGATATATATCATGATATAAATCAAATCACTATTGCCTTTTTTCTTTAATTGAGAAGTGAAGATATCAAAATTCTATAATGTATTATAGAATATTACACAACTGTATTTTAAATAAATCAAACACACACACATATATATATATATATATATATATATATATATATATATATATATATATATATATATATATATATATATAAATAAATATGGATGGGTCAGTATTAGTATGAACAATATTCACAAACAGACACTGTGTTAAGCAGGATTTTTGGTTATAAAGTCAACTTTGCCTCAGCGTTCTCACTCGAACTCATACAGTATACATATTTATGTTTATCGATTACGAAATTATGTTGATTAGCATAACCACAAAAAAACATTAAGTGTGGCAATGACAAGGCATACGTGTTCAGCACAAACAATAGCCATTACTCAGATTTATAGTGAGTATGTACGTAATTATTAATGCACATTTTCTGTCTTAGATTCTCTCTTTCTAATAGGTTGGACTTATGCAGGTAAGTATAGTGCATGAGCTACCCCACTGGTACTCTTTTGGGACCCTGAAGGTAAGTATCAACGGTGGCAACTGGAAAAAGGTAAGTATATATACACAAATGTCTCTATGGTAAAGTGTAGGGGTAACCTACATCATGACATATGGCGTCTGTGGGCCACTGCAAGTCGCCCTGCACATCCTGAAATAGTCAGTTAAAAGTCAGAGGCGTCGGGTTGAATTTAGGGGACTTTTTTGGACCATGCCATACGTCTTTATGCATTAACGTCACAAGCACAGACTGAAAAAGAACATCCAGTTTAATGTTTAGGTCTAAAATGCCATGTCCACATTATGCTGGTGAAGATATGATCACAACAGTAGATCATTCACTTCTGCTTCTTCAGCAGACACATCTTTCACCAGGGTTTGAGCTCTGTTTGAGTAGTCTTCAGTCATCACCCTCGAAATCATCAGATTCGGCAGGAAAGGGGTCTGAAGTACAGCCCACCTTACAAAGCATTTTCTGCATATGGGGGTAGGATGGTTCCCAACTCCTCATAGCGCTTTATTAGGAACATCTACTTGTATCTACAGACATTGACCATTTTACTGCTTTGCAGTTCACCAGTTACAGACTGTAGTTCATCTGTTTGTATGTATACCTTATTACCCCCATTCACCTCGTTTTAATGAACAGGGCCCCCACAGGACAACCGCAGTAGTATTTGGGTGGTGGGTCATTCTCCGCATGGCAGTGACACTAATGTGAATTAGTGTGTTGTGCTGGTGTGAGTGGATCAGACACATCAGTGCTGCTGGAGTCTTTAAACACTGTGTTCACTCACTGTCCACTCTACACTCCTACCTTGCTGGTCAAGTTAAAGACGATAGCTCACCTGTTGCTGCACAGTTCATGTTCGTCTACTCCTTCATCAGTGATCACAGGACTCTGCCCACAGGCCTCTGGATCTTGGTTGGTGCACTATACTCAGTCCAGCAGTGACACTGAGCTGTTGTGTTTGATCCACTCCCACCAGCGCAACACACAGGCAAACACACCACCAGCACACCAGTGTCACTGCAGTAGGGCTGTGTATTGGCAAGAACCTACTATTAAAACACACTATATGAACAGGTTTGCCAATGCTTACCATAGCTTTGCACCCTTGTGCTGCTTGTTAATGTTGGAATGGAGTTTAAAAAATGCATTACAACACTGCCATCTAGTGGTCAGAGGTTTAAACACAACACACAATGATTCACTGCCTGCCGGGAATCTGTGTATCGATACTGTGTTTTTGAGAATCAATACAGTATTACGAAACATAATATCCCGATATACGATATTCAATATATTTCAAAACCCCGACACTGCAGTGCTGAGACTCATCCACCACCCAAATAATACTTGCTCTGTGGTGGTCCTGTAGGGGTCCTATTCATAAAACTGCACCTATGATGGACTTTAAGTGTAGAAACAAGGAGATGTTCCTAAATCAAGTCTCCAGTGAATGCAGTGGTTAAGTAGTTGATGGTACAAAAGGTCAGCCCAGAAGTGGAAGGTCACAGGTTCAAATCCCATGACTGACAAAGGACACCTGGTTGCGCCCTTGGGCAAGTCACTTAGCCTGGAGCAGTGGGCCTGTTCTGCTGGTGGTGCATAGTGACCGATGATCAATTTTAATTAGAAGGTCAATACAGTACAACCATTTTTGAGCATCTAGGAAAACTCACAGTGATGCTCCGCTTATCAGTAATCTTATTATATAAGTTAAGCACGCTATCATTCGAGCATCATTTTGCGGTTCAGGTCCGATTAAGCCCCCCTCCGTCACCCCTACCCCCATCTCCGCCACCAAGCTTGTGTAAGAGCCCTGATAATATGTAAATATTTAGCTGTGTTTGTCTAAAGTATATTCGGGCATATATTACTTGTCCCACTGCTTCCTGTATATATCAGTACCTAATATTAACACTGGTACTGCATGCGCCGCAACACAGACATATAAAACCTACTGCATGTGTAAATACGTTGTCCTAAGTTCCGCTAAAGTTCACTCTAACTAAACTAAACAAAGTTGAACTGGGCCTATAAACACTCCAGCACTCTGGAGACGAGCGGCAGAAATAAAGGGGACGGATAAATAGAAGAATAATAAAATAAAATAAAATAATAAAGCAGATAAATGAGTTATGTTGTTTTCTATGGAGAGTTAAACCGGCTTTTAAGCCGCTCCCTCTGTACGGCTCTGGTGTGCTTTTTCGGAGGGGCCAGTGAGCGCGGGGCGAGGGGTCCCTGGCTGTTTATTAGCGGCGGGGTGTCAGAGAGAGAACGAGTGGAGTATGGTGAATCCCTCCGTTTCTCTCTCTCTCTCTCCGTTCTCCAAAGAGCATCCCTCTATCGCTTCTCTTCTGACTGAGTTTCTGATGGTTTCTCCCACAAGTGACCAGTGAGCTCTCTTTCTCTCTCTCTCTCTCTTGCTCTCTCTCTGTCTCTCTCTTGCTTTGTGCTTGGGGAGCCCAAGGGAAGTAGCATCCAATTGTGTTTGTCAAGGCTTTCCATTCTTCATGTCAGCCAGGGCCTAATTCACTTCTCTCTCTCTCTCTCTCTCACTCTCTCTCTCTCTCTCTCTCTCTCTCTCATGCTCTGGCTGTTTTCTGCTAAACTAAGGCTGTCAGTGGGAAAAACACATACAGACCAAAAAAAGAAAAACACCCGCACACTTCTTCTCCTCGCCCAATCCTCCTGGGCCCGGAATTTCCCCGCCGCTCCGTCTTTATCCGTACGCTAAACGCTGACGGGGCGGCCAAGCAGAGCGGCGGCCATGACAGGCTTTACGGCCACGCTATAAAAAAAAAAAAAAAAAAAGAAAGAGAGCAAACCTCTGGTGTGGTACTCGGCCGTCGAGGACCCTGGCTTTAAAGACAGAGAGAGAGAGAGAGAGAGAGAGAGAGAGAGAGAGAGAGAGAGAGAGAGAGAGAGTGAGTGCAGGGAAAGAGAGAGAGAGAGAGAGCGAAAGAGAGCTCCATCACTAACCATCAGAGGGAGAGAAACGCCTCGTTATTACTAACGACTGCATGTGTGTGTACAGAGAGGAGCGGGAAGAAAGGAGCCGGGTGTCAAATCAGGGCTCGGCGGAGTTAGCTTTATGGTGCTAGCGCCGCAAAGGCTAATGAGAGATGGCTACTTCTGACAAAAAAGCTATGAAGGGTATGACATGGGCTCCCAGGGTGACTCGGAAAGCGCGTGTCAGAGGCGTGTGTGTGTGTGTGTACGGGCGAGAAAGAAACTGGGCCAAAGATCTCTCATTAGGAGTGTGTGTTAGTTTAAAGCCCCGTCTTTCAGGGCGTCTGTTCTCTAACGTTTCTTTTTTTTTTTTTCTTGTACTTTTGCTTCATACTCACATAACAATGCTCACAACTGTCTCAAGCAAATGCATTGTGTTAACTTGCCTTGTTTAACAAACCACAGCCTCTTTTGGCAACATATGGTACATACATGCACTGCACATGCTAGAAAGCATCTAAGGTGTTGCTTAAAGGTGTCATAGAGTGCATTCATTTGGTATTTGAACTTGTTCTATGATGTCTACATAGAAGGTATGTGACTTTGGTTAGGGTGAAAAATGGCCAGACCCAGTTTTACATGTTAGTTTACACACTATGATTTGGCCCTAGAATGAAATGAGCTGTTTTGATGAGCTCTGCTCTGGTCGGCTGGTTTAGAGTGAGACATCGCAAAGATCCTCTAGAAGCAACATGTTGAAATAGACTAAATAAAACAAACCTCTGTGTAAATAAGCTCATGTTAACTACAGTAATGTTACCAGTACTAGCTACACACTTTCAATTTCAACATCAACACAAAGTAAATTAAAGTTGTTACTCACTGTGAAACTTTCCATGTAAGATGTCCTGCTTCAACTACTGGTTGCTACTTACATGTTACTGTTGGGGTTGTGATGCTAATAAAGGTTGAACTGTCCAGAGTGAAATGTGAAAAGGAAACCAAGATGTTTGAATTCAAGGTGCCCAGGATCTTAAGATGTTGGTGCTGAAGTTGGCTTCCTATTTAGCAGCTTTTATTGTCAATTGTCTGTTCCACCTTAAATGGTGCCCCATTCTTATTCTCAAGCCTGTACTGGCTTTAGCACTGAAAGTGATCAAGAAGCTGGTGAATAGGAAGCCAATAGGAAGCTTGTCTAAAGATGCTGGGAGAGTTTGGTTCCTTGCAAAGGTTATGAAAAGTGACTTGAACTGTAGAGTTCTCCACATAGTCCACCATTCATTCATTGCTGTTGCTCCATTGTCGTATGTATGTTTGGGAGGCATAAATACTGCATTCTGACATTGTGTTCTTGTTATCTTCATTGTTTCTATCTATCTATCTATCTATCTATCTATCTATCTATCTATCTATCTATCTATCTATCTATCTATCTATCTCATCATGATTTGTAAATTCTAGAACATGCACAATCCATCTAATGATGTCTTCCAGTTGGTTGTAGGCCACTGCTTTTTCTAAATATCTAGCGGGCCCCAAGTACTATTCTGCATGGAAATCCCCACATCCCTACCATATTCTTTTATAAGCACCAATAGAACAAGAATTCTTAGTTAACTAGTTAGTTAATTAATTAAATAATATAAGATATTATTTTATTAATAAGATATTTTTGGAAATGCATCATCTCTGGACTCAGGACCACACTTTTTGAGAAAAACTATCAAATACATATTCAGAAATACAAACTCTGGGTCGCCTGGTTGCTACGGGAGTGTGAATGTCTTATAAGAGGTAGAAGAGCACTGGAAGCAAAGAAATTCTGGAAGATCAGAGCAAAGCAAGGTTTTGCTGGCAGATGTTGCACCAGTTACCAGTGCCAGGGAGCAACAGGGGCTTGAAACAAACACATAGGGGTAAGGATGGGCTGTCCTTTCTGGTGTAGGTCAGTGACTGTGGAGGTGTATTTATGGAACGTTCACATCTGAATCTCGTGTTTGGACTCCTGTGCATTGGCTTTGTAAGAAATTCAGCATAACGGTACTTGGCTGGTTAAGCGATTGAGGCATTGTTGGTTTGGTTTAGGATAAGGAT
Source organism: Megaleporinus macrocephalus (assembly GCA_021613375.1). Lineage (NCBI taxonomy): Eukaryota > Metazoa > Chordata > Actinopteri > Characiformes > Anostomidae > Megaleporinus > Megaleporinus macrocephalus. Next base: position 41,376,382 of record CM038704.1, on the reverse strand, counting down.
AGAATGCCTAACTAACCCACAGCCAATATTTATGTGTTTAGTCTCTGAAGAGTTTCAATTGCTTCTATGTTGAGCAACACTTTGAAGATTTCTACAGTTCTACAGTGCGTTGTGATAAAAGTGCATTATCTTCTGATACTGATGCAGAACTGATTGTGAATGATGGCCGACTTTATGCTGAGTGTATGGACTGCAAGGAAATTGAGAGTTATTCGAGGGTCTTTGGAGTTTAGGGCTTTTGTATGCACGGTATATCTGTTATTCAGATGTTAACCTTAAGGCTTAGGTAGCAGATAGTGCTGGGAGTCATCCCCCAACCCCCCCTCTCCAATAAAAACCCCAGATCCGGTGACAGCACTATCCGGCAGGGATGCTGCGCTCATGGAACTCGAGGCTGAAACAATAGAGCTCCAGGAAACAGCACTGTGCACAGCTCTCGTCTCTCAGCCTGTTTGCTTACATTGCGACGTCCAGTGCAGATGCAGAGAGGGAAGGCCAAGATGGAGGAAGAAGTGAATGACTGCAACTCCCATGTGGAGCAGTGTCAGACAGCTTGTTTAAACTTGAGGAGGGGCCTTGCCTTGCTTTTCTAGTTACACCTACCACATATCCTATATTACCCTATAATATATGAGTCTCCTTTAAATATGTGCATTTAGAGCATCAGCTAGATGGAACCAAGCCTGTACTGTGGTGTGTGGCACGGTTAACTAAGCTAATGTAGGCAGGCTACTGGCTCAAACATCAAATTCACACTTTCTGCTTCCAACAGTAGTCACATAACTTTTCACCATCTACTCTTATGAGTTAAACAGACTTGACTCTGTTTGTTAGATGCGTGGTGTAGCATTCAGAGTTAGGCTAATGTTCAGGCATTTACTGAATTTAAAATCGAGCACTGCACTCATTATTTGGTAATTAGGATGAGGTGGCATAAAGACGAGACGACAATGTAAACATAGAAACAATCAGCAAATAGCTATGTAGTTAGCTAACAGTGCTAAGAAGCATGTCCATGTAGAATTGCAATTGGAGTGATTACTCTAAGGGCTTTGAATTGTTCTGCTCTACTCTGGAAATGAGAGGTATCCTCAGATAATCAAAATTTGTATCCTGCGCATTCCAAAAAAAAAGTGTGGACTGTCGGGAGGTCCCTGAAGTTTTGAGAACTACTGCACTGGTCAACGTAATATATCCACTAGTCAGCTGTGAGCCATTGTTGCCTATGCAGTTGCCCATGAGGATATCTCCTTTGCTTAATACCTATGCAGTATTAAGAGAACAGTTGGTTGGACAGTTGTTCTGCCAATCCCTGATAGACAATTCATTATTCCTTTAAAGAGGCCTATTAGTTTTTCTGGGTTTTTTCAATTTTCTTTATTCTGTTATGTGGCTTTTCCTGCATGTAAATGGTCTTTATAAGGTCCTGGTAGGTTGTCACAGGTATGGCTTGAGCCATGCTGACTGCAGTGCATTGCATAGCATAGGAGGATCCATAGAGCAAACACAATGATCAAGGTGGACCCACAGATGCTCAATTGGGTTCAAGTCTGGAGAAGTAGATCCCCCCATGACCCCCATGGTAGCACTTGGAAGTCTTGTTCAGCACTTTCAACCATCTCTAGTCATCACATTGTCTTGCTGGAAGATCCCATCCGCCCCAGGGAAGACAATCAGCATGTATGTTGTATGTGACCTGCAAGGATGGATTCACAGCCAATTTGGCCTTCCACATGGGTTAGTGCAGAGTTGTTCCAACAACTCTCCTCTGAAAGATGCAAACAGCCACAACGCAGCCATGTGGCGGAAAGTTTTTTGGTGGCATTGTAGGTGGCCAGTCAGATCTCAGGTAAGGTATTGGCCACACCAGCCGTCCATTTAAAATTGATTACAATTATTATTAACTGTAATTAAATGACTAACAAACATATTTCTCAGCTGTTGTTTACATACATTTTGTGTAGTTATCCTCAGTTTTGTTCTGACAGCTAGTCGATTGCTTCTTTTGCTTCTTTTGACTGGTCCATTAAAAAAAAAAAAGAAAGAAAGAAAGAAGAAGAACCGTACAGCCTGACTGTAGGGTACATACTGTACCATATGGCGAGCCTGTTGGCAGCCTTGTTATATTGTTGAACCTCTCCTGTCGTAACCCTGCTCATTTGTGCATATGTCCCAAGCAGTTTACACGAATGAGACGTCTTGAATTTCTCCTGCGGAGACGTTCTGAGAAGCCGCCCTGGCTCCGCAAACGAGCTTCAGCTTCATTATGCTGACATGTTCAGCCACGTCGCAGTTGGCAGGTCCACAAACGACACGGCGGGACCTTCTTTTCTGGAAAGAGCCTTTTTCCTTAATTCCTGGCAGCTCCTGGGACCCTTAATGGCTTCATCGAAACCGTTTTCATCACCTTGGCTTTGAACAGAAGGCAGGTCAGTGGGTCAGGAGCATTAAGGTTTCCACCTTGCGTTTCTCTCCGCAGGTTTACGACCGCCCGCTCGTTCCCACGGTAGCGCAGGGCCGGCCGAGGTAGAGGAGGAAACAATTTGGCACCAGAGAAGGAAGAGAGGAGAAAAGTGCTGACAATTTTACCCACTCATAGTATCCTTCTCTCTGGTCTGGATGTTTCTCATAGCAGCGGCAGGAGGTACGTGCCGGAGACTTATCATCTCTATACTGACCCGGCGTGTCGCTGGAGTTTCCATCAATTCATTACGGGAAAACACGCTTTCTCTTAGTTTTTTTTTTCAGCTCACAATGGCCACGGAAGTAACAGACTCGCGTACCTTACGCTGGATTGTCTCCTCCTGTGCCTCACACATCCTAAAGTAAACCTCCACCGGCCGCCGTTTCCATCTAGGCCAGCATTTTCTCTTTTTTCCCCCTAATCTTGGGAATTCTCTTCACCGTAATTGTTTGACAGAGGTTTCCTGCCTCTCTGCCATTCAGAGGTGCAGTCTGCGGTGGCGTTTATAACATCCTGATCACACTCATCCCCTCCAGGGATAAAACCCATCTGGACTCGGCCAGAAGAGAGAGAGTAACGGGCTGCAAGAGTGACGCGCTGCAGCGGCGAGTCGCTTTCATCTTTCGGCAGCAGTGAGCTGTCGCGGGTCACAGGCGTTCACATACATGACGGGGTGCGGGGTGCTTCCTATGCATGTGATGCACAGCAGTAACAGCAGATGGCAGTGCGATGGCCTTGCTGCACGGGCTGGCAGGGCTTGAAGGTTTGTGGTTGGCCTTCATAAAATATAACATACATAATACGCTATACATCAATTCAATAAATATAAATAACTTTGGATATAAAAATAAGAGATAAGAAGTGGAAATAAGTATATTTAATATAAAAAAGAGATGAGAAGTTAAATAAGTACATTTAATATAAAAGTATGAGAAATTAAAACAACTACATTTGAGATAAGAAAATAAGACATGAGAAGTTGAAATAAGTACATTTGAGATAAAAGTAAGAGGTGAGAAGTAGAATTAAGTATATTTAAAATAAGAAAAAAGAGATGAGAAGTTGAAATAAGTACATTTCATATAAAAGTATGAGATAAGTAGAAATAAGTACATTTAAGATAAAAATAAGAGATGAGAAGTTGAAATAAGTACATTTGAGATAAAAAAAATGAGATGAAAAGTTGAAATAAGTACATTTGAGATAAAAAATAAGAGATGAGAAATTGAAACAAGTACATTGAGATAAAAAAAGAGATAAGAAGTTGAAATAAATGCATTTGAGATAAAAGTAAGAGATGAGAAGTTGAAATAAGTACATATGAGATAAAAATAAGAGATGAGAAGTTAAATAAGCACATTTGAGATAAAAAATAAGAGATGATAAATTGAAACAAGTACATTTGAGATAAAAATAAGAGATAAGAAGTTAAATAAGCACATTTGTGGTGAAATAAGAGATACGAAGTTGAAATAAATGCATTTGAGATAAAAGTAAGAGATGAGAAGTTGAAATAAGTACATTTGAGATAAAAAATAAGAGATGAGAAGTTAAATAAGCACATTTGAGGTAAAATAAGAGATAATAAGTTGAAATAAAGGCATTTGAGATAAAAGTAAGAGGTGAGAAGTTGAAATAAGTACATATGAGATAAAAATAAGATATGAGAAGTTGAAACAAGTACATTTGAGATAAAAATAAGAGATGAGAAGTTAAATAAGCACATTTGAGATAAAAAATAAGAGATGAGAAGTTGAAACAAGTACATATGAGATAAAAATAAGAGATGAGAAGTTAAATAAGCACATTTGAGGTAAAATAAGAGTTAAGAAGTTGAAATAAGTATACTTGAGATAAAAGTAAGAGGCGAGAAGTTGAAATAAGAACATTTAAGATAAGCAATGTACAATTTAAAGTGAAAGTGGTTAAAGTGGAGTTTGCGAGTTGCCCTGCAACATTTCCAGGGTGATTTCCATCCAGTGGGCACTGGGAAAGGCTCTGGCACCCCACCGCAACCCAGATAAGCAATTCAGCAGAAGAGTAAGTGTAAGTGTCAGAATTCAGAGTCACTCAGAGTGGCCTGATGTTATCACATCACAAAGATAACTAGGTTCTCTACTGTTTTACAACTGCAGGAGAAGAAATCTAAAGTCTTATGGTAACATAATGTTATACAAAGGTCGGCAGAGTTCTGGACATTTTACTGCACAATTTTTATTTATTTTTTATTTGCTGTAATAAACATATTACATAAAACACTCTTGCTCTTTTTTTGCCTTAATTCTTTTTTAGGAAAGTTTTTCAGATAAAACAAATCTGATTTTGGGATTGTTGTAAGAAGTGTTTTTACTTTGTTTTACTTGATTTTAAGAAGACAAGATATTTCATAGCATTGGCAGATAATGCTGTGAGAAATCCTTATTTCAGGCATATTTCATAATTAAGAGCAAAATAATTACACACAGACACACATAATTAGAACAAATGTAAATAAGCATAAACACAATACAAATCAGCATAAATATCGTATTTAAAAAAAAAAGTTGACAATATCTTGAGCTTCAGTTGGAAGAACAAAGTGTAGTTCTAGATTTCTCCTGGACACTTCAGACATTGTATGAATGTATTCAGTTCCTTCAGCAGCAATCTTGATTTAGCTTAATGAAGTACTGAGCAGTCAAAGCAGTAAATAATAATAATAATAATAATAAGAAGAAGAAGAAGAAGAAGAAGAAGAAGAAGAAGAAGAAGTTTGGAAAGAGTTAAATAATCACGCCGATGTATGTAAAAGCACTACTTACTGTATTAATACTGTTTGAAAATGTAAAAATTTAAATTGTTTTGCTGAGCAAATAAAGGTTTCCTGTCTGAAAAAATATATTTTTTAAATTTATTAACGTTCCCAGGGTCTTTTGCGCAGTACTGTGCATATGTGCTATAATAATATTCTAGAGTAATAATATATTAGTAAATGGACCAATCAAAAAACTCCATGAAGACTTGGAATAAATATCTAAAAAACTGTTAAAAGTAAAAGTACTGGTAAAGCTGCAAATTTGGAGATCCTTGTTTTCCTTCCTTTACACAGCGACAAAGTTGTATATTTAGTTTTATATGATGGTGATAGTTATGTCAGTAAAAGTTTGAAATTGATTTCCTTTAACTCGCTTAACTTTGACCTCTATCTTTATTTATACAGACGGGAACATTACCCAAACTGCCTAGATGGAGCGAGATTCACAAATCCACAGCAATTAACTGACATATTTTATGGGTGCAACCGCCACAAAAATACACCCCTAACCCCACCCTACCCCCCCCAAAAAACGAATTAATAAAATAAATAACCACAAATTGACTCTTAATATTCAGAGCAGAAAAAACCCCACACATCTGCCCGAACGCTTCAGCTCCATTCGGCTGCTGTCTACATTATGAGCCGCTCATTGCCAAAAATATGCTTTAATAACCATAAATGTATCATAGCATATTGAGTGAAAAAGAGTAATTAGGAGCGTTTTCAGCCTGTCGACATGTCTAATCAAACCGAGCTCTTGCATGTGGGTTGTTTGGTTCAAAAGATCAATTATTTCCCATAATCCTCTACGCGAAAGAGCAATCTGCATTTTGGGCCCCATCAAAGATATTCATGAACGTACAAACGGACCAGCTTTTGAAATGGGAACGAGGGGGGGTGGGCTGAAACCGTGCGAATGGAAATGAACGAGGAGTCGTGAAGTCACGTTTGTGAGGAAACCTGTTCAAACACTCGTTTAATAAATAAATAAATAAATAAATAATTTAATAAATAAAGAATGAATGAATGAATGAATGAATGAATGAAATCCAAACAGGGGTACAAATCAGTTTAGGCCCATTTCTCCTTCATCTACGGGCTTTTTGTCGAGGGCCGGCACGTATACGTCTCCTAAATTACAAACCGCTCCTGCCCCTCCTGGAATGGCCAGGCATTAACGGCGAGCGCTTAATCCCGGCGTTGACTGACAATGTTGTCAGAGCGCTGGACGGGTTTGCGCAGTTATTACAAGTATTTTTCTGTCCATGGCACTTTGGATTATTCAAGATTATGTTGTAATCCCTCTAATCCTCATTGCATTAAGATTTCAGTCAAAATACTGAACAGTAAAGTACCACTCATCTGCGCTTCTTAAGTGTGTTATGAGATCGCGAGCCTGTCTTCGCTCGCCCTCCTTCTCCACCTTATTTATTCCGACGAGAACTAGCCGCCGCGGCCGGACAGGGCAACAGTTAGATTTACCCTTCACTCACTGGTGGCCCCGAAGATCAGCCACCGTCTTCTTAAATCGGGGCGATGGGGAAAATTGCTCTTTTCTTGTTGGTGCGAGCGCCGGCGTAATCAGACCAAATACGAGTGATGAAAAACGGCTGCGGTTCCACGAACGTCACTAACAGATGAGAAGGGCTGCGGATTAAAGACTTTTACAGTTACAATTACAGTCTTTGCGCGATCTTTGAGAAAGGTTGGAACAATCTCTACAATCTTCAGCTTATCCTTGATTGCTCTTCCATTTCAACCTGCTTTCCTTCACCTAATAACAGAAACTTACTGTCTTTTACTCCTTCTATTCGACTCCAGTCCTATATAACCTGCACGCCAATTTCTTTCATCAGAGTTATGTACCATGATTTTCTTCTATGCAGATTTTGCCCCAGCTTGAAGTCAGATATTGACTGATGAGGGGCTGAGTCCTTAATAGTCCATAATATCCTCCCCAGTAGACTTTTTATTTGCTTTTAATGGTCCTGAAGAGAAATTAATATTTGGTTAAGTTGCCATACAGAAGATCTGCCTCTTTATAGTTTGCATTAAACAAAGATCTAATATGAGTTAAATACATACAGCTGTTTCTTTCTGTGTCTTTTTTCAATAAACTATTTCATCAAACTGAGAAAGTGCTGTCAATGTTATTCCTTCTTATCCTTTGCTAGCTACTTTAGATGTACCTCACATAAAGTCAAACCATTGAACATTAATTATAAATCATTAGCCAGCAAGATTGATCATAACTTGTCGCAAATGAGGTATCTTTAATTTGTAGGTACTTACTATTTCACACTGTATGTGCTGAATTATGAATAAAGCCTTTTTTTGGTAATATTTTAACCAAAATCCTGTCAAAGGTTGGGGGGTGGGGTTAGAAGTGCTAAGTATGGCATTGCCCATGAGTGATGCCCCAATAATACAATAGACTTCCATTAAAAACCCTTCATTGAAAATGATCCAACACTTCTAAAGAGTATATGGATCCACAGCAGTGGTATAGCAATGGCAGGGGGTGTCTGGTGAAGCCTAGACCCTCTTCCTTGGAAGTCCACCCCCTGATGCCAAAGAAAATATGAATCTTTCATTCTAATAATACTTTTTAATGGTATCACCATGCCAGTGTTTATGGTTAATGGTATCATTATGCCACAGCTGCATGCCATAAACGGTCACATACTGTAGCTGTTTTTAGAAAGAAGTCTGCACATAATGATACTATATTTAAGATGGTAACCTATAAACACAGCTCACACCAGCCCAGCTTGACTGTTTCACCAGATTATGTTGTTGTGCTATAATGTGTATATATATATATATATATATATATATATATATATATATATATATATATATATGTATATACTTCTGTAGAGAACCTGATTTAACCTTTTCTGCATCTCTAGGTTAATGAGACGTTGACGGATCTTTATTGGTGCACTTCTCAAACCACCATTGCATGTCTAAACTTGTAATGGAGGAGATATGAGTTATGTTCCAATACACATAACTTATTGCTTTTTATAGAGTCTCTCTTACTTCTTTCACATCATCATCGTCGTGGTGGTGGTAAAATCTCATATTTTAGATACAGAGTTTCACCGAAGAAGGCCAAATGTTCTCATCGTCAATGTAAGTTCATGTAACAAGGTTCTTATGCTCACATGCTGTAACTGGCAGCTGGCATTTCCAAACAGTGTGAAGAATGAAAAACTCGAGAGAAGGGAGTTTTGGAGGTTTTGATGGCTCTAACAGACAAATAAGCATCAAAAACGAGCGGTTTTGGGAAAATGCAGCGGAGAGCGGTTAAGGAATAAAGAACACAGCATACAAGCTTAACCAGGGGGGAGTGGACGAGACAGGAGAAAGAGAGAAAGATGCGCTCGGAAAGACTGAAACATCTCCTCTAATGTGATTACCGACGCTCCTGTGATCTGCCGAGACTCGGACTGCGCTTGAGAACAACGAGGGAAGAAAGGCAAACATTTAGCTGGGAGAAACATTTATTTTCAGCTAGTCTTCAGTCAGAATCTCCCCTGGTTGGAGCCAGGGCCAATCTCCCCCAAGCTACAGGGAGAGATGGGTAGTGTGCGTAGAGGATGAAAGTTTGGAGCGTGTTGTGTGTGTGTGCGTGTGCAGGCGGATAGGATTGTAAGTGGAGGAGATGTTGTCTCATCGCTGAAGGCCACTGGTGTCTCACACACTCACGGCGCTAATGGGAGCTGAAATAGGCACGATAAGCTGTTCTCTATTAGAAGACTGGTGAAAGTAGCCAAACAGAACATACTCCTCTATTTCAGCTCAGGCTAACACACAGTTTCAGTGACCTTGGCTTGGCCTGAGTTCGAAGCAAGCAGTGCAATTTCACAGCAACAGGAAAGCTAAGGAAAGTGGGTAACTATGAAAACACATTGACAGATTTGGCTTTCACAACTTTAATTATGACATGATATTAATTTCAAAGGCTTCGTAAAAGAAAAAAAAAAAAATATATATATATATATATACACACACACACACTCTTTGGATACCTTTGAATCTCTCTCTCTCTCTCTCTCTCTCATATATATATATATATATATATATATATATATATATATATATATATATATATATATATATATATATATATATATGCCACATGACATTTGAGAACATTTACAGAGAATTATCAATTAATCAAATCCTTATGAATTTGGTAGAGAAATCATAGGAGTCATTACTGCATTTTCAGAAAGTAAGTGTTCTGTTTTTTGTAGTTTTTTAAAATGTTGATATATTTTTAAAAATTAGCTGCAAAAAAAACCTTTGCCTTCAAAACATAGTATATCACCTTGCCCCCATATTCAGCTGGATTTGTGAGTGAACGGTTAAATTAAAGCTTTTATACATTATTTCTCATAAACAGACTTTGATAGCATCCCTATTAAATATCCCACAGTGCAGTAGCAGGGTTTGATGTAGTACCCAGTTGAAATTTGGAAACTAATCTTTAAAACCAGTTAAATCTATTGAATTTATTGTTTCTCTAATGGCCTGAAAAACAGCTGCCCAACACATTATGTTACCATTTCATGCTGAATTAAGAAGCAGGTATTAGCAGAGCAGGTATCTCCACAAGGAGAAGCTTGGAAAGGGTTAAACAAACACACTAATATTAGTAAAACCACTTCTTACTGTATTAATATTATTTGAACATGGTCGCTGTCCAACGAAAAACATGTCTCCATTTTTCTTGTTTTGCTGCCTATGAACACGACAGCTGCTGTTTACATTGCATTAAAAATCATTTTGAATGGACCAATAGAAATGCTTCACAATCACATTGAAAAAATTCTGGTTCCATTGACTTATATTGAAAGTAAAATAGGTTTTTGTCGTCCCAGTAAAGTTGCTATGTTGGGGATAATATTTTGTTCTGTGGACAGGGACAATATTTAAACTATAAAGTGTTTTGCTGATCAAATAACAACTTTTGCACAGCACTCTTTTGATTATTCATGAAATAATTACATGCTAAAACAGGTGGTGCTTTAAAATGGTATAAAATTAAGAAATAAATGGAGCTCCGAAGTTTCCATATGACAGCAATGAAACAGACAATATGAAAAAAAACATATCATGTTCTCTTAAAAACAGAAAGCTCAGTCCAAGTTGCTCCTATCCGCCCCTCTCCCTGGCTGGGGACGTGCTGCCAGGGGAAACTGGGTTACAGTTTGTTTTAAGGACATGTGACCATGTGACCCTGGCAGGGTTCCTGGTCCGAGAAGCCTACAGCGTGTAACCTCTCTCCCTCAGCGCGTGACGACCGGGCCTCTAGGACACGAACGCTGGTCAAAGTGCACAGGCAGCCTAGAGAAGCTATCACAAGCAGACTCACTCAAAGCCCCAGCCGGCACCAGGCAGACATGTTGCGTTTTTTTCCCCCGTCTCCCGTGCTCTCGCTCCTGGCCTACCTCCGGTCAGGACGCGCTGTCGTCCCTCATGTTTCAGAGTCGAGGTTGGAGGCAGAGGGGGCTGGAGCACTGGGTGATGCCAAGAGGAAGATGATATGGAAGTTTGGAGACTCCAAAGTTTGGTTCAGCATTGGTTAGGTTTTTTGGCACAGAAATCAAGTCCAAGTAATTGTGACCTCAGAGTTGTCTGCCCCTGCCCGACCTACTCCAAAGATGTTGTTTTGGAGAGGTTTTGGAGCATTTGTGGCCTAAGAAACACCTACTTTGGCCTGAATCTCTTCATCAAACCATTTCTAATGATACGCTGGTATGGGTTGTGAGCGTTTATGAGTTTTTGGCATTGAAGGTCTTTAAAATGACTGATTTATTTGCTCAAAGAGGTCATATTGAATTGGGTATGATGTTTTGGAGGTGTTCCTGTGATCATAGCCTCAAAACCGTCCTTAGATTTGTCCCCCTCTACCTGACTTGGTTAATTGTTTGATGTACTGAGAAGCACTTGTTTTTGGCTGTTTTCAGTGTAGTTGTGACCCGGCATGAGCACACATAGACCCTAGAGGGCTCTTGCTCTTGCAAGGGTGTAGAATTAGCATGGACGGAAATGACGTGTCCCCACCAATATCCAGCAATAACTGAATTGTCCCCACCAATAATTTGATCCCCTCAAAACAAAACCCTGATCTGTCAATGTCTCAGTAACCTTGAAATGAATCACGTTCTCGACCAGTGTGATTGGCTGTGCCTTTCCCTGCTGTCACATGAGACTCTGTAGCTATATGTTTGGTTGTTAGCAGCGTCAAAACTGGGAAACTGTCCAATTATATGCAAGACTATATTATATGCAACGTAGGTGACAGCAGGCTAGAATCATCTGTAGCTATGAATTACATGGTTTGGAAATTAACAGCACAACAAACTACCAACTGTCAGTTAATTTAACTTTATATAACTCATGAATTAAATTATGGATTGTTATTCAGAATAGTTTAAAAGAACGTAGAATAGCATATGTAGTATATCAGTCTTTTATCGTTTTATCACAGAGCCAAGAGAAAACAACAACAACAACAACAATGGTAATCCAGGGGGGAGTTCATGGATACATAGGTCTCAACCAAAGTCAAAAGCAAATCTACAGCCTTGCATGCGCACTATTTGTCAGCATGTATAATAATTGTGTTTTATATGAGCTCAACTACTGTTTGAGATCCATGTCACGATGGGTTGCTCAGTTTTCCACTAAAAAAAAAGAAATACTATTCTTTGCTCTTGTGCACCCCCAGTGGTGCAGTACCAGTCATCTATTAAGGTCGCTTCAGTACCTTAGACCGGGCATGGATGCACACATGCATCTACATCATTTGAACTAGAGCTGTTCTTTTGTATTATGTGAACATTTCATGATGAATGGACCAATAGAAGCACTCTAAAATCAATTAAAGTCAAACCTCTTTACACTGACTCACATTTAAAGTTAGGAACATTGTTTACTATTTTAGAGATACCTGTTTTTCTTTGGACAGTGTCAATATGTTGTATGGGCTTGCATGGCTGTGATTGCTGGGCTCACAGTAAGGGACACAATTGTGTGTAATGTGTGTACATTACAGTACTGCGCAAAGGTTGCTCAGCAAAGCACTCTTTATAGAGTAAGTAGTGCTTTTACATTTGTCAGTGTGTTTATTTAACCCTTTTCAAGCTTCTCCTTTTGGAAACAACCCAGTATTACTTACATTTCTCATCTAATATCTGCTTTGACTGCTCAGTACTTCATTAAGTTAAATCAAGATTGCTGCTGAAGAAAGTGAATACATTCATACAATGTCTGGGGCGTCCAGGAGAAATCTGGAACTAACCCTTATTTTTCAAACTGGAGCTCAAGATATGATCTACTCCTTTCACAATAAGATATTAATGATACTCTGTATTGTATTTATGATTATTTACATCTGTTCTAATGATATCTGATGTTCTTACTTGTGAACATATATTTATTGTTGGGCCATTTCAGCCAGCCCTGCAGGTAGTTCTCTCTGCCACCATGTTCAATAGCTCTATGTTTTCCCGTTTCCTCTCTTTGCCTACATGATAGTCAGCTGTTTTAAGCTGTTCTGCCTCTTTTTTCCATTCAACATCACATTTACATCGCGTTCTGTCCTTTAGACTGAAGGGCTTCTTTTCATGTACAGCTGGTTATTTACAGTCACAGCGGACCTGAATTGCCGACCGTGTTATCGACCGTGCGCGAACGCAGCGCAACTAAAAGGCCAACATGTGAGGCTGGAAAAGAAAGGTTTTATTCATCTACCACATTATGTTTGATGCTCCTTATTTAATCAGATTTTTCCTCAGGCCCAAATTTCACAGGTCATAACTCTCAAGTCTTTACAGGCTGCGAGTCAGTCAGGAGTCAAGTCCCTTTATTTCGCCAGCAGAGTGTCTGACCTGATCGCCACCAGAGCACTGCGCAAGGACTCGGTCCAGTCGTTACCGTGAAAAACACCTACCTAGTTTGCTTTGTTCAGTCAGGAGGCTTTTAATGTAACGGGTACCATAGTCCTGGATAAGCGTTCCTGATGCTGCCGTACAAAGAACCATGGAAAAAACGGGAAAAGCTACTTTTAATGGATGGAGAGGAGAGAAATGTAAAGGAGAGAAAACCTGTATACCAGGGGTGTCAAACTCAATCACAGAATGGGCCAAAATTAAAAACACAGTGTGAATCGCGAGCCAAACAGGATTACCATTTATTGAACAGTCTAAAACAGACAATATTTTAATCAGCAATATGAATTTGAATTTGAACTTTTTTCTCAAACATGAAATAAAATATACAGTACAGACCAAAAGTTTGGACACACCTTCTCTCAAATGTGGACTCATTAGACAGATTACCACTGGTCTAATATCCATTCCTTGTGTTCTTTAGCCCAAACAAGTCTCTTCTGCTTGTTGCCTGTCCTTAGCAGTGGTTTCTTAGCAGCTTTTTTACCATGAAGGCCTGATGCACACAGTCTCCTCCTAACAGTTGTTTTAGAGATGTGCTAGAACTCTGTGTGGCATTGACCTGGTCTCTAATCTGAGCTGCTGTTAACCTGCGATTTCTGAGGCTGGTGACTCCTCCGCAGCAGAGGTGACTCTTGGTCTTCTTTCCTGGGGCGGTCCTCATGTGAGCCAGTTTCTTTGTAGCGCTTGATGGTTTTTGCGACTGCACTTGGAGACACTTTCAAAGTTTTCCCAATTTATCGGACTGACTGACCTTCATTTCTTAAAGTAATGATGGCCACTCGTTTTTCTTTACTTATCTGCTTTTTTCTTGCCATAATAAAAAATTCTGACAGTCTATTCAGTAGGACTATCAGCTGTGTATCCACCTGACCTCTGCACAACACAACTAATGAAACCCCAGAAATCCCACTTATTAAACCTGACAGGGCACACCTGTGAAGTGAAAACCATTTCAGGTGACTACCTCTTTAAGCTCATCAAGAGAATGCCAAGAGTGTGCGAAGCAGTAATCAAAGCAAAAGGTGGCTACTTTGAAGAACCTAGAATATAAGACATATTTTCAGTTGTTTCATACTTTTTCATTGAGTATATAATTCCACATTATGTTAATTCATAGTTTTGATGCCTTCAGTGTGAATCTACAATTTTTATAGTCATGAAAATAAAGAAAACTCTTTGAATGAGGTGTGTCCAAACTTTTGGTCTGTACTGCATGTTTCTTTAAAAATAACACCAGAAAAAATTTGATTATTTCAAATATTATTTTTCAAACAATAACTGTGATTTGATATCAGCAAAAACAACAAGCTTTTTTAAAAGCTACTTAGTTTTTACCACTACAAAATTTGCTTTGATGGTAGGTTCACTTTGTGATTTTGCCTTTGTGAACAACGCTTGTTGTAACCCCTAACAAAAAGAAGTTTATTCAAGTGTACCATTAGTATACTTCTTTTAAATTAAAAATAGGTGAGTATGCTTTCAGTTTACTTTTTATGTACTTCTCAGTGATATACTAAACACAATTATACTTAAGTGTACTTGTGTTATACTGACAAGAATATAGAACAGTCTGAGTATATTTGGCCTTTACTTCTACTTCATCTTTGGTTAAGATATACTTAAGAAAAGTACAAGTAAGTATTCTTGCCCTGCACAAAAAGGCATCTAGTACAATACTTGTTTGGAAATTTGATTTATAAAGATTTATAAAGATACAAATATGTTTCTTAATCTGAGTATGTCTTGTTAATTTTATGTGGGTACACTAGTGAGTAAATAAATCTTGTTAAAGTTCTATTTTAAGTAGAAAAAAACCCTTAAACCTAGTCATATACTTTAAAGTATTATGATAAGTCCACTTAAAGGAAATTTACGCATATACTTTTGTAGGTGAATTAACAAACTAGTAAACTAACATTAAACCCATAAGTTTACTTTTAGTGCAGATGCAGCACAAAATATGTAAACTAGTTGTGTACTTGAAGTTTACTAATCTTACACTTAAAATGTACATAAAAGTATACTTTCATAAACTAAAGGTTGGGCCAATTTAGTCCCAAGAAGTTTTAAAATAGTACAAATAGTACAAGTGTACAACTAGTACAATGATATTAGGACAGTAACTACATAAAGTATACTTGGAAAATATACTTTAAATACCTTTACTCAAGTTTATTTAATAAAATGAACTTTAAGTATACTTATTTTCTGTAAGGGACACCAGACTCTTCCGTCTTCTGTAGCTTCTGCTGTATGCTCCATAAACAAGACAAACAGGTTTACCTCGGATGTTAACAGGTTACTCTGCCTCCTACCTGTTTTGAAAATCTCTAGTTTTCAGAGTCCACTTTGGTCATATTCGGGTGGGGAGGCTAGCTTAAACATGACTGCTGACAGCTGTTTGATGTTGTTAGCAGTGGGAGATGGGGTTGGTGTGCAGGTAGCTGTTGCAGTGCATAGTGGGATATGTAGTGTGAGTGGTAGGAGTGCTATTTACCGGCAGGTCATTAATAATAGTCATATTAAATTATCTCGTGGGCCGTATATAATTAAATATATGAGCCTTGAGTTTGACACCCCTGCTGTATACATTTCTCAGGCCTCTGAAAGCAGAGAGCACACTGTGTCCAGACCGTTCAGGGGTCAGCAGCTCAAAGACGAGGTTGCAGTCCTGTAGGTCTAAACATGGACATGTTTCAGCCCCTTTTCTTTTCCTCTCACTTTTTACACTTTGTTTAAACTACGATTTCAACACTCCGAGAACCTAGCGAGGAACGATGCCCTGAGATTTAGACATCGTTGACAATATAATAGTATTTCGCGAGTTTACACAAGGTTCCGTACACACATGCCATAATACAGAAATATTTTGTCAATAGGCATATACAAAACACTTTTTAGGTCGAGGAGAGAGTGTCCAATGTTTGAGAGAGCATTCCACTCTTTTAAAAACAATGGCTTTTGAAAATCCTCTGGAAGCCCAGTGCTCCAGTCGCTCAGCGCGTCCCGGGGCGAGATGTTTACACGGGTCCGACTGGTGCCGGGAGACCCACCTCTCCCCGAAACCTGCGTCCCAGGACAAATAAACAGGAAGAAGCCCGGGCGGCCTGGAGAGAGCCTCTGTGAAGAGCCTTATTTATTGAAGCTCTGTGTGGCTTGGGCTCGTTCCAGGACGCTGAAATAAATTCCACATTTATTAAGAGACACTGGCTATGTGATACACCAATTAATCTCATCCACAGAGGAAAGTTTTTTTTTTGTCCGCCCTCTAGGTTTTCAACGTTGCTACCCCCCACCACACACTCCACCCCCCTCCAACCACTTCTTCTTTTTTCCACCTTCCTTTTGCCAGGCCTACATTGTCTTCACTAGCGCGCACTTAGGACTTTATAATTGCACATTAGTTCAGTCTCATCGTTTCAAAAGACTGCTGGATAAATACTGCCTATCATATCCTAATTCAGACTAATTCAATTGGCTGAAGAAATCAAATAAATGGAAGAAAAAGGCGGTTTTTAATAAGATAGGGCTCGGACAATGAGCGAGGGGAGGGCCGAGCAAACCAACGGGCGTGTAATCACAAAAGCGCCCGCGAATCATCTCCGCGAATAAAAGGGAGCGTGTTTGGTGTAGTTTTGATTCAGAACTGTTAAATTAGAATTTGCTTAAATTACCTCCATTTATTCCGCTGAATCTTAATCTACTATGACATTAATATTCAATGCCGGCCAATACAAAAACCTTTCTCCGATAACTGATGGTTTAATTGGAAAAGCGAGCCGCTGAAAAGCGCAATAGCATTTTTCTCCAATCTTTAAAAAATCCCTTTCACTCTTCTGCGAAAATAAGGCGTTTCAGGACGAGATGAGAGTTCTTCTTTTTGGTACTGACGGTTTCTATTGAACTGGCGGTGAACGGTATTTTTTAAACCGGGCTATAAACAAAAGGCAAATAAATAATTCAATGAATAGATAAATAAACCATTGGCTGGCTTTACATTGTTGAGTGTGAGTGTGTGTATTTAGCTCTTTTTGAGGACCCAATGTCTGCAGGTTGATGAACACCTCAACACGGTGGGTCCAGTACTGCCAAAAGCTAGAGATTGATTACATTCCCTTTATTCAGGTCCCACACGAAACAGTCAATAAGAACATTTTATTATTAGTTTTTTTATGATATTTTTTTCAACGGATTGGACACAAGATAATTCACTTGCATCAAACAAGTGAAAAACTCTCCAAAGCTGGTGTTCTGGGGCTCTTAACGATGTGGTAGACCACCAAAACTGTCCCCATTAAATAAACAGCTCTTTCATCTTTAACAAAGAGCAGTCAAGCTCCACTTTTGCTTCATATATGAAAACATCTACAGGTTCATCCTGTTTATCCTTCCACTATGAGTAGACAACTCAAGGTAGACAAGGTTATGGGTCTTAAGAGGATGTGTAGTTTTTTAAAAAGCTTCTCGCAGAGACAAAGAGATAATAAAACATATTTGCACTTGAAGACTGACACTGAACATCTGAAATAAGTTTCATGGACTGATTTGGAACTAGGATCATGATAAATGTAGCAAATGCACACTGTTTCTTATTCCTGGCTTAAATGACAGATTTATTGGGCAGATTTGGAGATTGATTTGCTCATTTTGACAATAGCTAAAGGTTCTTAATGGCGATCTTACACACCAGATCCGGTGGTGTGGGGTGCCTATAATCCAGTTTTTACTGCTCCTATCTGCTCAGAGCCTCCCCAAATGTAAAATTACCCATGTCCAATATAGAGGACCCCTGTAGTGTGGAGTGGACACTGATTCTCTGAGAGGCCTGATGTTGAAGTCATGCCTGATGCCAAGCCAAATTGAAACTGTGTTGGTGAAGCCTCTACTAAAAAGAGTAACCTGGATCTCCTGTGCTAAATAATTTTAGGCCAATTTCTAACCAACCCTTTTTATGTAAAAAAGTTATTTATCAAGCCACTAAACTTTTTATCGAACATCAAACAAGTTATGAGTGAACTTTCAAACAGGTTTTTGAAACAAGCTTGCAGTTCATATATATATATATATATATATATATATATATATATATATATATATATATATATATATATAATCAACCTCAAGCTTGTGTTGCATCTCATATGTATGTCCTGTTTATTTAGCTCTAAAGCCACATCAAAGGTAACATATCACAAGGAAATGCACTTGGCTCTCCTCCCTCATCTTCAATCATTACCAGTCTTAAAGAAATGTTGTGAGTTCAGTATCAAACTTTATCCCTTTATATTGTCAAGAGCTTCTCTAGTGATGTAAAGCAGCACCAATGAGCAGTCATTGTTGTGTTCACAGCTCCATTCATGGCTACCTGTCCTTAAAAGTCCTATTCTCCGCCATATACAGACTAATCAACCCTAACGCTATTGCTAGCCTGTGTCATGGTGACACGTCTCCCAAAACATGTGAAGAGTTCACAGTATAATAAGACATAAGACAGCAAAAAATAAGACAGCATTAATAAGCCAGAGCATAGTTCAGTTAGCTAGAACAAGCAACTCTTCTCAACCTTCCTGATATAGTCACCTACATCAGTAATGACATCTTTCTCTGTAATCAGTTATCAGAACCTTGCAAGGGTTATAAATCTACATGTACATCCACATGTTATCTTGATCCTGTTTCTACTTCATTCCTTAAGATGGTTGCTGACTGTGTTCTAAATGATGTCTTAACTGTTGTAAACTGTTCTTCGTCCACAGGTGTTTTTCCAGAAGCTTTAAGACTGTGTTGGTGAAGCCTCTACTATAGAAAGAATAATAATTTTAGACCAATTTCTAATCTTCCTTTCTTAAGCAAGGTCTTAAAAAAGTTGTTTTCAAGCCACTAAACTGTTTATCGAACATCAAACAAGTTATATGAGGACTTTCAAACAGGTTTTTGCTCTAACCATAGTACCGAGAGAGCATTGGTTCATGCTGGCAATGACCTCTGGCTTAGTGCTGCTGTACAAAATGCTTCTGTTCTGATCTTATTGGACCTTAGTGCAGCTTTTGATACTGTGGATCACAAGATTCTAATCCACTGTTTTGACTGCTGGGTCGGCCTCTCAGACATAGTTTTAGAATGACGTATTTAACAAATAGAGAGTTTGTGGGAGTTATTCGGCAAGAACATTTAATTAGGGCCTATGCTTTTCCCATTCTATGTGTTACCTCTAGGCGATGTCATTAGGAAACATAATATAAACATATTATTAGTATTATTAGTATTATTATTATTATTAAGTGAGGTAGGAATACACATCAGGTCAGCAGTGCTACTTCTTTATCTTCTCATGTTGGACTGATTCGAGTTGATGCTACAGTCTCTGAAGGTACAAAGGATAGCTGTTAGCATCATAACTTAAGTAGATATTTCTGTAACACTATACATGCATATCTTTAATGTAGAATATTACATATATGCTATTTCTTACATTCTGTTGATAATTTTAGTTCATATTATATATATATATATATATATATATATATATATATATATATATATATATATATATATATATATATATATATATATATATATATATATATATATAAGCTACAAGTTGCTCCTATAAGGGTCATGTTGGAATATGGCTCAGCATTTGGCTACATTCATGCTGAAGGATAATGAAACACCCCACAAAAACAGGAATACATATTTGTGTGTGTGTATTTGTGTGTGTGTGTGTGTGTGTGTGTGTGTGTGTGTGTGTGTGTGTGTGTGTGTGTGTGTCTAATTCTTAAAGAATGGCCCAGAACAGATTAAATTATGTTTCCCTCCCTTTGGTAAATTAGCTTTCATGACACACTGCCATCCATCCATCCAGTGCCCCACCCAATCACCCCCCACCCCACCCCAACACACACACACATGCACACACACACACAACATCTTCTCACAGACTTGCCAAATACGCAGCACGAAACCCTGCAAGTTTGGATCAGTTGCCCGGCCAGCGGTCAGTTGGAGCAGCGGTGGTCATCACTCCCATTTCAGACTGCCATTCCTCCTTCACTCCAGTCCTCGCTCCTCCCATAAATCCATACGGTGTTGAAAGCTTGTGACCTGCAGGAGTCTGATTTATAGACCTACACACAAGAGCTCCACTTTGAGGAGGGCAGTGCAGACATGAGGAGGACATGCAACACACATTTCATAGCTGTCAAGTCAAAACTTTGGTTACTTTTTTTTCAGTTATTACTTAATGAAAGACCACAGCTGCTCTTAGTACACTGTGGGAACATTTCATGACGAATGGACCGACCGAGAAAATGCTTTAAATGACTTTAAATGAAGGGGACGTGCATGAATTTGTCAAGACTCAAGCAAATTTAAGGAGCTGAGATATAAACTAAGCCATTCAGAGTGGTTTGATGTGAATCGGTTGGTTCATTTGTACTGTTGTGTATGTTCGTTTGAGAAACTTGCTTTTGCTTTACAGTGGGTGTGATAGGAACGGGGGATGTGATACAACACAACACAAATCTAGTTATTTGTTCATATTATTCAAAGCCACCAGTAAACCTATGCAAGCCTATCTGAGTTTTAATATGTAATATTGATGATCATAAGTGTTTCAGGTGTCAGGCACTTCAGGTGTGTAAGCACTTCCTCCCAGTGCCTGCAGAGGTCGCAGTCTCTGGAGTTCTAGGTAGCTCCGGACACACCCTCCTGCACGCGCTCACACAGTCACTCACCACACACACCTGGCACTTACAGCTCATGGCAGTAGCTCGTTAGCTCAGCCCATACAACCCAGCAGTGCGTGGCATTGTTTGTGACAACACCTTACCCGTTCTGTGGTCACAGGCCAGCATCTGAGGAGCCTCCCGGTAGGTCCAGCCTAACCTCTCATCTCCACAGCAGGGTCCTGCTGTTCTCCCTGGAGCCCTCGAGGCCTGCGGATTTGCCAACCTGCCTGAGCACTCGCCTCCTGTCGTTGTGAGGTTTGTGTGGCCCTTGGGAACAGAGGGAGTGGTGTAAACCCCAACAGGGATCCTCTCCTGATGAGCTCCGGAACAACGCAAGGACTAACCTCTGTTTGTTTGAAATGCTCAGACAGGACCTTGCTCCTGGTTTTCTCTCCAGCACTCAGGGAGCTACCTTGTCTTCCACTGCTCACACGGGAGAACCACCTCTGGGGTCCTAGAGGCTTTGTGGCTACCAACAGTGGCAACTCCAACACCTACCAACTCACCTGCTCCAGTAGCCGCTTCCCCAGGCTGCCTTGGACGCCAGCTCACCAGGTCTCCCGGAATCCTCCCCTCCGTGGGCCCAGCTCTGTGCTTTGTGTTCACATTTCATACCCTTGATTAAGTTAATAAAGCCTTGCGTATGGATCGTAACGTCATGTCGGAGTCTAATTTGTTACACAGCGTATTATTGCACTTCAAAGATCAACAAGTATTTCCAAAATGCCAGCTTTACTTACTTTAACAAGGTCAACAACTTACTTTACTGTCAATGAAGGTCAGTAGAACCAGATTTTTCAACCAGAAGCTATTTTGGAGCATTTCCATTGGTCAATTTAACATGATTTTTTCATACAATGTAAAGGACAGCTGGGTTCAAATGATGCAGAGCAATTTAAACATTGACCAAAATGGAGATGCTTGTTTTTCTTTTTACAGGGACAGTATACAAAACCATGAAACTTGTGAACAAGCTTCTTTACAATGGAGCCTTTCACATCAAACCACTTGAAATGACCACAAAGTGGCTTTGCCACAGTGGTGATTTTCATCTCCGTTTCCTGTCTTACATATTTTTCTATTTGGAGACCCATGTGTGTCCTTCTTCTGCAGACACCCTTTTCTCCAGTCCATCAGCAGAATGGAAGTTGACTAGATATTTGATATAAAATATTTTTCCTAGTAACTCTGTTATCACATCAACCCCTGTTGTCTCTCTTTGTGTGGAAGTTTATTGTGTTCTGTAGAGGTGGCCGGATCGATCCAAATATAGATAATATCAATACCAACGCTGGTATTGATATTGATCAATACTCGTGTATTCAATACTCCCGCACACATTGACTTCTGCGCACACAGAGTTTGTATTTTTATAGTAATATATTTTATATATATTTTTACACTCTTTATTTCAGAAAAAAACTTTCTTTATACTTTATTTAATTTTTACTTATTGTTTTTATTTTGTTTAAAGCCAGAAGTGGAAGAAATTCCTTATTTTTTGTATTATTTTATTATATTGTTAGGCAGAATAAGTTTGAAACTGTTTACAGTATTTGTTGTGGTGCGTTACTTTTGTTGTATTGTGGTTTATCAGCCCTCTACCTCTGCAGATTTAGTTTTAGGTTGTTTTTACCTAAAAAAAAAATTATTTTCCTAATGTTAAGGCAAACTTTGTTTTGTCACGGTTGCATTGTTTCTAAACAAAAATGATGATTGTTATAATAAAGTATTTTGTTGTTATATACAATGTTTTGCGCAATTCTTTCCTAGGTCTTTTGGATCCTTTGGATCTATGAAGTTTAAATATTAAAAAGTATCGGTATAGGTATCAGCGATACTGGCCCTGTGTTTACTTGGTATCGGATTGATACCAAAATTCCCGGTATCACCCACCTCTAGTGTTCGGTTGTCAGTGAGCAATGAGTGAAGAAAGACGAGGGTGAGATACAGTTGCTAAGTATGTTCTTAAACTAATTCACTTGCAGAAACAGTCAGTCATATACAGTACCATTCAGTTGGGCATGTCTGGAAAGTTTGGATCTGCTTTGTCATGTTGGCGGTTCTTGTTACTTAAATTGCATTAACTATATAATTCATTAAGGTTATTGAAGAACCCAGATTGTGTATTATCTTGCATTGTGTTGCTTATGCATATGCTGTCCTTTAGAACAAATCCTTCTGTTTCTCGATACTTGGCCTTTAAAACCGATCATTCAAAAAGAAGTTCAGTCAAAAACACTCACAGCTTCAGACTAAAGGCTAATAAGGTGGGTAAATGTAAATATGTTGCTTTTGTGACATCACAAAAACAGTATATATAGTATATATAGACCACATGAAGCAAAATATAGCTCATTTAAACTTGTGAAGTTGCACTGCACTACAATATGGGCCCATATTTTTAAAGAGTAGAGCAAAAAAAACAAAAACACATATATACCAAACAATACATGGAAAGGGATTTTCTTGTCCATGAGTAGTTCTCATTTAAACGCATATCAAAGATGTGGTTCTTCACTCAGTTTTTAAAGACAGCAAAGACTCCTTGTGTCCCGATGGTTGGCGGGGTCAAACTAAACCACGGGATTTGATCAGGAGGGGGCTGGTCCTTTTTTTTTGTTTGAAGACTGGGTTTCAATCTAATGTGGGCAGCATAAACAGGTTTTATTCTCGGTCCAGCTGCCCTCGGCTCATTTATCTATCTTTCATTCACACTGGCTGCTTCATGAAGGGACCTCAGCAAACTCTGCACATGTATCACATCATTTACAGCAGAACAAAAGGGCGACTCATAATATTTACATCCATTTACATTATGTGGGCATAATATGAAGACTAGAGCTACTAGAGAGAATAGAGTAAGAGAGAGAGAGAGAGAGAGAGAGAGAGAGAGAGAGAGAGATTGAAAGGAAAGAAAAAGATAGAGAGATGGGGACAGCAGAGATAGTCTGAGCAGTAGGGGAAAAGGAAATGTGGAAAGCAAAAGACAAGAGACAGACAATAAGATGGATTGACAATAAAAAGGGGGCAGAGAGAGATTGAGAGAGAGATGGGATAAAGTAAGAGAGAAAGAGAGACTGAAATAAAAAAAGAAAGAGGGGGAGAGAGATGGATAGAGAGGAAACGGAAAAGGGAGAGAGCAAGAGGGGGGAAAGAGAAAGACAAAACAAAGTGGGGGAGAGAAAAAGAAGGAAGAAGACAAAATAGGAAAAGAGACAAAAGAAAGAGAGGCAGAGAGTGTGGAACAGAAAAAGAGAAAGAATAAGAGAAATAATAAGAGAAAGAACAAAAGGAGAGAACGAAATAAAAAGTAAAGCAGTAAAGGAAGAGAAAAAGAAAGATGGGACGAGTGAATAAGAAGGAAGAATGAGGCAGAGGAGAGAAAGAGAGAGAACAGTGTGACAAAGAGACAGAAAGATGGAAAGAGAGTGAACAAAATAAAAAGAGGGAAGAGAAAGAGATAGTAGGGGTAAGGAAGGAGAGAGACGCAGAGAGAGAGAGTGGGGTGAAGGAAGGAGAGAAAGAGTGAGATGTGGGGAGAGCCAAGGGGAGAAGAGAGAGTATGGAAAAAGAGAACAGAGAAGACAGAGAAAGAGTAGGGGGAAAGGAAGGTAAGAGCGTATGGAGAGAGAGATGAAGAGAGAGAGTAGGGGGAAAGAATGAGAGAGAAGAAAAGAGAGCAGTGGGGAAGACACAGTGAGAGAGCAGGGGAAAGAAGGAGAGAGAGGGTAAGGAGAAGGAATGAGAGAGAGAGAGAATATGGAGAAAGAGAAGATAAGAGAGAGCAATGGATGAGACAGGGAGAAAGTAGGAAGAAGGAAGGAAAGAGAGAATATGAAGAGAGAAGAGAGAGAGAGCAGTGGGGAAGACAGAGAGAGTAGGGCAAAGCAAGGAGAGTGAAGGAAAGAAAGTACAGTGGTGAAGACAAAGAGAAAGAGTAGGGAGAAGGAGGAGAAAAGGAGTATGGAGAGAGAAGAAGAGAGAGTAGGGACAGGGAAGAAGAGAGAAGGAAAGAGAGAACAGTGGTGAAGACAGAGAGAGTACGGAGTAGGAAGGAGAGAGTATGGAGAGAGAAGAAGAGAGAGAGAGAGCAGTGGAGAAGACAAAGAGAGTAGGGGGAATGAAAAAGAGAGAAGGAGAGAGAGTGTAAGGGGAAGGAAGGAAAGAGAAGGAGTGAGAGTGTAGGGAGAAGGAAGGAGAGAGAGAAAGAGCAGTGGGGAAGACAGAGATAGTAGGGGGAATGAAGGAGAGAGAAGGAGAAAGAGTGTGAGGGAAAGGAAGGAGAGAGGAGAGAGAGTGTAGGGAGAAGGGAGAGAGAAGGGAAGAGAAAACAGTGGTGAAGACAGGGAAAGAAAGTAGGGAGAAGGAAGGAGAAAAGGAAAGAGAGAACAGTGGTGAAGACAGAAAGAAAGTAGGGAGAAGGAAGGAGAGAGAAGGAAAGAGAAAACAGAGGTGAAAACAGAAAGAAAGTAGGGAGAAGGAAGGAGAGAAGGAAAGAGAGAACAGTGGTGAAGACAAAGCAAGAAAGTAGGGAGAAGAAAGGAGAGAAGGAAAGAGAGAACAGTGGTGAAGACAGAGCAAGAAAGTAGGGAGAAGAAAGGAGAGAAGAAAAGAGAGAATAGTGGTGAAGACAGAGAAAGAAAGTAGGGAGAAGGAAGGAGAGAAGGAAAGAGAGAACAGTGGTGAAGACAGAGAGAGAAGAGGGAATCAAAAGGAGAGAGAAGGAGAGAGAGTGTAAGGGGAAGGAAGGAGAGAGAAGTAGAGAGACTGTAGGAAGAAGGAAGGAGAGAGAAGGAAAGAGAGAACATTGGTGAAGACAAATAGAGAGAGTAGGGAGAAGGAAGGAGAGAGAGAGCAGTGGTGAAGACAGAGAGAGAAGAGGGAATGAAAAGGAGAGAGAAGGAGAGAGAGTGTAAGGGGAAGGAAGGAGAGAGAAGGAAAGAGAGAGCAGTGGTGAAGACAGAGAGAGAAGGGGGAATGAAAAGGAGAGAGAAGGAGAGAGAGTGTAAGGGGAAGGAAGGAGAGAGAAGGAAAGAGAGAACAGTGGTGAAGACATATAGAGAGAGTAGGGAGAAGGAAGGAGAGAGAGAGCAGTGGGGAAGACAGAGAGAGAAGAGGGAATGAAAAGGAGAGAGAAGGAGAGAGAGTGTAAGGGGAAGGAAGGAGAGAGAAGGAAAGAGAGAGCAGTGGTGAAGACAGATAGAGAGAGTAGGGAAAAGGAAGGAGAGAGAGCAGTGGGGAAGACAAAGAGAGAAGAGGGAATGAAAAGGAGAGAGAAGGAGAGAGAGTGTAAGGGGAGGGAAGGAGAGAGAAGGAAAGAGAGAACAGTGGTGAAGACAGAGAGAGAAGAGGGAATGAAAAGGAGAGAGAAGGAGAGAGTGTAAGGGGAAGGAAGGAAAGAGAAGGAGTGAGAGTGTAGGGAAAGGAAGGAGAGAGAGAGAGCAGTGGGGAAGACAGAGAGAGAAGGGGGAATGAAAAGGAGAGAGAAGGAGAAAGTGTAAGGGGAAGGAAGGAAAGAGAGGGAAAGAGAGAACAGTGGTGAAGACAGAGAGAGGAAGAGTAGGGAGAAGGAAGGAGAGAAGGAGAGAGTGGTGGGGGAGGAGAGAGAGATTTCTTCACTCTTATTTAGATAAACTCTCAGTCTAATTTGTTACCTGCTCTGCGTGTAATAATCAGGAAAATGACTGTTGATACGTTCTTCAGTCGGAGGTAAACACTCGCCCTGCTGCTCGACTCAGCCCGCACTGCTGATTAATACGTGTTATGTTTTTGCTTCTTTCTCATACCGTAAATTTCAGAGTTGCTCTTTATATTTCGTCACATTTAGAAAACAAACGTGATTGCTTGATTATTAATCACACGTTAATGAAAGCATCTGAAATTGAGAGAGAAAACACACTTGATTACTCCACTGATTCCCAGCGTTAAATATCTTCCAGAACAAAAGCTTTTGTGGGGATTTCTTCAGAGTCGGGTGAATATGGGGTGAATATGACCTGTACGTTCACTGGACTTGCGAGAAAGTAAAAATCTCCCAACCTTTGAGATTTGCAGTAACAACTTTGAAGGTCTAAGTTTGTAGGTACCAGTATAAAAAAAACAGGTCAGGTCAAAGTCAGGTTTTAGAAAACATAACAGATTTCATTTTCAAATACTTTAAATTAATATAATTAATACTTTGGGTGCTTTGGGATGTAAATGTTAAGACATAATTTACTTCATACAGATCATTTCATTTCAGATCATTCCTTCTGGAAAGGGTCTTCAATACCCCAAGATTATGAGTGACCCTTTTTTAGAATTCCATAATCCCCCTTAAATATTCAATGGGCTTCAAAGACCTCCATGTTTTTTTAGAAACCACTCTAGGGTTATTTTAACTGCATGTTTAGGGTCATTATCCTTTTGTTATTTTTTGTTATATCATGTCATTTAATTAGGTTTGCCATGAGAACATCAGGAAGTTCCATCATATGCTCCAATTTCTGCTGATATATATACACTACCGCTCAGAAGTTTGGTATCACAGTTACATTTCTTACAAGTTACAAGTCTTCCTTCCTTAACACAACAATGGACTGACGGGTCTCTAAAGAAAGTTGTTTCTTTCTGGTCATTTTGAGTCTGTCAGCAAGCCATTAACTGCTGATGCTTCAGATACTAAACTAACCTAGAATGTTGTTCTCCCTTTTATTCTCACTTATTAGTAGAATGTTTTTCAGCTGTGCATCACAATTGAGCAAGAGTGTCCTAACAACCAATTAGTCCAATAACATCCTTAACTTGGATTGGCGGCCGTACTAGGAGATTTAGACAGAGGACTGAGAATTGCTAATAATAGGACTATATGTAAAATAAGCCTCTATACAAAAGTAGGCTTTAATACAAACATTTATATTCTTTAAAAATCATCTGATACACTTAAATTAATTGTGAAATGGACAACATTGTTTGTGAATTGCATGAAAATTGCATGAATATAATTAATAATTGCATGTATATAATTAATAATATATATATATATATATATATATATATATATATATATATATATATATATATATATATATATATATATATATATATATATTTGTTTTTTTGTTTTTTATTATCATTATTATTTTTTTTTTAATAATAGTGCATGAAAACATTTGGTAGCCCTTCCTATGAGTCCTGTGTTCTTAATTGCATTAACTGCATTAATATTGTGTTATATTGCTTATATAATATCTCAAGCGTAAGGTTATATAATTGCTGTTAGTACTTTGTTAAAACCCACTGATAATAGGAGAGTTGACAATGGCTTACTATGCCTGACATACTTTATAATGTCTTATAATGGCTGCTAAGTCATTTAGAATATATTATGAAAGCAAGATTCATAGGAAGTGTTGCTAAACTTTCCTTATCGATTCGGGTTTTGAAACATATTTATGCAAATGCATACTTTACAACAGGCATTACATGTTAAAATTTGAATTATATACATACACTAAAAGCACGTTACTACTCTATGAACAGAACTTCATATCTCTAAAATAATAGCATTACAGATGAAGGGAATTCATAGCTTACTTTTAATGTAAGTGTGTTTTCACAACTGAAAGTCTGGACCCAGCTTTAGGTGTATAACACTATTATATATGAGATACAGTTAGTTTTGCTGTTACACTGTAATTTAATGAATG
The DNA here is from genome assembly GCA_021613375.1 of Megaleporinus macrocephalus. Lineage (NCBI taxonomy): Eukaryota > Metazoa > Chordata > Actinopteri > Characiformes > Anostomidae > Megaleporinus > Megaleporinus macrocephalus. Next base: position 41,347,730 of record CM038704.1, on the reverse strand, counting down.
TGTTAAAGAATGCTGCATGACACCCACATCTTGACATCATCACCCATCTCCCTACAGAAGCGACCCTGACACAGCTCTGATATATGGGGATGTCCAGGTGAACCTGTGAAGCAAACCTCCCTTCAAAGTTATTCAATTCAGTGGCAATATGGTATAGTATGGTAACAGTATGGTGAACTGCCATCAGGCAGGAGATACCACAGCATCCAGGACAGAACAGCCCGGCTAATGAACACCCACCCACAGGCCGTCAGGCTTCTGAACGGTAAAGCTAAAAGACCCCACTACCACTACATTTCACTTTGCAATATTATTTATTTATATATCGCTGCTACGGACAATATCACTACATCACTTTATATTATATTTTAGTTATTTATATGTATATACATTACCAGTCAAACGTTTTAGAACTGTTTTTAAAACGTTTGGCTGGTAGTTTTCTAAAACTTTTAACTGGTAATTTGACTGGTAGTGTATATTTTATTCAATTTTATTTTATTTTATTTTGCTTATTCACAAAAAGTTTTAGGCACTTTAGGAAATATGATTATATTTAACAACATATTATCTTCACCTTTACCTGCATAGCAAAACACTTTATTTTTAAGTATTTAAACAATTTAATACAGTAAGTAGTGCTTTTACATACGTCAGTGTGTTTAGTTAACACTTTCCAAACTTCTTCCTGTGTAAACAACCCAGTATTATGTACAGTTTTCATCCAATACCTGCTTTGACTGCTCAGTACTTCATTAAACTAAATCAAGATTGCTACTGAATACATTCATAGAATGTCTGGGGCGTCCAGGAGAAATCTGAAACTACACTTTGTTCTTCAAACTGGAGCTCAAGATACCATCTATTTTGTATTGTGTTTATGTTTATTTACATCTGTTCTAATAATAGCTAGCATTCTTACTGGTGAGAATACACTTGATCCAAATGTAGCTTCAATACTGCTTGAGTACTTGAGCACAATTAAGACTCATTTGCATAAATTAATACATTCAACCAGGTCCATTTCAAACAACAACCATCTCTGCCTACATACAGTATTCCATGTGTCCTTTACGAGAGCAGTCAAGAGTCTAACGCTTCTGATAAAAACGAACATGGTGCTTGGACGAAGTGGCATCATATAGAACTGTAACATTTCTAACCGAGTCGCACAACCTGTTCTCAAAAAGTTTCAACATTTTTTAAGTTTCTTTATGTTCTTCGTCTATTGACACATGGCCAACCCACTATGGACTATGGTCAAGTCTCGCTTGAGCCATTAACTACACTGCACCTACGATATCCAGTAGCACTGCTCAGTTTAATTTGTATCTGTAGGCTTGCAGAGAGCACGCACAAACACTGAGTATAGACATCTGTATTTATTGTTGAAGATAATTGAGCCTCTCCTGAAGTGTTTTACGCTGTATATGTCGTCGCTGTCCAAAAAAAAACCCATCTATCTCTATTTTTGCCGCCTTTTATTTTTCTGCATCATTTGAATACGACAGCTGCCGTGTACATTGTGTGAATATTTCATGACGAGTGGACCAATGGAAATGCTCCAAAATAGCTTGGAAAGAATTCTGGTTCCATTGACTTCCATTGAAAGCAAAGACAGTTTTTGTCCTCTCCTGTAAAGTTGGCATTTTGGAGACACTTGGTTTGTTTATATATAAGTGTAGATAGCACATGCACAGATACGGAGCATGTGGCTTATGTATGCGTCTGAGCGTGAGCCGTCTATTGCTTTTTTTGATGTGTTTCATGGTGTCTAGGCCCAGTAATTAAGGCTTTTTTCTGTGAGTCGTTTAAAGCACTCACACGAACGAACACACACACATACTTACGCACCTCAACCCCAAACACACAATCTCATCAATACGGTGCTGCCCTTATAATTGCAGTGCGCTTCATTAAAGGCGTGACATGCTCGGCCATAACGACGACAGGGCCGAATCACAGCTCGCCGGATTAAATTCACTCTCTTAAACTTCCCCCCGCAGCCCGCAGCCCACCGCAAAACATCCTGATGGTCTTTTGAAGGGATCAGCCCCAGGCCACACTATCAAAGACACTTAATTTACCCATTCGGGACGTGACAGCGGCGGGAAATCCAGCGCGGAGGAGGGGGGTTAACAACACTATTTCGGTGTCAACTTAAATACTATATGCAGGAGGATCAAATTTAGATCCATCTGGGTATAGGTGCTTAAGGAGATATTGTTTAAAGGGGCCATTTATGTCTGGAGCGGCTGAAGTGGCCTGGGTGACACCAATAGAATTAATTGGCTATATCAGTCATTCAACAGTTTAAAGAAAAGTGTATGCATTTTTTAAATCTTGAATTTAAATTGCGCATTAAAGTGTAATTCCGCTTTCGGTTACTTAAGTAAAGTTCACTTGGCTTTTCCGAACCGACCTAATACTTTTAACTGCCTTAAGGAGAGAAGCTGTAGGTGAGTCATAGAGGGAGCCTGTGAGTCTAACAAACTTGTTAGTCTTAAAAAAAGAGTTGAGTTTCCTCAACTCTGCTCTGAGAGAGAGAAACACAACTGAGTTCTTCACTCTAATACAGAGAAAGTCTGATTTGTGATGCAAAACAATGAGAAAGTATGCATGATTATACTTTGCATAATATAATTCTGAGGAGTATGTGAATATATGATATAAGAAAGGCATCTGAGAAAACATGTGAAGCTATCTATATTTACATATTTATATAATTAATAATTTGTTAATTTATTTAAAACCTACTACCCATCGTGACTGTTCTGTTTGTGAGTGTAACCCACTAATATTTTTAACTGCCTTAATGCTAACTATACACTAGCAGACTTTTAAAAGACTCTGAAAAGACGTTTAATAGACTAAAGTCTGACAACCTCTCACATCTGAAGACTATTCACAGACTTTTAGTCACAGATTGGGCTGCACCTAACGATTCATTTCATAATTGGTTAATCTAACGATTATTTTTTAGATTAATTGATTAGTCAAATGATTAATTTATTTTGTGTGTGTGTGTATATATATATATATATATATATATATATATATATATATATATATATATATATATATATAAAATGGTTAAGACTTGACTTATAGAGGCACAAATGACACGTAGCCTACACGCCTCACGCACAAGAAATTGGACAGTTTGTGGACTATATATTTTGGCAGAGAGCCGTTTGAGAACTAGTGTGTGAACCTATGTGTGTTTTAAAGCTCCCGCGGTATCGAGCCTTAGGTCTCTACACTGGATGCTTAGCAATGCGTAGTCAAGTGACACTACTGAAAGAAACATATGCACGGAGCCTTCTGTCCGTACTCTGCGTTGATTTCATACCACTGGAGACCGTGGGGGCAGTGCAAGACGTGACCACTTAAATACTGACACGACGAAGAAGAAACGGGGGGACTTTTTGAAGAGAGGTGTACGTGCATTAGAAATACCTCCTCTGTGGTGCGGAGACAAACACTCATTTTTTCTTTGTTTTTGAAGTAAATAAAGAACTCATCCACCGCCGCCATCTTTGGTTTACTCCAAACTGCCCTCTACTGGACGTGTTGCTCAGCAACCATGTAAACGGAGCTGACGCAGAGAAGTGTGAGGGTAGTGACACTATATCGCCTCAAACGCAAACAGAGTATAAATCAGTCGCTACATGTGCAGTGTTTTAGCATAGCATACTCAGCGGGGATTTTGAGGGTTTTAGCGATTTCTGTTAATGTTTTTTTCCTTTTCCACTCTGTGGTGGTATAAATGGGCCCCAGCCCTAGTCACAGACTAGTCACAGGCTATGATTTTGCAAAGACTGAGGGTCTTTCAGAGTCACTATTTACAAGACTGCTATAAGATTCCTTCTGAGATTGTTTCCCATTTATAAGTTTGAAGCTAGCAATACTCAGCTAACATGTACGGTTCGCTGCTAAGCTAATTGTAAACACTGTAGCCCCGTTCTGCAGTGTTTTAGCATAGCATACTCAGCGGGGATTTCGAGGGTTTTAGCGATTTCTGTTAATGTTTTTTTCCTTTTCCACTCTGTGGTGGTATAAATGGGAAGACACGTGAAAGAGGCTCTCTTGCTCACTCCACAGCTCCACCAGTTTCTCCTCCTTTTGTACAGTCCAGGAGAAGCGCAGGAGAACCCTCGCCGGACTCCCCTACATGTCTAACTTCTTTACCCGCCAGACGTTCCTGCGTGCTCACGCACCATGTTTGAAGGAGCTGCCACTGCTGCCAACTCCTCAGTGAGGAAAGTAGCTAATGGCTGTCCTGAAAGTCGCTAGAAGTCGCTAAATGACATAATTGCCTAATTTGCATAATGTTGTATTTAAAGGAATAACGTTGTAGGAGAGACAAAAAGTGAATAAAATACCTGAAATATATTATAACTACAAATAAACTCTTCTTATTCTTTTTTTGTTGACTTTGAAATCAGCCATGTCACACTGAAGAATTTACCTCTGAGATCAATAAAGTATATATCCATCTAAGACGCATTTATATTTAAATCCTGCTTTGTAGATAGGGGATGGGGTCAGCGGCGGCTTTGGGCATACGCAGTGAGTGTAGTGGGTCATAGAGTGGTGTAGGTCTGCTCTCACTGCGGCCCCGCTTTTTGCTGAGGACAGTAACTGAAGATCATGTATGTTCACCTCAGAGTCTCCAAAAGTCTCCAGTAACACCAGAAAAGGTCACTAGATTTGTCGCTAGTAGCTTAAAAAAAAATCGCCAGAGGGTCTGAAATGTAACTAAATATAGTGACAAAGTCACTAAGTTGGCAACACTGGGAGCTACACGCGGGGGCGCGTTCCTTGCGGCTTCCCGTTTGGTGGTGAACAGAGCTCTCCTATTGGTTGTCAATAATGCTCACGTCACTATTTGCGTGAGCCAAGACTTTTGATTTTATCAGAACGCTGGGATAAGAAAAAGACTGACTTAAACCTGCAGTCTTGCCCACCTCACACTAAATAATGGAGATGACCCTGAGTTTCCTCAACTCTGCTCTGAGAGAGAGAAACACAACTGAGTTCTTCGCTGACCTGTTGGTTGCAAAATAATGAGAAAGTATGTATATAATAATATAATTCTAAGCAGTATGTGTATATATGATATGAGAAATGCATCCGAGAAAACATGTAAAGCTATCTATGTAACTATATTTACATATTTACACTACCGCTCAAAAGTTTGGGATCACAGTGAACACAACAATGGACTGACGGGTCTCTAAAGAAAGTTGTTTCTTTCTGGTCATTGTGAGTCGGTCAGCAAGCCATCAACTGCTGATGCTTCAGATACTAAACTAACCTAGAATGTTGTTCTCCCTTTTATGCTCACTTATCAGTAGAATGTTTTTCAGCTGTACATCACAATTGAGCAAGAGTGTCCTAACAACCAATTAGCCCAATAACATCCTTAACTTGGATTGGCGGTCGTACCAGGAGATTTAGACAGAGGACTGAGAATTGCTGATAATAGGACTATATGCAAAATAAGCCTCTATACAAAAATAGGCTTTAATACAAACATTTTTATTCTTTAAAAATCATCTGATACACTTAAATTAATTGAGAAATGGACGATACTGTTTGTGAATTGCATGAAAATTGCATGAAATGAAATTCTAAAGTGATCCTAAACTTTTGAGCAGTAGTGTATATAATTAATAATTTGTTAATTTATTAACTTTTAACTGTCTTAAGGAGAGAAGCTGTAGGTTCATAGAGCGAGTCTGTGAGTCTAACAAATCTGTTACTATAAAAAAAAAGATGGTGAGAGAAACACAACTAAGTTCTTCACTCTCATACAGAGAAAGTCTAATTTGTGACCTGTTGTTTGCAAAATAATGAGAAAGGTATATGGTCAGCAGCATTAAAGAGAGAAGCCTTGGGTGCCGGCTGTCGCAGGGGGGGTTTAGATATGGCGATGGGAACAGGATCCACGCCGCGCTGCTCTGATTGATGATCAGTAAAAGGGCCGCTCAGTAATTTGTGCATAAGCAGTGAGCCTGTCGCACAGAGCAGAGTAAATGTCACATATTGATCTGAGCAGGCGGGCCCTTATTGACATTCTCTCCACTTACTGACTCTGTGTGTATGCGTGTGTGTGTGTGTGAGCTGGGCAGTCAGTCAAGGAACCACGGATGTGCCAGGAATACACACATATATGCATACAAACACACACACACACAGAGGATGATTTTCTCACTTTCTGGGAAGCCAAGACAACCGAAATCAATCCCTAGCATTCTTTAAACAGGCACTGTGTCACGGGCTCTGTGAGTTATCAGTATCCACTGTACCGCACATCAGCCCAAATACACTCACAATATTACATATCATCAGTGAAATGTAAATAAAAGCTACAAGCTGACGTTCAGAAGCCTGTCATCTGAATGTGCATTGTTATTATTTATATATATATATCAGATTAAGACATTTCATAAGATTTTTGGGCCCCAAGAAGTGATTATAAAGTGATTAGCTATACAGTGTAAACGTTATAATAAGTCCATGTTCTATTCTGAGCTGAAAATTAAAGTCAGTTGTCAAAATTTATTTCTACAGAACACATCGGTGACTTTTGAGCATGGCTGCATGTGTAGTGGGGATTTGAGTCAGAGAGTGGAGTAGCACTTAAGTCACATGCTATGACTAGACTTTCACTATTAAAGGACTTACAGCTCAACTCAGACTCATCCTTAGCTGACTGGTGACTTGACTCAGACTTGCCCTTAATGGATTTATGATTTGAATCAGACTCGACTTTGACTCATTCTGAATTTTAACTGACTCAGAACGCTGACCTGTGACTCGACGTGGACTTGCATTTAACCAATTCAATTATTAACTCACCTTTAACTGACTTGCATTTCAACTAACAATTGATTCCCCCACTTGACTCAGGCTGGCCCTTAAATGACTCACAGTTCAGCTTAAACTTTTCTTAAACTTAAAAGCTTTTACCTGACTTGCAACTTAGGACTCAACACTGATTCAGCCTTAACTGACTCACAGCTTAGCTAAGCCTTGCTCTAAACTTTTTAGTGACTTGTCTTGGCCTTGGCTTTGTCAACTGAGTTCTGATTCACCACTTGACTCACCCTCAACTGATTCACAGCTTAATGTCACCCTTAACTGACTTGTGACTCCACTCAGACTAGTCTGTAACTGACTATAACTGACAGACTTTCCCTTAACTGACTTGGACTCACCATTAAATGACTCGCTGACCAGTGACTTAACACCAACTCACCTTCAACTAATTCAAAGCTCATTGTCACCCTAAACTGACTTGTGACTCTGGCAGTTCAGATTAGACTTTCCCTTAACTGACTTGGACTCACCATTTAATGACTTCTGACTCGACTCACTGACTCGCTGACCAGTGACTTAACACTTAACACCGTCTTACATTTAACTGACTCACAATACAACTTGGTATTGCACTTAATGGAGTCACAATTTGACTCACCTTTAACTGACTTAGGACTCAACACAGACTCACCTTCAACTAATTCACAGCTCATTGTCACCATAAACTGACTTGTGACTCTGGCAGTTCAAATTACACCTTCCCTTAACTGACTTGTGACTCTGGCAGTGCAGATTAGTTTTTCCCTTTAACTGACTTGGACTCACCATTTAATGACTTCTGACTCGACTCACTGACTCGCTGACCAACATGTAACAGTGACTTTACATTAAACTGACTCACAATACAACTTGGTATCGCACTTAACGGAGTCACAATTTGACTCACCTTTAGCTGACTTAGGACTCAACACAGACTCACCTTCAACTCATTGTCACCATAACCTGACTTGTGACTCTGGCAGTTCAGATTAGTTTTTCCCTTTAACTGATTTGGACTCACCATTTAATGACTTCTGACTCGACTCACTGACTTGATCCACAAATAACTGAATCGTGACTCAGTCTTTTACTCACTTTTGCTTGAAATTAAATGTTGTGAGAAACTAATGAATACACTAATGCAGTAAATGAATACAAGCTTTTGTTTACCGCCTCACTTCTGCGACTGTGTGTCAGCTTTGCTACGATCACGCTAAGTCAATACTGCCGTGTTACGAATATGTGGAAATAATCACGAGGCAGCCGCTTATGAAACGTTCTCTCAAACAAAAACGAAACGTTGACTGCCTGATCTTTATCAGCTGAGAACGGATGGCAGATAGAAAAACTTTGTTTACTCTAATAAAACCATCATCCACTGTATGTTCTCTAAACACATAATATACCCCTTCCCCCCACTCCCTCTGGTCCAAATGCCTCTAATCCACACACACGCTCACCACCGCACACACTCACACACACACCTCCTGTATAAACGACTGTAGGTGACAAGTCCCCTCTGTGGCTGTGTAGCTAGCCTGCATGTCACCTAGCCCTGCTGCTTATTACTACTGACGTGTGCTCGCAGTGTACCTTCCCAGTCCCCCGTCAGCTCGATACGACCTGGCAGGGCCACACACACACAAACACACATGCACGCACACGCACACCAGCTCCTGACAGATCCCTCACAGCGGGAACGGAAACAGAGGGGGGGGGCCACGTTTGTCATTCGCCCCGGACCTCCTACTTTCTGCCCAGGCCGCAATGTCACTACACACACACGTTTGTTTTTATACAATGTCTGGACAGGAGATCATACATATGGTGCTGATAATATCGTCGCCATCATCAAATTCTTCAAAGTTCTTCACTTCATTCATAATAACATCTGACGGATGTTATTAAAAGTCATTTGGGAGCATTAATGAAATGTTTACATACGGCTGGTGTCTTTAAATAGTGTAAAACATCTTAAAATATTAAGTTACCAGTTTTGGATATGACAGGAAAAAACACAAGACTTTTTTTATGTCCCTGTGGCAAAATATTTAAGTTTGAGTTTGGAGGGTTCTACAGCTTGGCATGATCAATCTAAACAGATAAATATCTGTCCAAAGATAAACATGTATCAATTTTTTTATATATCATTTAAACACAGCAGTTGCCATTTACATTGGAAAATTTATGATGAACTGACCAATAGAACAAAGTGTCAAAAGTATTCACATTCCTTACTCAGGTAGAAGTATAGATACTATGGTGAAAAAATACTTCAATAGAAGTTGAAGTATCAACTCAAGCTTTTTACTCCAGTAAAATTGTAAAAGTACTGCTTTCAAAACTACTTAAAGTATAAAAGTAAAAGTAATGTAAGGGAAAAAATGCCATTAAGGACAAAAGCTTAGGCCACACCACAGGGGTCTATAGTGCACTAGCCCACCTCCCCAAAAACCCCATTCTTCTAAAAGCCATAATGACTATAATGTTATATTAAAATGTTAATATTGATAAATTTGGGATGCGCTAGGCTTCCTGTTATAGCCGCATATACGCCCATTAGAAATGAATGTATTTTAGTACAATGTAAATATATTAAAGAAGCATATCTGTGAACTACTGAGCATTAACATGTGCTTCATAGAGAAGAGGATATGTTGACTAGTTGTCTATAAGTATTGTAATGGTGAAGTCAAACTTCAAAGGCATGTTATCAATAACCTTTACTGGAATGTAAATGTACATGAATGAAAACAAGCTGAAAATGAAATAGGAGTAACGAGGCTATGTTTAAAATGTAAGGAGTAGAAAGTACTGATAATGGAGTGTAAATGTAAGGAGTAGAAAGTACTGATAATGGAGTGTAAATGTAAGTAGTAAAAAGTACAGATAATGGAGTGTAAATGTAAGGAGTAGAAAGTACTGTTAGTGAAGTGTAAATGTAAGGAGTAGAAAGTACTGATAATGGAGTGTAAATGTAAGGAGTAGAAAGTACAGATAATGGAGTGTAAATGTAAGGAGTAGAAAGTACTGATAATGGAGTGTAAATGTAAGGAGTAGAAAGTACTGATAATGGAGTGTAAATGTAAGGAGTAGAATGTACCCAACACCCACGCAGAGTGGCTCGGGCAGCTGGCTTAGCTTGGGTTTAACCTGCTTTCAGAAATATAAACTCACCGTCTTTGTGTAGGAGTACACGGCCCACATTCCCACTGTGCAAGTACTGATACGCTTCACTACTTATATTGTTTTGCATTGCCAAACCGTCTACACCTTATGAGAGTACAAAATAATTAAACGTGTCTCCATAAGTAACCTCAGGCCACCTTCTCATATCATCCACCCACTGTGTTATTAACCTCGGATGAGTGTTGTCCAATTCGAACTTCTTACTGTCTCTCTGCTCCCCTCCCATGTAACTGTATTTATTTTGGTTAGCTGACTGGAAGTTCTAACACAAAGGTGGAAGAAACACATGCTTGAAAGTGGGTGTGGCGAAATACGGGGAATATAAGGGTTATTAGTAACCAATATGTACACAATTTGTTGATGACTTCTTGCGACTAAACATGTTTAAACACTATAAAAACTGCTTATTCAATCAAACTTGGCTTCTTATAAAGAACTTTAATTAATGTGATATTTGGGTACCACTTTAGAATAAGACTACCCTTACAAAGCGTTTATAGATGGTTTACAATTAGTTCATTAATGGTTATCAGTTGGGTGATAAACATTTTGCCAAGTATTAGTTAACAGTTATAACACATTAACAAAAGGGGTAAAACAGTGAGCTGTTCTGTCTATAAATATGAATATGAATATTAATATTAAAACTCACCAATTTAATGTTAAATGATGGAGAAGAAAAAGTAAGGTACGTGAGTATCAAAATCTGAGCTTTAACAGTATAAATAAAGGTGGGTTCACTGTTTATGTATGCCTTGTAACTGCTTATTAATAATTTTAAGAAGTTTATGATCTATATAAATAATATCTATTAGTTAAGAAAGTCATTTAGAAAGTCTACTCATATGCCTGTGTTCAGGCTATCTGCTTTCCTTGTATGGCTTCAATCTAGCTATAAGGCCGGCGAGCCTCACTTAGTGGCAGGCCAGGGGATAATAACCTGAGCTGGGATGGTTTATATTTTCTCATTTCAAAGATGAAATTAAAACAAGAAAGTGCTCACTACATTGATTGTAGTGTTGCCCCATGTAGCCCAGTTTTTCTAAGGAGAAGAAATGTTTATGTTGGATTTTTATGTTGAACAGCCTAATACGGGTGGAGTGGTGGGTTTTCTGGAGAGAAGCAAAGGCTGTGTTTTTAGCTGTTAGCGCTGGAGATGCTGTGTTTATTTATTTTTTGCAAATTAAACATATAGCTTTGGACTAAGTCATCTGTTTTAACTATTACGGTATTCTGCATTACTCTATACTACTTACTGCCAAAAAACCCTAATATTTAACTTCTAAATGCTGAAATCTGAATACCTACCCAGGGAATTAATTATGAAATAGTTTAAAATTAGGGTCCAGCCCTTTTAACAACACATGTAAATGGTGGAGAAGTGTGGTAGGTGTCAATAGGGTTAAAAGTAGAAAATTTTGATAATCATTGGTTATAAATAAGAACATTGGTCAATTACTCTCTACATTAGTCACTTAATCTTACTCTCAAAATTCATTTACTTTTATTTGTAACTTATTCAATGCTTTTGTATGTATTGATACTTATGTAAGGCATCCTGAGTGTTACTGACTATATGCTGTTACATGTAAACGTTAGTAACTGAAAGGAAATGGCTTTGTTTTATGCAAAATGTTTATGTTAAATGACTTTTTATGTAAAGAAATAAACGCATCCTCTACAGAGAAAAACATTGTATGCAAATGTTCATGCACAGTTTGATTTGTTTGAAGTTGGTTAAAGATAAACTTCTGCACACGTGACATTTAATATATATATATATATATATATATATATATATATATATATATATATATATATATATATATATATATATATATATATATATATATATATATATATATAATTTATTTATTATTATTTTTTTTAATTAGTTAAAATCAGCATACTAAACAAGCCTTTACATGCGATGCTAAACAATGAAAAGTGTGGCTTTTGTTAAACCCCAGTACGGAATGAAGACCCTTCGGTAGGTCCTTACATTGTAGCCGCTTCTCTGCTGCAAAGTCAGGACATTTTAGCCCTGAAAGCCCACACAGACACAGACAAACACACATAGGGAGGGCTTCTGGGTCCCCTCTGTTCTCGGCTCTCAGTCCGAGAGAGGTGAGCCAAAACACACTCTTACGCGCTCTAGCCACAAGGTGAGTTTAGCCTGCCGCTGCCGCTCAGCTTCTCTTTGAGCTTACACACTTCTGTCACAGTGGAGCTTTTTTTCCCCCTCTATTGCTCGCTTTCTCACAGCATGGCCTGAGGAAGGGAATAAACCATGGCTCTCTCTCTCTCTCTCTCTCTCTCTCTCTCTCTCTCCTCCCTCATGCTGTTTACCAGACATACCTTCACTAAAGAGGTGCTTTAACGTGAGTGTTTCCAGAAGGTGTTTTTCACCCTGCAGAGTTGTACACACACACTGGTGCTAGAGTGTGAGGCAGGTAATGCATTAGCTTGTGCCTGGAAGCAGTTGGACTCCTCTGTTGAAATTGCCCGCTCTTTTTTTTTCTGCTTTTTCGCCCGGTTGGCTATCGCAGCACTACTGCCGGGCTGTGTTTGTAAATAGTGTGGCTTTTAGAGGGCTGCTTTCCACGGGATATAGAAAAGAAATGCAGGCCTACACATCTGTTTTTAAATGATAGCTGTTCACTCGCGGCACAGCATTTTGTAAACTCACTACTGTTTCACCAAAGTGGACAGCCTGGTGAACGTGGTCTGGAAACCGGAGCCTGCGACTGCGTGTGTGTGCACTACAGCTGCACAACATGGACAAACTTTCTGACAGCAACTGCCCTGGCCATGCTAACTTCAGTGATAACGTTCAGCCGGGTTGGACAATCTTCAACATCAGCATGGAATGTGTCAGTGCAGAAAGTATCCAAATGGGACCGAAATGCTTGTTTTGCCTCACAAAATACTGTTGGGGTCCTGGTTTACACTGCTATACTGACCAGCTGGACTACTCCAACTAGGCCTGAAATTTTTTTATTTCCTTTGTTTTACTTTAATTTGTTTTTATTTATTTGGATTGACTACTTTCTACTTTTATTATTATTTTTATTATGATTATTATATTTTTATTTTATTTTACTACATTTTACCATTTCAGTATGGATTTATTTGTATTATTATTAATTGAATCTAGATTTTATATTTTCTTTTTTAATCAATATTGTTTTCCTTTTTTATTGCACTTATTCTGTTCTATTTTATCCTTTTATACATATTTATTATATTTAAATAGTTGTTTTTGCATTTCTTTTTCTTAAACCTCATGCTACATTGTTTTTTTCATTAAAGTAAAAAGACATACTCGAATTTGTTAAATATTTAATCGATATTTGTTCTGTACTGGGTAACATTGTAAATGAGGGTCATCCTCAATGTACTCCCGAGTTTAAATAAAGGTTGATTGATTAGTTTGTTATAGCTCAAACTGTGGATATTAGCCAAATTGCTAACATTAGTCTCAGTAGATATTTTTCAAGTTATATATAGTACACCACTCACCTCCTCCCATCTGCACTAAGTTTGTTATGCACCAGTTTTCATGTTCCACCATAAATTTGAGATGGAACAGGAAGACTGGTGAATAAAAAGCTGACTTCGGCTTCGTCTGCAGTCGTGAGGACTAGGGGTTTGCCATATTGTATCGTACACAATAATATCACCAACATTTTTAAATATCGTGCCATATCACCCATACCTAATTATCACATCAGAGTATTACTTTTTATACGTTTTTAGCAAAAGAAAAAATTACACTTTTCTCTCATTTCCCATTATATATCTACTAGAGACAGATTTTATCTGTCCAGTATCATTCACTGTACTTCAGTCCTGAATATATTCAGATATTTGGAGTGCATTATTTAGTATTGTGATATTCTGGATCATTGACTTCTGTTACAATCTGATGAAAATTCTTGTATATTTTAATATCTCAGGGGTGTGCCATATCATATCGTATTCAAAAATAAAATGTACTTTTCATTTTGTTGCAGTAGTGTATTCTTGAAATATTTTTTTTAATTCAATGTTTTGTCATGTCACCAAGAGTATTATTATCATAAAAATACCATAAAATATCATGATAGTATTATATTTTTTTCACAGTTTATTTGGTTAAATTGGAGCACAATGATACTAAGTTCTATCCAACCACCAACCAAAAACTTTACATTTCTCAAAAGATTTTTTTCTGTGTTTCATCACTGTCCAAAGAAAAACAAGCACATGTTTTATTTCACAATTTAGAATCTATACAAAACAAATACAGACACAGTACTAAAACTGTGTATATATGAGGGACCTATGTTGACCTATCTATGAAGGGAAAATGAAATATATATTTATATAATAAAAACCATTTAAATTTTTTGTTGGAAACATTAGGGTGGATAAGATTTCCAACATTTCCAACATTCCAACTTTTTCTAAAGTTCCACAGCAGTAACTACAAAAATCTAAAAATCCTCATTTGAGGAGTGTTGACAGATAAATTATACTCTAAAAGTAGACTATGTCTAGCGATATAACCAAATCACACTAATGAACCCTTCAACAACAGTCTGCATTAGAGGAAAAATTGAGATTAATTGGGCCTGATGATGTTTTTGAGCCAAAATTATTATGTCCACTGGATCACGATTGCCTTGATTTAGCCAAGCATCTACAGAAGCTCATCTGGTATATCTAAGATGCTCAAAACAAAAAATATAAGAAAAGTTACAATCTGTTAGAGCCTGTTTGCATACTTCAGTATTCCACAATACAAGCACTGCAAAAGGCCAAAAGTGTGATAATGATCACCAAACAAATGTATTGCGTGCCCGAAGGGTGTTTTTGTGTGTGAGGGGCCTGGGCAGCTTCCCCAGAGAAGCTAATAACACTGACTCTCTCAATCAGAGGGTGGGACAATCAGGAGCGAGAGAGAGCGAGAGAGCAAGAGGGGCAGCAAACATGTCAGGCCTCCCCAAATGGTAAATGGATCATAAGTAATAATCCCAGAGGTCCTCGCAAGGGTCGTACACAATAAACGGCCTATCAGGGGCCGTTCGTCTTGCTGAGGAAATGACCGAACCCAGTCGGCTGTGATACGGATCAGCGCTGTCCGTATCGCAGCGCCGGGGTAATGCGACTGATAAACAAGCCCGCTTCCTGCCTTCTGTCATAGTCTTCCTCACTGAGGATCCCTTGGTCAAACCATCAGCAACCTCCGAACGGGCCCATCAGTACTGGGGGAAATGAGGAGCAAGCACTTAAAAAGTAAAGTTTCCTAAATGGTTCTCGCCTTAGTTATAGCACTTCTACATCACATGGAGGTTCTTTCTGGTTTGGCACACTGTAACACAACTGGCTCTTCATTAGAAAGTCTTTAGAGAAATAAAAGTGTTTCTTCTTTTTGGTCCAACTTTTGCTAGCTAAGGCTTAATTTCTCTGGAGCACTGCAGAAGTCAGCAGAGTTGTAGAAAGCAAACGTAAACCAAACACAGGTAAAAGTGGTGCTATGTGATGGAAGTCATGATTTAATTGAAATCAAAGTGGTTACCTAAAAATAAGGTCCCCAAGTACTGAGATTTAACTATTTGGTTTTCCACTGCAGATATAACACCTTGTTACGACCTGGTCCAGGTCAGGCTGCAACATAAATGAGACCCCCGTGCCCTCCTGGTTCCCCAACCACACATTCAGCCAAGGGTTGCAAAAAGGGAGGTTTTTATTTAGCAAAACTACAAAACTGAGATGAAAACATTCCATGAATCATAAATTAAATCAACAGAAAGATAACCAGTAACAGGGGAAAGAAAAGAGAAAGTAACAAACAAAACAAAGCTAACTTACAAGTGAAAAAGAAACTAACTTGAAAAATGAAATACAAATCATTAACCTAACGACCTAACTAAACAAACCAGGAGAAAACAAATGAAGAAAAACTCTTTTCTCCCCACAGAGAGAACAAATTACCTACACAGGATACACAAAGGTATACAAGGGTTTTACCACCAGTTTAGTCCCATCACAAACAGTAACCACCACTGAGCAACCATGCGGCAGGAAACCAGGAACACACAGGAGCCATGTTGGAAACCAAGCACACCCATTTTCTTGTTAATGTGCCCCTTTTTAAAAGCCGGTTCCCCCTGGTGATCACCAATCAGCTTGGCAGCTTCTCTCCTCAACCCTGCACAATGGGGCACACTTAACAAGACAAGAAACAAAAAAGCAAACACAGTTGTGGCCCACAGGAACATAACACACCCGTTTGATGTACCTCATCATCAGACCGTTTCAGACCAGTTCTGATTGCATTGAGAGAGGGTACACTAACTCAGTAGCTAGCGTTACCATTTGTGTTTAAGGTGGAAAGCAGCTTTAATAATGATTCTCTCCAACCAATCAGAAGATGGAAAACCAAAAAAAGAAAAAAGGTGAATAGAGTAAAGTGGAGAATTTAGAGCCAGTGGGCAGCCCTATTCACAATGCCCAGGGAGCAATTGGGATTTTGGTGCCTTGCTCACTTGAGTCATGTTCTATTGGTCCAGGGACTTCAATTGGCAACCTCCCAGTCATAAGACCGGTCTCCAAATCCCATGACTGCCCCCAAGTTAAGCTGGTACCATGAAAACCGACTATACTACACTTAGAATATATAGTCAAAATGTATATATCTAACATACCTCCAGTGAACATCCTGTGCAGCAGTTTCTTACCACGAGCCATCAACTTTGAACAGCAAGAGATTGTAGTGATGTGAGGTGCTGTTAGATTCCTTTTGTGTGTGTGTGTGTATGCTTTCGTTTTTCTGTTATCCATCTTATCTGTTTATTTGTGTTTTTAAACTCCTTTTAGCTATTTCTTTCATTTATCTCATTTATTTTATGGTTCTAACACAGCGTGTCCTGGGGACTGATATCATGTACAGCACTTTGGTTAACTCAGGTTGTTTTTGTAAGTCAAGTCAAGTCAAGTCAAGTGGGTTTTTATTGTCATTTCAACTACATACAGAGTACACAGTGAAACGAAACAACGTTCCTCCAGGACCATGGTGCAACATAGACAGTGCATACAGACACAAGTGCAACACAAACAAACAAGTACGGACAGACAACACAACACAGTACAGACAGAGAATAATAAATAATTGCTGGTTGTGTGCAAATTGTGCAATGTGTAATAAATAGAGTCCAGTGAGGTAGTAAAGTTGTTAGTGCAATGCTTTGTGCAAAAAATGCTTCCCTTTTTTTATCTGGGGTAAATGGTTGGAGAAGATATCAGTTCAGACGTTGAGTTGTGTTGAGAAGTCTGATGGCTTGGGGGAAGAAGCTGTTGCAGAGTCTGGTCGTGTTGGACCGGACGCTGCGGTACCTTCTTCCTGATGGCAGGAGGGAGAACAGTCTGTGTGAAGGGTGGGTGGGGTCATCCACAATGCTGGTTGCTTTGCGGATGCAGCGGGTGGTGTAAATGTCCAAGACGGAGGGGAGAGAGACTCCGATGATCCTCTCAGCTGTCCTCACAATGCGTTGGAGGGACTTGCGGTCAGAGGCTGTGCAGGTCCCAAACCAAGCAGTGATGCAGCTGCTTAGGATGCTCTCTATGGTTCCCCTATAGAAGAGGGTGAGGATGGGTGGAGGGAGACGGGCCTTTCTCAGCTTCCGGAGGAAGTAGAGACACTGCTGGGCTTTCTTGGCTGTAGAGCTGGTGTTCAGGGACCAGGTGAGGTTCTCCGCTAGGTGGACACCAAGGAACTTGGTGCTCTTAACGATCTCCACAGAGGAGCCGTTGATGTTAAGCGGAGAGTGGTCCGGTCTTGATTTCCTGAAGTCAACAACCATTTCCTTGGTCTTCTCTACATTCCAGTGAAGGTTGTTGACTGTACACCAGTCTGTCAGCTGCTGTACCTCCTCCCTGTATGCTGACTCGTCGCCTTTGCTGATGAGACCCAGCACAGTTGTATCATCGGCGAACTTTATGATGCTGTTAGAACTGTGTTTCGCAACACAGTCATGAGTCAGCAGGGTGAACAACAGAGGACTCAGTACACTGCCCTGGGGTGCCCCAGTGTTCATGGTGATGGTGCTGGAGCTGCTGTTCCCGAACCGGACTAACTGGGGCCTCCCTGTCAGGAAGTCCAGGATCCAGTTGCACAGGGGGGTGTTGAGGCCCAGCAGGCTTAACTTCCTGGTGAGATTCTGCGGGATGATGGTGTTGAATGCTGAACTGAAGTCTATGAACAGCATTCTGACGTAGGTGTCCTTCTTATAAGTGCTTTATAAATACATTTTTACTTTCTTACTTATCTACTTACTCAACTTACACATTCTGAAGTGATTTGTCTTACTATATTAGTGAGAAAAAAAATACCCTGTAGTGTAAATAGGATCTTGAACAGCATGAGCAAAATTTTAAAAATGTGCTTTAGACTAAAATCTATATCTACTTCTATAGCTACCGTAGAATATACAGTTATTTAATGTAATATCTTTAAGTCAGCTTCCTATAACCACCACAGTGAACAATCCTGATCTGTTAACGTTCTCTATAATGAAGAGCTATTAATGTCTATCCTCTCTGAATGAGTTTGTTTACATCTAAATTATTTAATTATGCAGGAATGTTGAAAAATGTTGAAAAAATTCCCTGTTTAAGCTAAACGTTTACGTTAAACTACATATTTCACATGTATTAAACTTAAACGTATTTAGCTGTCTGATATGTCATTAGATGAATTGGAAAGTTAGATTCTTGATGAACAATTCTGTGTTACATCCATATTTTAGCAATACATTATGAACTATGAATTTGAGAGAGATAAATAGATGTCAGGCCCATCTGTGTAGTAGAGGTTGAAGCTAAGTTCAATATATTATTAAGAAAACTGATAGTATCAGTTTTTGCTGTGATCAAACTTTGTATCTCCAAAATGATAACATTACAGGAGAAGGAAAGACACTTACTATAATTTTAATAGAAGTTAATGGAACCAGACGTTTTGCTAAGACACTTTGAGGCTTTTCTTTCAGTTCACTCATCATTAAGATTTACACATAGGCATATTTGTATTACGTCAACATGACAACAACGCAAACAACAACAGCAGCGATATAGGAGTCCCAATAAAGGTTTTAGGGAGCATGGTTTCCGCAGACCGCCCCATGCCAAGAGCCTAACCACACCACCCACGCTTCCTCCTCTCCAGTAGTTAAGCCACTTGTTAGGAACTGAAGGTAAACAATGAAAAATTGAACTCAGGGAAAAGAGGAACACTTGTGAAAACATCACTTGAAAAAGTGCAAATCCTTTAAAAATGCACTAAAGCACACACGTCAGTGTCGCTGGCTATTGCCGACCTCTGAAGAGCACGGCGATGGCAGAGCGTGGGACGAGCAGAGGTCACTTTGAACTCTCTATCCGAAAGATCATCTGAACTTTGAAACTAAAACCGGGGGCTGCGAGTTTTTATCTGCTCAGTATCACAAGCTCGGTACCGTTTGTTTGACATCCACCTTGATTGGACCATCTGTAAGGCCACACTCGCTTCCAAGAGAAACGTGACGTATAAATAAATAAAATCAGCCATAGATGTTCTGTATCTATCTACGTAAACATTTATAAACATTTCGGGCGTGGTTAGCCAAAGACTGCGGCTCCAGTAAGTCTGAATACTGGGAGTAAACTGTAAAATGGCTGTGATGCTGTAGTTCGGAATGGCAAACACGAGAGACGGGATAACCTGACATCATGAATTTTCAGGGGGCTACCCTTGGGTAGGTCACCACTGTATCTGTATCTCACTGCTTTGGCTGGCTCACTTTAAGAAACAAGTCCAAGTTGTACGCCAAAGTAGTGAAACCATTTGGTTCAGAGCGACACAGTGGTATTGAGTAATGAGCTTATTGTAAAGTAATTCTCTTACAGTTTGAGAGAAGTCATTACGCACCATGACTGCAGGGTGGGGCTGCTGTAACACCAGTCAACATAATCAATCTGAAATAGCAGGCATTTTAAAGTTAATATATGTTATTTAACACATACACCGTATTGCTGCTGACAAAAACCATTTGTATCTCAGTCGTTTTTCAGTTTTTGAACAGATCTGAACCTACCTGTTGGGCTTCAAATTGGATGTTAATATTATGATTAATGGACCAGCAGAAATGACCATTAAACACAGGTCTGGTTAGACTATGATAGAACTATTTACACACAGGGGAATTTCACCTCCACATTTAACCCATCCCTGCAGTGAAACACCCAAATATGCACACACGTTAGTGAACATACACACTAGGGGGCAGTGGGCAGCCCTATCCACAGCGCCCAGGGAGCTGTAGGGTGGTAGGTGCCTTGGCCATGGGCACTTCAGTCGTGTCCTTGACAGATGACTCTTGCATGGTGCAAAGAACACCCCCCCCTCCCCTGTTTGTTATGGACTATATTTGTGTTGTATTTTATTGTGTTGTGTACCTGTGTTGTGTATAAGCTATTATATAGTTGTGTATAAGTATTGTGTATATGTATATATATGTGTGGAGTTTGCATTCTGCCCATGCTGGAGTGGGTTTCTTCCCAAAGACCTACATGTTCAGTTGATTGCTCGCTCTAAATTACCTGTGAGTGTGTGTTGACCATGCAATGGATTGGTGACAACATCAGTGAAATATAGGTTCAGCAAGCATTTTTGTTTGTATCCAAGTTTCAAGACGAATAGGCAAATAGAAATACTCTAAATTAGTTCAGACAAAAATCTGGTTCCCACCCAAAAATTAAACCACAGAAAAAGCGGAAACTGTTAAAAAAGCCTTCGCAATTCACACACTGTGTTTGTTGTTAGCAACTGGATCTGGTTGTTAGCTGGTCTGGGTGTTTCTCTTCGTTAAGGCTTGTGTTGAGATGCCGGTTCAGAAATATCCCACAGTCAGCAGCTTCACTGACCCGAGCTCTCACCTCTCTGGAGCGCCGGGTAGCTTCGCCAGCTTTAAACGCCAGGTCAGTGATGAGAGCAGTGAATAGCAATGATGACCAAATATACTGCAATAAAACTGGTTTTGTATAATGTGTTGTTATGGTAACAGACTAGGAGGGTTTGAGTTAGCTAACGTTTATATTAACTTTAGTCAGAAAGCACTCTGAAACGTAACGTTACATTACTCTCTGGCCACGTCCCAAACTGCAGACTGCTACTACACTGAATACGTAAAAAATAAAATATAATAAAATATAATAAATTAATAAATGAATAAATAAAAGGATGCCATCATTAGAAGTTCTTTCAGTAGTGCAGTATGTAATGTTCCAGAGGGTTCTGTTTGGGACACAGCCTTACTGTCTAACGTTAATGTTAGTCTTGTCTAGTCAGGAAACCTCAACATACATTTCTTTGTCATTTCATTTTAGCAATATGCTCCAAAGAAAATACTTTTTTTTGGTTATATATGTATATAATACAGACATTACATGCATAATTTAAAAGTTTTTTAACAACAGAACCATGTAATGTGGAGTATCTTGTTTATTTTGTAAATTGATCTTTAATTAGATAATAATAATAAACAGAAGTACAGATAATGTTGTATTTTGTTTATTTATTTGTAATTTACTGTAATTCCACGAATGTTGTTCTATGTCACTATACATACAGTGATTTACTACCTTACCTACAGTGGAATCAGCTTATAGGTAATATAAGGGAAAGGGTGGGCTTTGATTCATATTAGCAATGTCAAACCCACTCTTACGCCCTTGCCTGTTAGGACGCATGTAATGTCAGAACTTATGTAACCCTGGGAAACACATGTTATGACAGTGTCAGGCAGCATAATTGAAACATTGTTTCAGAATTGGAAAGCCTATTGTCCAATCGGTTCAGCAGACGCCACCTTCTTTGACCTTCATCTTTTTTTCTTTTTTTTCTCTCTCTCTCGCAATGGCTGACCAACTCAGCCCTGGAGCAGCATCATCTCCCCACCTCCATTTATTCAACTGCGTTAAATCATTATCATATCATAAATCAAGCTGCAGCTACTGTAAATGCCTCGCGCGGAGTGGGACCGGAGCGGCGGCCGCTCGCAACAGCGGCATTAACCGGAGCCATGCAAATCAAGGCAGGAAAATGAATATTAATCTGTGATTGTGATGCAGATGTGCTTTGGATATGCAGATGATGATACACCGGAGCCTCTGGGAATAAACGGGCGTGCGTTTATTATTTTAACTGGAGGTGCTGACGGTGACCCGCGCGTGAACCCCGGGCTCAAAAATTCGAGGACAGACGGTGTTTTTTTTTTGTTGTAGTTGTTGTTGTTGTTTTTTATTGCTTTCCACTCGCAGCTTTCAGACCCCAAACGCACACAGACCAAACAAAAGCACGAATGCCAGCCCCCAACAACTGGAAGAGCACCAAGAATATCATCACACTGCAGCTCGGAATTGAGCAAACAAATAGCAGCAGAAGTAGAAGAAGAGGAAGCGAATTCTTGAACGAGGGAGACAAAATCTAGCAAACATAGTGGCTTCCAGCAGGGCTTTAGAGGGAGGGGAGACAAAATAAAGATCCCTACCTAACCTAATACCACCAGGGCGCAGATGGATCCACACTACAATGCAAATGGAGGCTTCTCACAGCAGGAGAAGGGATCGAGCAAATCAAGATGAAACAGACAGAAGGGAAATGCGGGCAAACACTTATCTGGAGAGGCTAATGTGCTCTTTTAGAGCGCTAATACACTCATGCATTCATCTAAATATCATTTCAAGCCATTCCATTAGCCATCTCTGACTTTATGTCACACGCCAGCAGGCCCCGAGCACTCCGTGTAGTGGCAGGCGTGCTGGGCTGGAGGTTGGTAACCTGAATAATGCGTGCTCCTCCATGCCATCCGCCTCGTCTTCCTCCCCAGACTTTGAAAAGACGCTTAATTTCATACTTGTTTACGCCTCTCTGCCGAGATGAGAGGGAAGGGAGAGCGCATGTATTTTTAATTCCAAATTAAGCCAGGAGAGAGAGAGAGAGAGAGAGAGAGAGAAAAAAAAAGGCTCGCGAGCCCGCCTTTCGTCTTGACAGTCGTGACCTCTTCTGGCGGAGAGCACGGATTACGATGAACAAAAAAGTTAACGCACTCCAGATACTCGGCTTTACACGACCATTCATCGCAGCTTAGGCCATCTTAACCTCCCGCTTCACATTAAATTTAGCGTCCTAGCGCAGCGCAAATAGCCACTCGCCCGCTAATGGGCTCTTTCAAGCCCGAAAGGAGGAGAGAGGAGCCATTTTGGAATGTTTACAGCTCCTTCTGATAAAAGTTTAACTGCAAGATATGGGGGTTCTTTGAGGAGATCATGATGATGATGGCCAAATTAGGGGTATAACAAGGCACCACTACCCACATATGCATCTAGTGCTCAAAATACCTCCAACTGTGTTCATGTTTCAGAGAGAAGTGGGCTTAATTTACTTTCAGGTAAACAAATTGAAGGTGCTTGGCGACATTCTTATATTTAAAAAAACAATTTTTCCAGACAGGAAGCTTTTATTTGCTTAGTAAAATACACTATTTTTAAAATATTCAAACAGTATTAATACAGTAAGTAGTGCTTTTACATATTGCCGCTGTCCAATGAAAAGCATATATCTTAATTTTTGTCGATTTTAGGTTTTCTACATGATTTGAACACGTCAATGGTCATTTACATGGTGTGACAATTTCATAGTGAATGGACCAATAAAAGTGCTCCAAAACAGCTTGGAAAAAAATCTGCTTCCATTGACTTACATTGAAAGTAAAGTAGGTTTTTGGTCTCTCCTGAAAAGTTGCAATTTCGGGTATACTTGTTTTTCATTGAACAGCGACGATTTGTCAGTGTGTGTATTCAACCCTTTCCAAGCTTCTCCTTGTGGAAACAACCCAGTATTATTTACAGTTGTCATCTAATGCCTGCTTTGAGTGCTCAGTACTTCATTAAGCTAAATCAAGATTGCTGCTGAAGGAACTGGACACATTCATACAATGTCTAGGGTGTACAGGAGAAATCTGGAACTACACTTTGTTCTTCAAACTGGAGCTCAAGATATGATCTACGTCTTTCACAATAAGATATTTATGATACTTTGTATTGTATTTATGCTTATTTATATCTGTTCTAATGAATGCAGACTGAAGACCCATCTTTTTATAAAGCACTTATAAGCACTGATCTACTGAAGCATTGGTATAAACCGTAATTGCACTTGATCTTCTAGGAACACTGGCTAAGTATTGCACTTATACTGTATGTAGTCTTGTATTTATTCTCTTCTCTGTAGGTATTCCAGTCTTGCTAGGTATTGCTCTGTGTCTAATCTTATATTTTGTTGTCTTCTTTCTACGTATAAGCACTGGCACTTGTTTATGGAAGTTTGAGTAGTTTAGACTTAAACCTGTTTATACTAGAAAGAGATTCATACTCTGACTGAACACGCAGCACTTATGTAAGTCACTTATGTAAGTCACTTATGTAATGTAAATGTAAATGTAATGATATCTGGTGTTCTTTCTGGAGAAAATACACTTATTGATAAGATAAGATCATAAGGGTTTTAAACGATGAGCTAAGGTGTCTTAGATGTTGGTACAGTGGTGTCCTAATGTATGAAGTCAGTTTCAAGCACAAACCAGATGCATCCTGTCCACATGTTATTTACAATGTGCCTGTGTTCCTTGTGCTGGTATGCTGTTCATTTTTGCATCCAAGTCCATTCTTTTTTTCAAAGGATAATTGAATAAATATAAGACACATATCAAACTGTTTAACAATGTCTCCTTTAAGAGAAATAGTTTTTTTCAGTGCATTCGTAAGAAATTCATTTTTGTATTTTTTTTTTTTTGCCTCAAAAAATCCAAAATCTATTATTAGGTGGTGCAACCATCCAAACATAAATGGTAATTAAGTAAATGGTCAGTTGATTGTATGTAATTCTAAATAATATAGTTTTGTATTCTGTTTGAAAGCTTGTATGAATTAATGCATTCAAAATGCATTAATATATAATAAATATAAAGGTTAACAATGTGCTGCCTGAGACATTACTTCACAGAGGTTTATTATATATACAATTATGTTGGAGAGGTGCATGTAGGATAAAAAAATACTGGAACAAAACCTTGCATCTCTATTTTTGTTGGTTTTAAGTGTTTGACTTTTGACTTTTTAGCAAAAGAAGGTGATTTTAAAAATACTGAACTCAAAGAAGTTCTTACTTCCTCAAATGTCAGGTGGCACAACCAAAAACAAAATATATATATTTTTTTGGCATGCTTTTACAAGTGACTTTCATTGTGCAATAGCAATAGTAGCCCTTTCACCAACAATGTAGAAAAATGTAGTTTTGGTTGGAATGGTTAGAACCTCAGGAAAACCAAGAACATGTTTAATTGTTATCCATCCATCCATCCATTATCCCTTATCATTCATTATCCTCCACTTTATCCGCTAGGTATAATAATATATAATAATATAATAATGTTGTTTTTTTTTTTTTTTTGCAATTTAAATTGCAATTGGTATGTAAAATCATAACAAATGTCTTTCTACAAGCATCCAATTAGTTGCCTGTTTAATTTGAATTTAGCTAAAAATTAAGTGGCATAACCAGTAAGTCCAGTAAGTAAGTGTCAACAGTTGATAACATGAAATATACTTAATGTACATAAAGTGCACATAAATATAAAAGTAAATATAAAAAATACCTTATTTGTTATTGACCCATATGCAGTTGAGATTCACCCGTGTAAAACGTCGGCGGATCCTGCAAAACATGGGTGGAGATATGCTCTGCTCAAGGTACTAAAGTTTGCGCAACCTGTTGTGACTGGTTTTGCTTTGTTTTGTTTGCATGGATATTTATTAGCACCAGTATCTCTTTGCACTGAACTTTCTCAAGACTGTTGGGTTTTTTTTTTTTTATTATTTCACATTATTTCACAGTTAGTGGGAGGGACTATGAGCAGCTTGGTGGGCAAGCTGCAGTCTTAGCACACTGAACAGTAAGTCTAGGTCCATCATGGAGGAGGAACATATAGTATTGCGCCTGCACTTGTATGTACATCTCGCTCTCCATTAACAAAATTAGCATTGTTATTACTATTATTAGTGAATTCGCCTACTTTAAGAACCCATTGCTCTCACCTTTTATCTCCTTCACAAAAGAAGACTGGGACACTCTAAGAGTTCTCCATCCCCAGGGGTAAAAGTCTCCCAGCACTGAGTTGTGGAGCACTGGGCTGTCTCTGGAGTGATGGAGCTCCATCCTTTACCTTTGGGATGTGTTGGAGTGCTTCAGAACTAATCATCCGACACCATTACTTGACCTCGCTAATGCTCTTGTGGCTGAATGTAATCAAATCCTCACTGCAAAGTTCCAGCATCCAGCGCAGAGCCTTCCCAGAAGAGTAGAGGTTGTTGCCTCCACTGCAGATTCCCTATTAATACCCTGTAGGATGAGCAGGTGTCTACAAACCTATAGTGTAAGTTTCTGCACTGGGAAACTGAATTATATCAGTATCAGAGACCCCCACAGGGATGCGTTGCCCTATCCACAGTGCATGTTCTTCCCTGCTGGGAAGAGACAGTAACAGTTTCCCTGTATAAAGAAATGTTAGGCTAAAATTGCATCACAGTCAATAACGTCAGCAAATAAAAGCATAGTTGTTGTAGGTAGTAGCTTATTTAGTCCAATTGTGTCATGCATGTAGAGAACCTACTCTCTTAACACCTGGTAATCAACAGAAGAACCAGAGAAAGGTGAATGTATGAAAGGCTGTTGATTCATGTTACATTAATGTGATCTATGACCTACTATGCAGGCTATGGGCTTTCAGTTGAGTTGCTTGGGGACACTGGGAATACATTTGGATATGAATATTGTTTAGCAGAACAAAGATCAGGCTGAAAAGACAAGTAACAGATACAGTGGTGGACTCTGGCTATTAGAGCTAGGCCTTGAGTCTAGGCCATAAATGCCAAACACTTGAGCAACAACTATGAATTCCAAACCCTTTCCTGCAGTGCTAATTTCTGCTAGCACTCTTATGGGATTTTTAGTAGTATGTCAGCACTAAGCTTAGAACACAACTCACATTAAGTTTTTGTTCACATGGAAGTTGTAGATCAAACACGTTTTGAAGCCTGTAAAAGACATAATGGTGAATGTTTTACTTTGTAGGCCCCTTCAGATCACTGGAATAGAGCTGCTGTTGCTCTATATCTGATTGAAATGTACTGGGTATCAGTTGTATTTAAAGTGAGTGATGGTTCAAGAACTTCCAGGGGGCCTGGGGTGGATTTTGTTTTTCACTAAACTGTGGAAATCAGAAGGTGAAGTGTTGATTCCACTGTTGGGTCAATGCCTAAAGTCCTTACCAATGAGAAATTGAAGGGGGGAATCCAGACTGGTTTCCACTGGATATTTAAACTTGATGCCCAGTTACAAAGAATTACATTGGCGATGCTTTAATGGATTGTAGATGTGGTGTGGTGGTTAGCACTGTTGCCTCAAAGCAAGATGTTCCAGGTTCAATTCCCGGTCTGGGCCATTCTGTGTGGAGTGTACATGTTCTCCCCGTGCTTGAGTGGGTTTCCTCCGGGTACTCCGGTTTCCTCCCACATGTCCAAAGACATGCATGATAGATTGATTGGTCACTCTAAATTGCCCGTAGGTGTGAGTGCGTGAGTAAGTGTTGGCCATGCGATAAACTGGGGAACTGGCCCTGGTACCCCACCCTCGCCCTATGATGCTGGGATTGGTTCCAGCCCCCTTTGACCCAGACTTGTGGGATTAAGCAGAAGATTGGTTGGTTGGTTGGTTATAACATGAGGAGTGCATTCAACTACAAATTTTCCAAATAAAGACTAGTAACTTAACCCGAATAACATATCTCTTGCCCCATGATTTTAAATATATTTAAACTTTATATTTACTTTAGTATACATTTTATATTTACTTTCAGAAGCATTAGAACAATGTTAACCACAGAAATCCAAATTATGGTTGACTTAAAAAGGCATGTTGTAATTTGTGTTAGTGGGTAAAGCGCCAGATAAAAGAAGTCATAAGAGAAAACTAGAACCTGTTGATGTAGAAGTCTGTTTAATTAATTTTATGATTTACAATGTAATTCATTCTGCAATTACATTGAAAGAATAAAGCATTATTATTACTACATCAATGAAGTCTTTGTCAATAAGCATAGAATGTTAAAAACAACTTCTACTACTGTTCAATTCCAGCGATGCTGTTTCTTTATACTGTACAGTGAGACAGGGAAAAAAGAAAGGGGGCAAAGAAAAAGAAAGTAAGAAAGCACACTTGCTGTGGAACTGTGGGTGAGTTTATAAAAAGAGCTGGTGCTGGATTAGTGGATTCATTTCTGGCCCACCGTGTCAGTCAGGAGATAAGCCTGCGCTTGGCCTTTTAAACCCCATTACACCCTCAGCTCTCTCTTTCTGAGCTCGCACTTCCCCTATCATCAGCACTTCTCCTCCACCCACCCACACCGACCCAATTCAGACCGGCTCCAGGCCCATGCATCATCCTGCCACCGGCCCGAAACCTCCCTGTCCCTGCCACGCCGTATCGCCCCGCATGTAGCGCTCCGCTTATTGGCTAATAACGCTCCCATCTGATAAAATGAAAGATAGATGGTGGGCTCTGTATTTTGCTTTTTAGATAATGTAGAGGTGGACGCCAACTTAACATATCAGTTTATCCACATTAATATCCATTGGCCCGAGCCCTGTTTTGTTTATTGCAGATTTGCATTGTTTTCCGTCAGGCTAGGCATTTCACTGAATACAAAAACATTATTCAGAGATGACGCCTCCTCGACAGAACACTGTTTGCTATTCATTATTGTCCACTAACATCTGTCCCACTAAAGTGGCCTATTTTTTAGGCCAAATATGATGTGAATGTAAATGTAAAAAAATAAAAATGATTTAATGTTGTCAAAAACAAGATTTTTAATTAATAAACACAGGGAACATTGAATAATGAAATAAACTGATTTCAATAGATATATTAGTGAAAAAGAAATGCTTAGCAATGCGTAAACAACATAGGAAGTGAATATAGGTTTAGTTTGAGCCATGTTGTGTTTGCTTGGCTTAATAAAATCCTCCTTTTTATTCTGGAGCTCCATACTTCTAGGGCCTAGAGTCAGTGAAAGCCCCCCCAATATAGCTCACTGTAACTGGGCATTGAATATGTGACCATGTTTACTAATAAAAACCTCTTCAGACAATATCTCGGGCAACATATCCATAATAATAATCATGAAAGTTGTTACCATGTACTCATCACTGTGTACAGAAAGTGTGGAATTTGGTGGACTTCCCCTTTTTATATAGTTAACTACATAAAGCACTGTGCACTAAAATGCATGCTTTAGTTAAATATCTCTGTTAAAAATAATAATACTAATAACAATAATATATAAATAAATGAATCATTATAGTTACTGTGTTTTGGTTCGACTCATTTGAGAACATAAGAGGCGCATTAACAAACCCGTGTCTCGCATAAACATGACCCCAATTTCTGATGGTGTATCTAGTCAACAGGAAAGGCGCTGACCTTGGACAAATTAGGCCCCAGATCCTCTGACTACCGTCCACTTCTGGGTCACTGACTTGCCAACACATGCTGAGGCACAGCGGTTCCGGAGTCAGCGGTGCAGAAGAGGCCACGTAGCACAACACGGAGGCACCATTTTACCTGCCCGAATAAATAAATAAATAAATGTATTAATAAATAAACAAATATCTCGTGAACCACAAAATGATCAAGTGGACAGTGGCTGTTCTGTTATTCGTGCTGGCAATTCAGAAACACATTATTCGCTCGGAGTATATTTTCTTCAGGTAACCCCTTAAACTGCTGCAGTTTAACCCAGACGTGCTCCATTAAAGCAACACTAGGAGCCGATGGGTAGATGCTTCAGGTAATAAAGTGGTGAAGTTCTTTTTTTATTTATAGTTGGGTAAACCCATATACCCTATTGTTATTTTTGCTTTAAATCACAGTATACTGGAGATAAAATGAAGCAAGAAATATATAAATAAATATATTAAAAATATATATCTAAAAATAAATAAATATATATTTATATCGTCGCTGTGAAAAACAATCTTCATTTTTGGCGATTTTGAGTTTTGTACATCATTTGAACGAGCCATTGATAGTTTACATTGTTTGAAAGTTTCATGATGAATGGACCAATAGAAGTGCTCCAAAATAGCTTGAAAAAAAATTCTGGTTCCATTGACATGGAAAGTAAAGAATGGTTTTGGTCTCTCCTGTAAAGTTGCAATTTTGGAGATTGTTTTTTCATTGGACAGAGTCGATATATATATATATATATATATATATATATATATATATATATATATATATATATATATATATAATAACAAAAAGAAGTTGAATGGTGAATGAACGATTGCAACCAGTTTCATACACAGTCCCTTATTTCCAGGGGCTCAAAAGTAACCAACATTACCAATGTCATAGCACTACCGCCACCATGCTTCGCAGACAATGTGGTTTGCACTGAATCATGAGCAGTCCCTTCCTTTCTCGTCTCTTTTGTAGAAGTTCTTTGTCAGATCTGTCTATTCACCGTATTTCGCCACACCCACTTTCAAGTGTGTGTTTCTTCCGGCTTTGTGTTAGAACTTCCAGTCAGCTAACCAAAATGAATACAGTTACATGAGAGGAGACCAGAGAGACAGTAAGAAATTCGAATAGGACAACACTGTCTCATTCAAGGTTAATAACACAGTGGGTGGATGACATGAAAAGTGGCCTGAGGTTACTTATGGAGACACGTTTAATTACTCTGTACTCTCGGAAGGTGTAGACGGTATGAGTACCTGCATAGTGGGAAGGTAGCTGTGTACTCCTAAACAAAGACGGTGAGTTTATATTTCTGAAAGCCGGTTAAACCCAAGTCAAGTCAGCTACCCGAGCCACTCTGTGTGGGTGTTAGTTCCAGCCCAGATAGCCTAGCGCGGTGGACACTGATCAGAAACTAGTTACTTAACTGGTGCTGGTTTCCCTCCACAGAATGGTGAGAGCAGATATACGGAGGTTTGGGTGGATGTTTTAGGTTTAGCGCCTTCAGCCATAGACGCAGGAACTCTTCTTTGGAAGGCTTTTCTGATCTTTATGTGCTGTGTTCGTAACTCTGTTGTTCAAGCCAAGTTTTCCTCTTCTTCCAATTACTGACTCCCTCTAACTGAACATATTATGCTATTCATTTTATAAGTTTGTTGTCGTTTCGTTTGTAATCAAAATCAACGTATCCACGGTCGCAACCGGAAGTTCTAACATAAAGTAAACAAAGATGGCCGCCCCAGTGTTGTCAAGAAAAACAGCAGGAATAGGATGTTGCTCTAGTACTATATAGGCATCTTTTGTGGTAAACCTGTATTTACTCTGGTAAGTGCTACACTTGATTGTTGGCTTTTACCCAGATACGTCCTTCTATTTTGAATAAATAGCCTTTTCTATTTGTATTTTTGTTTTATTTGTATTGTTTGTGGACTATGGCAGTTAGAAAATGAGCTATCTACGTCCTATGGTGAACTTCCACGTGAAATAGAGATTTCACAGAACAATCGCTTAAAAAAAAAAAACATAAAAATACATATTTCCATTTCTGATGTATTTTCTTGGCTGTGGAGACTGAAGAGCTCATCTATTGGCCAGACGTTCTGAGCGTTGGTGTTGGGTTGGTGAGGTGACCTCAGGGCCTGTTACGTTTTGTTTTTTTTCTTTTCTTTTCTTTTTTCCAGGCACCAGCCGTCGCCCGCAAACCTCTCCTCTTTCTCTCCTCCTTCTCTCTCTCTCTCCTTCTCTCTCTCTTTTTTCCCTCTCTCTCTCTCTCTCTGACTATCTCTTCCCCATCCCCGGCTCGGTGAGCAAGAGCATGTTTAGAGAAGTGTTTAAGGCAAGGTGACAGAATCATACACAAGAAAAATTTAGTAATTTCCAACAGAGCTTTAGGTGAAATTCTTCTGGACGGCGGCCCGCTCTACCTCAGCGCATGTGTATGTGTGTGTGTGCGGGGGCAGGCTGGGTGGGTGTCTCTCCTGGGGAAGCGCTCGGGAGGAGGGGAAAAATGCACTCTGACAATCTCGCCTTCCCTTAAGGAGCCCGTGCCAAAAAGTACAATATTTCTTGTGAAAGCTCTTTTACGGCAGATAGTGGGGGGATTAGGAGGGAGAAAGCACTGCAGGATACTGCTCTGTCACCTACTATTAAACAGACTTAATACTTCTGTTAAGAGATACTTCCACAAAATAGGTCAGAGGATAAGAAGCTGGGGAGGAGAAATGAGTTTATTTGTGTGTCCCTGCGTGCGCTCGCATGGGCCGTGAGTGTGTGTGTGTGTGTGTGTGCACACGGCTGAGCGGAAAGGGTTGAGGGGTCACCGATTGGCTGCCAGGCTTGGCCATGTGACAGGACGGAGGCTGTTGTCGTGGATACAGCCGAGCAGGCCGAGCGAGTGCGGCCACCTGTCCTGGGAGGAGAGAGGAGGAGAAGGGAGGAGAAGAGGGGCTGACAGAAGCCTAGCAGGCGTTCGGCAGGAGCCTAAGGCCAGTTTGTTGGAGGAAAGCTCTGTTTGCATCAGAGATGTTTTTTTTTGTTGTATAATTTAAGTTAATACTGACAAGACCTGGGATTGTAGACCAGATTCTGGAACCTGATTGGCTGAGCCACTTCTAAGGCCGTAACAGAACACAATAGCTCTACCATGGATAGCCAGGGACTGCAGAACCAGTGCAAATCAGCTTTTTATAAGTTTCACAGAAAGAATACCATAGCAAGTTATCTTTCCTACTTAAATCAAAAACTGTGCTCTATGTTGTTATTGAGTTTGACTCCTGATGTGAACATCTCAGCTATTTTTATTAATATGGGCATATTGCAATTATTCTTTTTTGTTCTTATGATTGAACCCATCATATCTTCCCTTTGCTTCCATTGTTTTGCCCTTAGTAGGTCTAGAAAGATGCGAAAGACCTTAGATTCGTATCAGAAGGTGGGCGTACTCAAAGGATTCATTACTTGGAGCCGGTTAGGTAAACACTAGTACTTTAAAACCACCTGTTCTGGCAGGAGAGAGGAACGTATAGAATAAAATAAGTTAATCTTTTTTTTCAATTGGATAAGCCAGTGCAAATCTACTTTTTATACATATTACAGAAATAATTCCACAGCAATTTTACCACTTGAAATAATAAAACCTGCAGAGTGGTACAGCTGTGCTCCGTGTTGTTATTGTCATTGAGTTTGACTCCTGATATGAACATCTCAGCTATTTCTATTAATATGGGAATATTGCACTTTTTATTTTTCGTTCTTATGATTGAACCCATTATATCTCACTTTTGCTTCCATTCTTTTGCTCATGATAGGTCCAGAAAGACGTGAAAGGCCTTGAATTCGTATCAGAAGGTGGGCATATTCTGAGAATTCATTACGTAGAGCTGGTTAGGCAAACACTAGTACTTTAAAACCACCTGATCTGGCAGGAGAGAGGAACATATAGGAGAAAATAAGGGGTTAGCAGGCAAGTCCAGTTTGTTGGCGTTGACCTCAATTGGATCAGGGAAGATTGTAAAACAGGTGATGAAATCTGATTGGATGAGTCACATTTGAACCCATTATAAAATAAAACAATACACACAAGAGCCTTGTGGCGTATAGCATGTTTACCTATGAACCAATAAGCCAGTGCAAATCTGCTTTTTATACATATTACAGAAATAGTTCCACAGCAAATTACTTTTACCACTTATAATAATGTGTTCTGTGTTGTTATTGTCATTGAGCTTGACTCCTGACATGAAGATCTTAGCTATTTCTATTAATGTGGGCATATTGCAATTATTCTTTTTCGTTCTTATGATTGAACCCATCATATTCCCACTTTGCTTCCATTCTTTTGTTCAGGTTGTGTCCAGAAAGAGATGAAAGGCCTTGGATTCGTATCAGAAGGTGGGCATACTAAGCCAGTGCAAATCTGCTTTTTATACATATTACCTAAATAATTCAGCAAATAACTTTTAACATTTTAAATAATAAAACCTGCCAAATGCTACAGCTATGCTCCGTGTTGTTATTGTTACTGACATGAACATCTTAGCTGTTTCAATCAATATGGGCATATTACACTTATTCTATTTTCTTCATATGGTTTTGCCAATAGCCCCGCCCCCTCCACCACACCACACCACCCCACTCTTTATTCACTTTTGTTTGATGGATAAACCAGAACCTGAACCAAGACCTGAAAGACCTTACAGTTGTATCAGGAGGCGATCACTTTGAAACATACACAGGGCTGTTAGGTAAGCACTAGTACTTGGAAAGCACAAGCCTAATGTATATTATGTTTATAGAGAAGAGAAGAAAAGAGAGAAGAGAGAAGAAAAGAAAAGAGAGTGATTTATCATACTCCATGGAATAGGGGGCATGGCTGGTGACCTTACTGTACCCACGCTTGTGTTAACCTCCCATGTATCACATATCTCAGCCTTAAAAATGAAAGAGAAGAGCCAGAAATCAGGCAGATGCTACAATAACATCATCAAAAGTTCAAAACTTCATAACTGCAAGTTATGTTCTGTGCACATCTCATAACTTTGAAGCTCTCATATTAGTGATATAGTAATTACCGCATCAGTGACAGTATTTACCGAGTAATAACTGGATTTAAGAGCAAAAACTGAATAACACACTCAGCTCTCCGAGTCAAAGGCAGGATGCAAAAGCTGAGCACTGTAATAATATGTAGCCAAGAAATGATCAACAAAAGCACAAACCGTTATATTCTGCAGCCCCAGCTGGTAGATCCTAGTATAATTTGAATCATTTTGTAGATTTTCATATGTGACACCAATTGAATATGTGCAAAAATTCCACATTTGTAAACCAGCTGTAATTATTTTCATGTCTCAGTGGACACAAGTTGTGTATTCTTTATGTGATATCAGATCATTCTCTGTTCTACAAAGCATTGCTGAACCAAAAAAAAAAAAAAAAGAAAAGAAAGCAGTAGTGGGGAGTGAAGAACAATAGCGCCCTTTTTTTTCTTCTTCTTCTTTTCTTTTTTTTTTCCAGAAGCCGCAAATTCCACTTGGCCGCTGCAGACTCACCCCTGTTCATTATTTATGAGCTTCTTCTCCGAAATGCGCTCGGGTCTCTCAGCTCGTGTAAAAATATTAGAGTCCGTAAAGAGCCGAGGAGCGAACAGAAAGATCAAATCTCCCTCAGTTCTATTACCACTGTGGAGAAAAAGCAACAGGAAACACATTCGCACTTCCAAATGCTTTCTGAACAGATGGAAAAGTAGCTCGGAATTTGCATAGGAATAGAAAATAGGCTTTTTTTATGATTATTCGGAGAGTTCGCTGTCAATGTTTTGTGGATGCTCAGCTCATGTCGAGCTAACGTCGAACCATTTTTTGCTTATTACTGTGAAAAGCAACTAAACCGTAAATTGAATGGAATTGATTCTAATCCTAAATTGAATAAATCTCTATAATCTAAAACCAGCCTTGTTGATAACAGATAACAGCATCTGTATATCATGTATAGGGGACTATCAGTATAAAGTGTTGCCTGCATCATATATATATATATATATATAGATAGATAGATAGATATATATATATATATATATATATATATATATATATATATATATATAGATAGATAGATAGATAGATAGATATAGTTGGTTTTATGGCAAAAAAAACATTGAGTCCCAATAGATTTCAGCACAAAAGCCATCTTCTGTGTATAATATCAGTCAAGTCAAGACATTAATCATGTTTTATATCTTTGTTGTTCTTACAGAAATTTGAATATTTTAAATGATACATTTATAATAGAAGGGAGAACAGTTTTGAATCTTACTGCTGTTGGACCAGAACCTTATATTTCTATTTATTATGTTGTAATATAGAAGAACCTGTTGCCCTTTATATAGTGTTTAAATTTAAAGCAGTGGCCCAAAATGACTGGGTACAAAAGTCTGGTTCCATTGACTTACATTAAAAGAAATAGTGGTAGCTTTTTTCTCCTTCTCCTATAAAGGTTTACATTTTGGAGCGGTGAGGTTTTGTTCTGACAGCAGTGATATATTCATTTAATGGTGTTTAATTTTACAGTTCACATGATAGTATGTAATAAATAAAAAGTTTTTAAAAGAGGAATTCCACCCATGTTTCACAATTTCTGCATAATTCATTATTATTCCATAATTTGTTCCCAAGTCACCATAGCTACTGAATAATAATAATAATAATAATAATAATAATAATAATAATAATAATAATAATAATAATAATGTCTTAAAGGGGAATATCTACATAATTCAGTCATTGAGATGCAAACAAAGTTAATCACAGTGTTTTAATGGCAAACTGTGTATTGTATATAAACTCACCCACTATTTTATTTACAGTAATGGTGATGGGAACCAGAAAGCATGAGGTGGGCGATGTCAAAACATAGCCATTTTATATAGCATCTGAAATGA
Organism: Megaleporinus macrocephalus; assembly: GCA_021613375.1. NCBI lineage: Eukaryota > Metazoa > Chordata > Actinopteri > Characiformes > Anostomidae > Megaleporinus > Megaleporinus macrocephalus. The sequence goes on along the minus strand of CM038704.1, from coordinate 41,311,074 downwards.
CCAGTGCACATAGTCATGTCCTGTATATATTAGATTTTATATTTTATGTTGATAATGATAATACATTTAAATGTATATTTAATAATATTTAACAACTGTTTTTTTAATCCATAACCACTTACAGCAGTGTTGTGTGTTCAGTCAGAGGATGTATCTCTAGCTGGTTCAAACTGGTTGAGTCCAAACTCCTATTGAACTCCTCAAACACTGCCACAAACAAGAGCCAGAGCTGATACATATAAAGAAGAAGTACAGGGTTAAATACAGCATAACTGCAATTCCTAGCAATACACAGCCAGTGCTCATACCTAGACAGAAGATAAAGAGTTAAGTGCAGCATAGATTTCAATAGATACTCAGATTAGTGCTTACAGGTGGTTTACATAAAATAAATAGTGATTAAAAAATGTCATTGTTTTTAGTGAGACTGGATGCTGCAAACGTCTGGTTCCTATCACCACCATAGTGAAGAATTCTGACTGGAATAAGTTTTGTTTTTATCAAACCACTCTGAATGAATTTATATATTTATATTTAAAAATAATGTTTACACTGAAAACACAATGAGTTAACATGTTCTTCCTAAAGTAGAGCTGAAGCACTGCAGACGAGGTCTGATAGCAGGTTTCAGTATTGTCCATCTCATAGTGAGACGGAACTGTTTGAACTGATTTTACTGTCCGTTCTCTTTTCCGCAGTGCTGGCCTGCCCTCTACAGTCCTGCAGCTGCAATGACCCCCTGTCCCTTCACATATATATATATGTGTGTGTGCGTGTGTGTTTGATGTGTGTGTGTGTGTGTGTGGCCCTGTCAGTCGGCTTGTCTCCGGTGTGAACTCAAGGTCAGGGTTGGGTTTATTTCCAGCATGTCTGGTTTTTGATCCGTGTTGCAGGATGACAAGGTAACGCTCGCCGCAGCCAGCTGGATTACGGGAACACGCACACACAAACACACGCACGCCGACACTTAAACACACATCAGCGCCGAGGAAATCAATCCAGCATGACAGTCACTTCAGGACAGACAGACCTGAGTCTGCACCGGCTGTCAACTGTCTCACAAACACACACACAGACACACACGCACACATGCGGTCTTACACTGTGGAAAAGTGAAAAAGACCACCCTTCATTTCTTTCATTTCCAGCTGTGCCGGAGTGCCTAATCAGGAAGGTTCAGGAGAATTCCCAGTGGTGCTTACTGTGAGCTGTTGTATAGATGCGCTCATAAAGGTAGAAGGTATACAGTAAACTTAAGTCTGTGTTTAGTGTTGCAGGGGTTAAACCAGCAGATCCCCACCCCACCTCAAGTGATCTGGCCCCAACTCGTACAGTATATATAGATTAGATTAAGCTGAAGTTAGCTTCCTATTCTTTTTTTCTGGGTCCACCATAAGTGATCTGAAACCTACATATTGTCTCTGTCCAATGAAAAACATGCATTTTTGACGATTTCTATTTTTTTACATCAATTGAATGCAGAAGCTGTTGTTAACATTGTGGTAAAATTTCATAATGAATGTACCAATGGAAATGCTTCAGAATAGCTTGGAAAGAAATCTGGTTCCATTGACTTACATTAAAAGTAAGACAGTTTTTGTTCTCTCCTGTAAAGTTGCCATTTTGGAGATTGTTTTTTTATTGTACAGCGACAATATGAATTTTCAGATGCCTATAAGCCTCAACAGATGATCAAATACAGTGTGTTGTATGTGCTGACAGACTCCACAGAGTTTATTAACTTGCTGGTTTTACAATTTGCGTATCATCGGTGTCCTATAAAAATTTTACCAATAGAAATGCTTCAAAATAGCTTGGAAAATATTCTGGTTCCATTGACTTGCATTGAAAGTGAAGACAGTTTTTGGCCTCTCCTTTAAAGTTACCATTTTGGAGGTACTTGTTTTTCATTGGACAGTGACAATATGTGAGGTATGGATGGATGGACAGCAGCAGATTGTCATGATTGTCACATTCAAGACAAAAACTTCTCATGTTCTCACTATCTTTCATATCTATCCCTATCTTATCCCAGTATAGCATATACAAAAATAGGCTAAAAATGCACAGATTTGAATAGTATAATAAAAAGTTTTGTAACACAAAGGCAGTGCAGTTCAGCAGGTCCTCCTGTCCTGCTGAGTGCTGTTGGAAGACTGACCATCAGGGCCTCCTCCTCACCTATCACCAACCAGCTCTCCTGTTCATTTATGCCAACTGCAGAACCCTCAGTTACATCACTGTGCCGTCCAGATGTACCAGCATTGAGATAGGATGGGACTGTTTCAGTTCACTCCCACTCTTTTTATAAAGCCTCAGTCAGGTACTGCCTCAGTCAGAGACTGCCTCTACCTGCGCAGTTTCTAAAGATTTGCCATCCAGATTTCAAACAATGTTCCTTACAGCTTTTTTTGGTGTTTAGTTTATTAACCTGTAAATACTGTTTGGCCAGAGGAGGATGGGTCTCCCCTTGTGAGTCTTGGTTCCTTCCAAGGTTTCTTCCTCCAGTCTGAGGAGGTTTCCTTGCCACTGACACCTCTGGCTTGCTCACTGGGGGATATATATGTTGTAACTGTCTGTTTTCTGGGCTTTGAGACAATGCTATACATAAACGCTATAAAGCGCCATACAAATAAGCTTGAATTGAATTGAATTGAATTGAATTGAATTGAATTGAATTGAATTGAATTGAATTGAATTGAATTGAATTGCTGTGTGTGCATGCACATATAAATACAGTTAGACAGTTAGTTAACTCCCAGTCTAAAAACAAGTCTCACTCTGGCCCTGGTTTCCCATCAAAATGATCCTGAAGAACCAGAAGCTTAGATATGGAAGCTAAGTGGAAGGGAGTTCTACCAAAAAGGAACACAGTTTTAATGATATATGGCAATATGAAAGACAACAAATCAGTAGAAACTGAAGAGTGTACTATTTACGGTGGAATGGAAATTCCAACATCAGCCTTAAAAGAGTATTCAGTTGTGTGTGTGATGTGGTGCTGGCTAATACAACACGACTCCCGAGAGTTTATTAACTTACTGGTTTCACAATTTGGATATGTGAATTATATGAGAATGGACAGCAGCAGAAGACCTAGACATCTAGAGCAAAACTAATTGAAGTTACTTAGCCAACGTTATTGTCACCTGAAGTATATTGGCTGTTACAATGGTCACTTTTAAGACACAAACTTTTGTGATTCCTCATTTTATCACTATCACCGTTGCCTCAAAGCAGCTTTACAGTGTTTTGAAAACAGACAGTTACAACATAAATCCCCCAGTGAGCAAGCCAGAGGCAACAGTGGCAAGAACAACTCCCTCAGACTGGAGGAAGAAACCTTAGGAGGAACCAAGATTCCCAAGGGGAGAACTGTCCTCCTCTGGTCAAACAGTATTTACAGTTTAATACCAAAGAAAAGAGTCTCTGTTTGAAATCTGGATAGCAAAGCTTTAGAAGCTGCACAGGTAGAGGCAGTCTCTGACTGAGGCAGTCTATGACTGAGTTTTTATGTAAAATGGGCGTGAGCTGAAACAGTCCCATCCTATCTCAATGCTGATGCATCTGGATGGCCCAGTGATATAACTGAGGGTGTAGCAGTTGACACAAATGGACAGGAGAGCTGGCTGGTGATGGGTGGGGAGGAGGCCCTGATGGTCAGTCCTCCAACAGCGTTCAACAGATGGGAGGACAGTCATTACCTCAGGGAGAGCAAAGAGAAGAAGTTAGTTCAACTCAGGAGTATGAGCAGTGGGCACTCTTCTCGTTCCAGGACTTGGAGAGAAAGAAGGAGAACATCAAAACGTTAGCACCTGAAAACAACAAAACAGGTACTTTATTTGAAAGAAGACGTGAAGGCCAGTGATTGGTCAGGTGTAATAAATAAATGAATGTCATAGCATTAGAGACTTCCTAGCTCCTAACAACTCTCCAATGCTTGGTAGACAACCAAACCCATTCACATCAGATACACAGAGCTTTCATATTTACATATGGGAGGAGAAAATGAAGCCCCACTCTTGCTTCAGATCTGAAAACATCCACAGAGGTTTCTGTCCATCCTTCCAGTGTGGTGAGAAGATGGCCTAAGACAGTGGGTCTGAAAGGATGTAAAAAAGGAAACGATGAGCTGCTGATGCTCTCTGAACAATGGACTAAACCTCATGGGATCCAGACCTTGATATCATTGAATGTGTTGTGGATTACTTGATGATGAACAGCAGAAAATGGAACTTCTAACTTACTTTGGAGGTGTGGAGAAGCAGGATCATCAGGACCACCACAGAGCATATATAATATGGTGTGAGTGGATCAGATACAGCAGTGCTGCTGGAGTGTTTAAACACCTCAGTGTCACAGCTGGACTGAGAACAGTCCACCAACCAGCAACATCCAGCCAACAGTGTCCTGAGGGCAGCATCCGGTGACCACTAATGAAAAACTAGAGGAACACAAACTGTGCAGCAACAAATGAGCTATTGCCTCTGACTTTACATCTACACGGTGGACCAGCATGGTAGGAGGATCCAATAGAGTGGACAGTGAGTGGACACAGTGTTTAAAAAAGTTCAGCAACACTGCTGTGACTGATTCATTCATACAGACCCAACACACACTACACACTGGCTTTAGAGTGTACATGTCTTCTAAATGTGTATGTGTGCTGTTGATATTGGTAAATTAGTGAATTATTAGTTATTAAGTTATTAATTTTGTGTCAAGAAGAAGAAGAAAATACATTTTACATAAAAGTGATGTTGAGTTCTGGACTTTGGACTGGTCAGCCCATTGTTTGGAGAACACCAGCAGCTTCTTTCTTTTCTTACTGAGGAGCTTCTTGACAGCTACACATCCTTTCAGTGCCTTCTCACAGTGGAAGGATGGACAGAAACACCTATGGATGATATGAAGTAAGACTAGAGCTTGATTGTCTCTCATTTCTTAGAAATATCTCCTGAAAAAGAAGGAACTTGTCCTTAAATGAGCAATTTGTTGAGATATTTCATTAGAAGTCTAAAGTCCAGTTGGCGGAGATGTCTTCAGGCCAAGGTCCGGACCGTCATCATTTCTAACGTGTGTTGTGATGCAGTGGTTTATTCTGTTTACTGAAGTAGCCTAGTATCAGCATCTCATACCATCAGCTACTGAAACACCAACACATCACACATACCGTTCAGTATATTTCAGCATATTTACTGTTTAAATGCTGAACTGAATAAATGATTTAAAAAACTACATGTTTATGAAAATGTATAAAATTATAAAAAATTATAAATTTATATAAAAAAGAACTACATTTAAAAAATTGCATCTAAAGTGCTTATTTATGGAAAACGTTAATAATTAATAATAATAATACTTTTTAAAGCACCCCATCTGAATTAGCTTTTCACCGACTGCTTCTCACTTCCTACCTTGCCTGTGAGTGCGCCGCCCTTCCGAATCTGCACAGATCTGATTGGCTGAGGAGCGCCTTTAGGGATGATTGGTCTGTGAGGTTACTGCGCCGCTAAGCCTGTATACCGTAAAGACAAGAAAAGTTCTGCCTATTAGTGACCTCTGCTCTAAAGCAACAGGGGGCATCATAGAAAGTATCCACCCCTATCATAGGAAACAAGGAGTAGCATAGTACCTCCTCCTCCTCTTCCTTCTTCACTCTATACCAGCCTAGAAGAAAAAAGCTCAGCATCAAACTTCATCCGATTGCTCACCAAGAACATCTCCAGTAGTGGAAAGCAGCCCCAATGTTGGTTTTGGGTTTAAGCCAGTAGTGATGATGATGGTGATGATAACACTCGTGTTTAACACTCTTCCTTTAATTGGCTACCTGTCCTTAATTGACCTAACCAGGAGCAGCAGCTTCCACATGATTGACAGGAAGTTAGAATATGCCGTCAGGGCAGCAACGCTACTTCTAAACTTTTTAAAACTCCCCATGAGGCCTTTGCTGTCGCATCAGAACTGTTATTTCTACATATTTTGCTGATAGATTTTTTCATAAATTGTACGGTACCACTTTACAATAAGGCTCCCTTTTGGTGGTTATAAGTGTTAATAACTCATCAACAAATGATGACTTGGTCTACACTTTAAAATAAGTGTCCCTTTTGGCAGTTGTAAGTGTTAATAAATTATTAATAAATGGTGATGTGGTTTACACTTTACAATAACACTCTCTTTTGGCAGTTGTAAGTGTTAATAAACTATTAATAAATGGTGATGTGGTTTACACTTTACAATAAGGCTCCTTTTTGGTGGTTATAAGTGTTAATAACTCATCAACAAATGATGACTTGGTTTACACTTTACAATAAGGCTCCTTTTTGGCAGTTGTAGATGTTAATAACTCATTAATAAATGGTGATGTGGCTTACACTTTGCAATAAGGCTCCCTTTTGGCAGTTGTAAGTGTTAATAAACTATTAATAAATGGTGATGTGGTTTACACTTTACAATAAGGCTCCCTTTTGGCAGTTGTAAGTGTTAATAAACTATTAATAAATGGTGATGTGTTTTACACTTTACAATAAGGCTCCTTTTTGGCAGTTGTAGATGTTAATAACTCATTAATAAATGGTGACTTGGTTTACACTTTACAATAAGGCTCCCTTTTGGCAGTTGTAAGTGTTAATAAACTATTAATAAATGGTGATGTGGTTTGCACTTTACAATAAGGCTCCCATTTGACAGTTGTAGATGTTAATAACTCATTAATAAATGGTGATGTGGTTTACACTTTACAATAAGGCTCCCATTTGACAGTTGTAGATGTTAATATCTCATTAATAAATGATGACTTGCTTTACACTTTACAATAAGGCTCCTTTTGGCGGTTATAGGGTTAGGTATATAATATAATATAATAAACTTAAAATAATAGTTTAGGCAGGTCACCGATGTTTAGAAGTGGCCAGCAGTAAACCAGTAAAGGAAGTCACACCTGGAATGCTGTCCTAAAGAAGATGCTACTCGACCTCAAGGATCATAGTTATGCCACCTTCATGTCCAGTGTGCTTTACTACCTGGAATGCTGTCCTGAGGTAGATGCCATTGAACCTCAAGAGTACAAATATCATGGTAAAGAACGTTGCCATGATTGTAATTTAACATGTTGTTGTCTAACACATCATCACTAATGAATAAATAATATCTTGTTGGTGGTTAAATTGTTGAACTTGGTGATTAAATAGTTAAACTTGTTAACACATTTGTGATAAAGCAGGCATGTTTAATGCTGACTAAATGTAGAAGACAAAGTAAGACAGAAAGCCCAGCAAGATATGAGGCTTAACACTAAAAACGGAAGGGGATCACTATTTGGCAAACAACAGGTTACTATTGCACATTCTATTTATGCATTCTATCTATAACGGTTTATTAATGACTTTTAAGGGCTTTACAACCTAATTAATAAACATTTGTAAATGCATTTATTAACCCTTTATAAAGGTAGCCTTATTTTAAAGTGGTATCCAATTGGACCTATAATAGCTTTTTTGTATGTACGTGAAATACACAAGGGTGCAAAGACTGTGTACGAAGAAACAAATATATAAATACACACACACATACAGACACACACACTGAGGTTTTGACACCCAGACACACACACACACACACGCACACACACACCTTCGGCCCAGCAGGAGCGCTAAGGACGGATGCTGTTGCTTCGGATCAGTCAGTCTCCAGTCCCTGCAAGGTAAAAGAATAAACAGATAAAAATAAATCTGCGTCTAGTCAATGTCACTGTCAGAGATCCTGTCAGCGGTGTCAGAGCGGCGTACCTGTGTGTGATCGCCATCAAACAGCATAGTTACAGCACAGACAGCGTCTACTGCTGCGAGCACAGCTACGGGAGAGACGAGCAGACTCCTCCACTCGCTTTTCTCTCTCTCATCTCGAGCAACTTCTCTCTCACTCTTTTTATGTGAAAGCATGTCTTTCATTCCGTCTAGAGCTCTCTCTCTCTCTCTCTTTTCCTCTTCATCTAGTTTTCTTCTGTCACTCTTCTTTCTATGCAATCACTCCATCTCTCTATCTACTTTTCAATCATGCCTTCTGTATCTCCATTTTTCTATTAGCCCATTTCTCTCCCACTGTATCTCTCCTTCCTCATTTTCATCTCTCTACATGTCTGCTCTTCTCTTTCTCTCTCTCTTCATCTCTCTCTTTTTCTCAAGTTGAATCCCTATCTGTCTATCATTTTATATCATTCCTTCTCTTGTACACTTTTTTATACTATCTCTTTCTCTCTATCCAGCTTTATCTCTCCAGATCTCTCTCTCTTCATCTCTCTCTCTTTCTCTTTTTTCTCAAGTTGAATCCCTATCTCTCTATCATTTTCCATGCTTTCTTCTCTTCTACACTTTTTTTTATTCTATTTCTTTTCCTCTATCCAGCTTTATCTCTCCAGCTCTCTCTCTCTTCATTTATCTCTCTCTCTCTCTTTTCCTCTTCATCTATATTTCTTCTGTCTCTCTTCTGTCTACTTTGCAATCACTCCAGCTCTCTATCTACTTTATTTTTTAATCACACCTTTTCTGTATATCTCCATTTTTCTATTAGCCCATACATTTCATTTTTTAAAACCACCCCTCTTTCTCCCCCACTGTATCTCTCCCTTTCTCCTTTCCTTTCTCTCTGTTTACTCCATCAGTTTTCTCTGCCTGTCTGCTCTTCTCTTTCTCTCTCTCTTCATCTCTCTCTCTTTTTTTTCTCAAGTTGAATCCCTATCTCTCTATCATTTTCTATCCTTCCTTCTCTTCTACACTTTTTTAAATTTTCTCTTTCCCTCTATCCAGCTTTATCTCTCCATCTCTCTCTCTCTCTCTCATTATTTTCTGTCTCACCAGTTTCATTTTCACTCCGTCTTTATTCTATTATTCTCTTCTTCTCCCTATATTGTTTTACCCTTTCATTCCATTTTTTTCAATCACTCTATACATCCGTCTCGCTCTCTTTCTCTGTTCTTTTTTATCCTTTGTTCTTTGACTCTATCTTTTTTTTTCTGTCTCTTTATCTTTCTTTGTACTTTGCCATTACTTTAATTCTCTCTCTCTCTTTTTGTGAAAGCATGTCTTTCATTCCGTCTAGAGCTCTCTCTCTCTTTTCATTTTTTAAAACCACCCCTCTTTCTCTCCCACTGTATCTCTCCCTTTCTCCTTTCCTTTCTCTTTGTTTACTCCATCAGTTTTCTCTCTCTCCCTGTTTCTCTGTATGTCTGCTCTTCTCTCTCTTTCAATCTCCATCTCTCTCTCTTTCTCTTTTCCTCAAGTTGAATTCCTATCTCTCTATCGTTTTCTATCCTTCCTTCTCTTCTACACTTTTTGTAAAATCCTATTTCTTTCCCTCTATCCAGCTTTATCTCTTCAGCCCTCTCTTCATCTCTCTCTCTCTCTCTCTCTATCTCTCTCTCTCTCTTCATCTCTCCCCTTCTCTTTTTCTCAAGTTAAATCCCTATCTCTCTCACTATTGGTATTTTTCTGTCTCTCAAGATATCTCTCTATCATTTTCTATCCTTCACTACACTTTTTAAATTCTATCTCTTTCTCTCTCTCCAGCTTTATCTCTTCAGCTCTCTTTTTCCATCTCTCTTTTTTTCCATCATTCTCTGGTTCTCCCTATATTGTTTCACCCTTTCATTCTATTTTTCAATCACTCCATACATCCGTCCCACTCTCTCTTTTTCTGTTCTTTTTTCTCCTTTGTTCTTTTTCTCTCTCTTCCCATCCTCCTTTCTATTTTATCACTCCACAAGGAGTCCTATCATTCTTTTACTCCATTTTTTTCCCTTTCTTTCTTTGAATTTGTTGCTTTATCTTTCTCTTCTTCACCTCCACATACCTCCCTCATTTTCTCCAGCTTTTTTTCTTGCCCTTTGTTTTTCTCTCTCTCCAACATTCTTTCTCTCTCCTTTTATCTACCTTTCTCCTTTTTCCTCTCTGTATTTCTACTACTTTTCTATCACTCCATCTGCCTGTGTTTCTTTTATTATGGTTATGAGTTGTCATGTGGTCAGGCAAAAACAGCTCTGTGCCCACACACACACACACACACACAACCTGCTCAGTGTCATTGGGGGGCTCTGGCTGTGGTTCATTTCGCCTCAGGTTTAGCCCACCCACAGAGCCACAATAACAACGCTGATGACAACAATAACAACAACAACAATAACAACAACAAAGAAGTAAAGAAGTCACTAAAGCCACTCCAGCAGTTTAGAGCCACTTTCTGACCTTCAGTCACTCCGAGCTGTTCTGAACTGACCACTCTGACTCTTCACTGGCGCACGCCTGACCAGACAATGACCATGACCCCGCCAATTCTGTCCTCCACTCACATCACCGAGCTTCAACAAGCAGTTCATCACTGACCTCTCTACATCCTGCATTTCTCTCTTACTCTGTCCATCTGTCTCCCCCCGCTGTCTCTCTGTCTGTCCCTCTCTCTCTATCTCTCTCTCAGTCTATCTGTCTCTCTCTCTCTCTGTGTTCTTCTCTCTCTGTGCCACTTTCTCTCTCTCCCTATCTCTCTTTGCCTGCCTGTCTCTCTCTGTGACACTTTCTCTCTCTCTCTTTCTCTCTCAACCTGCCCACCTCTCTCTCTGCCACTTTCTCTCTCTCTCTCTCTCTCTCTCTCTCTCTCTCTCTCTCTCTCTCTCTTTCTCTCTCACCCTGCCCACCTCTCTCTCTGCCACTGTCCATGTGTCTATCCTTTCATCTGCTTCTCTTCCTCTTACTTCTTCTTTCACTCCATGTCTCAATGTATTTCTGTTTCTCTCTTTCTCTTTCTCTCTCTTTCGTTATTTTTCTGTCTTTCTCCTTTTTTCTTCCTCTTTCTTTGCCCATGTTTCTATCCTTTCATCTGCTTCTCTTCCTCTTACTTCTTCTTTCACTTCTTGTCTCACTTTGTCTTTGTGTCTCTGTTTCTCCCTCTATCTTTCTCTCTCGCTCTCTATTTTTCTGTCTTTCTCTTTTCCTCTTTCTTTCTCTCACTGTCCACTTTTCCAACAATTGGTTAGTCTCTTCTTCTTTCTCTTTCCATTTTTCTATCTTTTCATCTGCTTCTCTGCATTGTCCTTTAACTGCATGTCGCTTCTGTTTCTCTCTTTCTTCATTCTCTCTCTCTCTCTAACAATTTTTCTGTCTTTCTCTTTTCCTCTTCCTCTTTCTTTCTCTCACTGTCCACTTTTCCACCAATTGTTTAGTCTATTCTTCTCTCTCTTTCCATTTTTCTGTCTTTTCATCTGCTCCTCTGCGTTGTCCTTTAACTGCATGTCGCTTCTGTTTCTCTCTTTCTCCATTCCCTCTCTCTCTCTCTAACTATTTTTCTGTCTTTCTCTTTTCCTCTTTCTTTCTCCCATTGTCCACTTTTTCACCAATTGGTTAGTCTCTTCTTCTTTCTCTTTCCATTTTTCTATCTTTTCATCTGCTTCTCTGCATTGTCCTTTAACTGCATGTCGCTTCTGTTTCTCTCTTTCTCCATTCCCTCTCTCTCTCTATTTTTCTGTCTTTCTCTTTACCTCTTCCTCTTTCTTTCTCCCATTGTCCACTTTTCCACCAATTGGTTAGTCTCTTCTTCTTTCTCTTTCCATTTTTCTATCTTTTCATCTGCTTCTCTGCATTGTCCTTTAACTGCATGTCGCTTCTGTTTCTCTCTTTCTCCATTCCCTCTCTCTCTCTAACTATTTTTCTGTCTTTCTCTTTTCCTCTTTCTTTCTCCCATTGTCCACTTTTTCACCAATTGGTTAGTCTCTTCTTCTTTCTCTTTCCATTTTTCTATCTTTTCATCTGCTTCTCTGCATTGTCCTTTAACTGCATGTCGCTTCTGTTTCTCTCTTTCTCCATTCCCTCTCTCTCTCTAACTATTTTTCTGTCTTTCTCTTTTCCTCTTCCTCTTTCTTTCTCCCATTGTCCACTTTTCCACCAATTGGTTAGTCTCTTCTTCTTTCTCTTTCCTTTTTTCTATCTTTTCATCTGCTTCTTTGCATTGTGCTTTAACTCCATGTCGCTTCTGTTTCTATCTTTCTCCATTCCCTCTCTCTCTCTATTTTTCTGTCTTTCTCTTTTCCTCTTCCTCTTTCTTTCTCCCATTGTCCACTTTTCCACCAATTGGTTAGTCTATTCTTCTCTCTCTTTCCATTTTTCTATCTTTTCATCTGCTTCTCTGCATTGTGCTTTAACTCCATGTCGCTTCTGTTTCTATCTTTCTCCATTCCCTCTCTCTCGCTCACTCTTCTGGATACACACACCAGCTCAGGACACACGCTTGGCGTGTTGGCGGCGTCTGCACCATTAGCCAGGAAGCAACATATAAAACATTAAACATGCTTTGTGCCGACAACAATCAAAACATTTCATTTGTTGTCAATTATTCATCACTTTGAAGGTTCAGAAGGGGTCATTAATATGGAAATCAGTGCAGATGTTAACAAGGTTAGAGTATCTGATTTGGGAGAGAGATCATTGAAGCACATTAAAAAGCGGGTTCTTTTTTTGAGGCACTTCTTTCTTTCTTTCCTCCTTTCTTCATTTCTTTCTTATTTTTCTCCCGTTTTTCCACTCCCTGTTACATCTCACAATAGTGCTTTTCCCCCTCTTTCTTCTTCGCTCTCTGGTATTCATGAAGCGTTTAATAAGTGTTTAATAAACGGTTGAAAACAGCTCTTTCATCCGCTGCTCTGAGAATGTCAAAAGGCTTTGATGGAATTCTTTGATAAGTCGAAGCGGCGGCGTATTGTCCGTTCAGGCCGGCGTGGAAAAGGACCTGAGAGAAACACAGGAGGGACGTGATTCTGTGGTTTACTCTGGTTCCAAAGTACTTATAGCTTGTACAAGACGCAGCTTATGCTTTAAGTGTTTATTGAGAATCAGTCAACATACACTGTAATGTATTGCTGTAAATTTACTGTGGATAAACAACAGTATTATACTGTTTTTTATAATAATTGTAAAATACTGTTAAATAATCACACAGTGTATGTAAATTAACAGTAAAGCAATCAGTTTCTCAACAACAGCAAATAACTGTAATTTATCAGCATAATACAGTATTTTTTTGAAATATGCACCAGCATCCCTTTACATTCCAGTCAATATCCATCAAACTGGTAATTACAGTCTAATGTTTCTTTTTAATGATAACCCTTTTTTATTAAACTGTCCAAACTGCTTCTACTCATTTAAGTGACTATATATATGCAATGGGAGAGGCCAGGTTATTTGGCTCAGCTGAGTTAAGATTCTTTCAGCTTATTCAGTCAGTGCACAAAGTGCTGGGCAGCTTGTATCGTGTTCATTTGTAAAATAAAGAAAGATAATCTAAATCAGTTTTTAGACGAGGAGACGCGAGCTGGTGCATTTACTACTGACACGTTTGGACTGCAGCTGCGGCGGTCCTCGTGAAACTCAAAAAAAAGGTAGCTGTTAACGTTGTGTCTCCTAATGTTTGCAGCGATATGGTTTTGTCAGTATAATTATTAAACTTTTAAGAAATAAGATGTTGTTAGTTTAGTCTGTTTCATTTAGTGACTAAATTTAGCAAAGAAACTGTAGCTTGAACAGTGTTAGCTAGTTAGCTAGCTAGTTGGTTGGCTAGTTAGTTAGTACCATATGTAAGGGTTAGTACCCACAGGGCGTGTTCACCCAATCGTACTTTCACACACTATCACCAACACCTGCCGGTGATTAGTGACAACTACATAACCCAGCCACACGCTAGCCTCAGCTTTTCAGTTACACTGCTTTCAGTAGCCTAAAACTGTGAGGATCAGGTCCGACCTGTCCGTGGTCTCTAGGCTGGTGTACTCTCAAGGTCTTTTCCCAGGTTCAACAAGCTTGGCATTTCCACAGTGGGGTCCTGTCTACCTCTCTGGAACCTAAGAGAACCCACAGATTCCGCTACGAGCCTCATCACCCACCTCCGGTTGGCTGAGCCTCCCGGCTGCAAACACGGAGGAGTGAGGTCAGTGTCACCACGGACTCCCGAACTCGTAACTACCAGCTGGTATCCTTATAAAGACATTTTACGTTTAGATTGCACAGTTTATTCCCCGGCCCCCGCCGGTCCTCTCCAGAGACTCTTTGTGTTGCTACTGCACAGTCCTTTGAAAGTCGCCACGCTACGGCACGCTACTCTAACCTGTCCACACAGGCCCCAGACTGGTGTCACCGCATCGCGAGGACCTCAGTACTGGTTCTGGTTCCCCAGCTCCACCTTCTAACCAGCCCCTTGGATCGGCCAGCGGTTTCCCCAAGCCCTCCTGCACCGGTTTCAGTGGACTCTCTCGCCTTTGCGAACTCTCGTGTTGTTTTTTCATTGCTCGTAAGCATTAAAAGCCTTGCAAATGGATCATCTGACTCCTACTGACTCTGAAGCCTTACACCATAAATACACAGTTATATTACTGTCATATACTGTAATTCAATTTACAGTACAATACTGTTAGAATAAATTACAATAGATGCACTGTAAAAAAATAGTAAAATTCTCCCCTTCCCTGGGTGTGTTGATGGAACATCGCGCAAAAAAACAAGGTATTCCAACATTCAGGAGTTTGCTAAGAAAAACAGAATAATTTTCACCAAAGTGAAATGAAAAGACACAACAATATATATAAATATAAATAAAGGTAAACAACACTGTCTTTTAACAGAAATTATAAAGTGTGCAGCATCAGAAAGAGGTGAATAAAGCCTCCACAGCTCCACAACTCCATAAAAATGATATCAAGCATTGACAAAATCCACTGACGTCTTACGATATGATGAGCAGCATCCCATCTAATTACTATTAATATTATTTTCGCCACTGTTGGAGCAAGAAAAGTCTATTTTGCTGCGTTGAGATGGCAAGTGAGGAGAAATCATTCAAAATAACAAAGGTGCAGAGCATGGAACATCATGGTCCAGTTGTGAGATCTACAGAAATCTGATGCCAAAGATTCTAAACTTCCTCACAAAAACAAAAGTAATGCAGAAAAGTGCTAAGCTTCCCTGAGGAACATAGGTTAGATACAGATTGAAGATTGGGATAAATGCATATGAAATCGTTTTAGAGGTGGTACATAAAATCTATGTAGAAATTCCCAATGTATTATTTGGTGATTAGGATTTCTCGAAGATAATCTGATAATTTATTTCTTGAAAAATTCAAGTATTTTTATTTTTGTAGATAATTGGAGCATGAAGACTGAAGACCTTTGACGATGAATGAAAAATCATAATAAATTCATAAAAAAGCTCATTAATTGCTTGTAATAAGATTTATTTACATTGACTTACATTAACCCACTCAGATAGACTATGTCAGGGGTGTCCAAAGTCTGGCCCACTGGCCAAATGGCCCGTCTGTACTTCGCCATTTTTCCTTTCACCTGATGGGGGCAGCAGTACATATACATGTATAGTATGTTTCACTGCTGTGTTAACAATCAAAGTTATCTAAAACTAAGAGCTGTTATTTTTCTCACTGGGCGTCCTGAATTTACAGAACGGCATTCAGTGACAACTACAAAAAAGATTTCAAGAGAGAGGAACGTCAGGAATTTTTTCTGAAGATTATAGTAAATATTCAGGGGACGAGAGGGCAGAGAAACCTGCTCTCACAGCAGCAACTGCTCTTTAGTGCATGTGGGGCACAGGAGAACCTGACCAGAGCGAGTTGTGAGGTGGCTATGCCAGCAGTAACACCTTTAAACACTCCAGCAGCACTCCTGTGTCTGATCCACTCACACCAGCACAACACACCACCACCATGCACAACACACCAAACTCCCCAGTATGTTCTCCATACCGCAATAGATTATGTGAGTTAAGAAATATGAGACTTGCTGTTATTGATTTATATATATATATATATAACACTGTATATATATATATATATATATATATATATATATATATATATATATATATATATATATATATATATATATATATATATATATATATATATATACAGTGTTATGTATAATTTATAAATACTACTTTTGGAAAGAGAGACCCCTTTAAAAAAAATCTAGGCACCCATGGACTATGTCATATGCAACAACTAAACACTGTTTGGTCGACGAGTCAGAAGCACCTCTGATTAATTGACAAATCAGGACCACAGCCTTTGATTGGCTGGCAAGTCAGGAACACAGCCTCTGATTGGCTGGTAAGTCAGGAACACAGCCTCTGATTGGTTGTCAAGTCTGGAACAGCCTAGATGATCATTATTCTGGGTCCTACTGAAAATACACCAGGCCTAATGCGCTAAATAGCAGGGGGCACAGTGGTTTAGGAGGACAGGGTCCACCTCATGGTTATGTTTTTTTTATTTCTCTAATAAAATATGAATATACTGTTGAATGTACTCCATACAGCTTTTATCAGCTCTGTTCCAGCTTTCGCTTTAATAGCCCCAGGTTAGCTTGCCAGAGCAGAAGTACTGGCAGTGTTAGAGGCCAGGTGCAGAACACACTCAGCAGACAAAGAGCAGCAACATGTGCAGGAAGACCTGACAACCCACTCTGATCTGTGTTTCCTTTCAGAATTCCTCAGAGAATATATAAAGCAAATTAATGGGACAATCGGCCAAGATGAAAGAAAGTTGTTACCGTGCAAACTTGATCTTTGCTGTGAGATTTCCTGGTCTAAAAACTGAGAAATGGATTTGAGTGAAAGACAATTTAGAAAGGATATAAGCGGTCTGTTTGAAGTTTAACATCTGGCTAAGATTCGTGCTATTCTTTCAGCCCAACCCCCAACGATCAGTGGCTAGCTGTCAGGATTGGTTGACAATACAGAGATTTGCAATAGTCGTGGGTTGTATGTATGTAAAAAATTGCTGGGTTCTGCTGATGCACAGTGTGGTACAGCGCATTATCTCACTTAAAGAGATCACAGCCTTCGGGGAATATCATTGAAGGTATGTAATTGGTCTACAATGACATTTAGGTAGGTGCCACACGTCAAATAAATGGCTGGACCCACATTAACAAACGAAACATTGGCCAGAGCATCCTATTCTCTTGGCTTCTTCCCACAGTGCATCCTCATGCCATCACTTTCGCAGGTAAATGGCGCAAATATACCCAGCCATCAACGCCAAGTAGCATTCCGCCGTTGCTCCAAGGTCCGAGTTCCACACTTGGGTCCCCATTGTAGGTGCTTTTGCCAATGGACAGGGGTTAGCACAGTCTCACATGCAGCAGGATCTGGTTCACTGTCCTTTGTATTCGTTGTACCAAGGCTGGTTTATCCAACCCTCGTCCACTTAGACTTGCCTAGCCCTCTTGGGGAAACCATCTTAAGGTCTGTTCTGTTACTTTATTAGCTCAAGTGCAGGGTAAGCAAAGCTGTTTACGAGTGACAGTAATAAACTACTCACAATTCCCAACAACTTTTAATGTAACATTTAGTTTGCTGGGCTTGAAGTTACAAACCACTACTACTACATGACTTCTGATATATCACTTTCATCTGCTAGCTGGGTTTTTAGCATGTTAAAAGCTACACTGTTAGCGATAACAACATTTCTAGAGAGTTCTCAGAAGTGCATCGATGCTCCAAAATAGCAACTTTACAGAGGAGGTCTTTAATTGTAACATAAGTCAATGGAACCAGATACAGAAATGGGGCCTGTGTGTTGGCATTCCTTCTATGACCATCATTAAAAACAACTGTGGATCCACCAAGGTAAGCTTTCCATCCATACAGAAAAGATGGCATAAGCTTTGTTGCCCATAAGCATCAATGAGCCTTGGCTGCCGAACAATCATTGGTTTGTGGTTTGTCCTTCCTCAGACCACAGCTGGTAGCTAGCCCGCACTGCTTAACGGTAAGCACCCAACTAGTCTTTTCAGAGATGCTCAGATATAGTCATTTGCCCCGTCATAGTATGTGCTCCTGAGACATAGAATGTCCCAATCCTTAGATTCTTTAAATATCGTCGCTGTTCAATGAACAACAAGTATCTCCAACATTGCAGCTTTACAGGAGACACCAAAAACATACTTTACTTTCAATGGAAGTCAATAGAACCAGAAATGTTTACGAGCTATTTTAGAGCACTTCTATTGGTCCATTCATCATGAAATTATCACACAATGTAAACAACCATTGGCTTGTTTAAATGATGTAGAAAACTCAAAATCAACAAAAATGGGGATACATGTTTTTCATTTGACAGCAACAATATGCTGCCTACTGAGGTTCCTTCCTTTGGCTGAATTGTAAGCAAGCATCGAATGGTTCTTCAGCCACTAAGGCAAGGCCATCACGCAAAAACGTTTTACAACATAGCAGAGGCAAGTGGTGCGGCAAGTGAAGCAGCAGCACTCGTCTTCTTATACGTGGGAGTCTGGCTGCAGTATGTTGAAACTCCAAATCCAAAATGATTAAAACTGCAACAAAAACGACAAGAGGAGAATCCATCATGCTGAAATGCTGAGGAGAGGCTGCAGCAGAGGTGAGTGAACACCGGCCGCATGCAGTGGGCGGGAACAAGCCGAGATGTTGGATAGAAATCTGCCACATAACAGCTCCCTACATAGTCAGTGTCTACTTAAGCAGTCCACTAGAGGTTTTGAGACAGACCCAAAGACTTGGCTAGTTCTCCTGACTGTCCCATATGTTCCTGACTTTGACACGCGCTGTTGCAATTCACAAACAATATTGTCCATTTCACAGTTAATGTAAGTGTATCAGATGATTTTTAAGGAATAAAAATGTTTGTATTAAAGCCTATTTTTCTATAGAGGCTTATTTTGCACATAGTCCTATTATCAGCAATTCTCAGTCCTCTGTCTAAATCTCCTGGTACGGCCGCCAATCCAAGTTAAGAATGTTATTGGGCTAATTGGTTGTTAGGACACTCTTGCTCAATTGTGATGCACAGCTGAAAAACATTCTACTAATAAGTGAGTATAAAAGGGAGAACAACATTTTAGGTTAGTTTAGTATCTAAAGCATCAGCAGTTGATGGCTTGCTGACTGACTTAAAATGACCAGAAATAAACAACTTTCTTTAGAGACCCGTCAGTCCATTGTTGTGTTAAGGAAGAAAGGCTACTCCATTGAAAACAAGAACATTTCACTGTGATCCCAAACTTTTCGGTAGTGTAGCTACTACTGGTTTCATCCATGCAACTGTGCCTTTAACATGGTTCTCCAGAGCATCGCACTAAGAATAAAAACACAACCGCTCTTGATACCTTATGGACAAGTCTACTAGTCTGCCTTCATATCTTATTGACATAGCAAAGTCAGTCACTATTAGATATCCGTTTATTTGGCCCTGTTAAATTCAACAGCAAAAATGTTCAGGGAGCTGGAATTCCATCTCTCATTTATTTAAAGTAAATTATTTATTTCTGTACAACATTGCGCCCCCCCGCCCACCACCACCCTCCCCTCCATAAAAGAGATGAATGTAAATTTTCCTCCCCAGCTGAGGCGAGAGGTCCTCATTACTTTTAAAGAAGGTTAATCCATTTAGCTTCTGCATATTGATATGCCAATTATATCTAATTGTAGAAAAGGCATCAGTCAAGGTAATAGTGCATAAACAGAGAGGGCCGCATTAAGAGCAGGGCATCGCGGGTAACGCCGGCGGTGTTAATTGGGGGAGAGGCACTTGGGGCAGTGAGGTGTGCAGTACCGACGGCGAGACATCACTCATCAGCGCTACCCACAATGCCGTTCATCACCCCATGCTGGGCCATCTCCAGAAATGAGAGGAGGGGACAGTGTGACTGATTTAGAATGACACCAGGCTATCTCTGCTCTTCAATACTGATCTGTCCTTGTGAGAATAAAGAACACTACTCCACACCTTCCATTTAACGTAAACATAACTGCTCAGAATATGGGCCAGCTAATGTTCTTGTATGAGTCAGTTTTTAGTTAGGTAGTAAGATGTTCAATGACAGCTCAAAACATAACTGGATTTAAAAAATGTTGCAATTCTTTAAGGTTTTAAATGACACGGTGCTGAGAAGAATATTTTTTTTTTTTGTACCAGTTTTTTATTGGTACCAGTTCTTCAATAATATATCTAAACATATCTAGTAAGCCAGTTTTAGCAATAATGCATGAGTAGCCCTCTCTATCATCACCTCTAATATGCAAGATTATTTGTTATTGTTAAAACAAAAAAGTTATTGAAAAAATATAAGCAATTCTGTAATATATATATATATATATATATATATATATATATATATATATATATATATATATATATATATATATATATATATATATATATATACTACCGCTCAAAAGTTTGGGATCACAGTGAAATGTTCTTGTTTTCGATGGAGTAGCCTTCCTTCCTTAACACAACAATGGACTGACGGGTCTCTAAAGAAAGTCGGTCAGCAAGCCATCAACTGCTGATGCTTCAGATACTAAACTAACCTAGAATGCTGTTCTCCCTTTTATACTCACTTATTAGTAGAATGTTTTTCAGCTGTGCATCACAATTGAGCAAGAGTGTCCTAACAACCAATTAGCCCAATAACGTCCTTAACTTGGATTGGTGGTAGAGATTTAGATAGTTGACTGAGAATTGCTGATAATAGGACTACATGCAAAATTTTGTTCAATACAGCCTGTGAACAGTCACTCCCAGTCTCTGTATTTTCTACTGATAGCTTGCATCCAATTTGAAGTGCTTATAAACGTTATAGATAGACACCCTTATCTTCTGTGGCATCAGTCAAGGTAATGCAACTAAGCTCATCCTCATAGTGCTTAAGAGTCCAAGAGTGGGATGGCTTAAGAACCTTGTGTCCTGTATTACAGCATGTTTTCATTACTCGCCCCTCCACTGTGGCATTTGCTGGATTGTTAATTAAATTAATCAAGCGCTTTGTGTTGATAGAATCTAGGCCTCAAGGTCTAATTTCAGCACTCTCGTCATATCTTATGTTCTTATATTTCACATAGAACGAGTAGGCTTTAGATCTGACAGTTCTGTAAAATAAATTGGGGGCCATGAATTAAAAAGCATACAGTTGTTGTCAGACCACAAGCTCATATTTTTTAAGGGGTAAGTTTAAATTAGAAGCGAAAGATATTCTTAGCTTTCAATTTAAGCTCATGTATAAAAAACAAACTGATTTTTTCACTGTTTCTACCAGTTTCATCATAAACTTCTGACATTATATATAAATGACAACTGTTAGTTTTCTATACATGTTTGTTATGGCTGGCTAGGCCAGACCGAACATAAGGGGCAGTGGCAACCCCTTCCCTCCTGCCCCGCTCCTGACAAAACACAAACGACCACTATGAACAATACAAGCCTAGATGTTTTATTTTATGTGCAGCAAATAGCATCAGGGATAAGTTAATGCTCTAAAAAACAAGAAACAAACCAATAATAATTCATTTTACAATTTTAACTAAACTAACAGAAAAAAAATACTAAATAAATTACAATCCTAAACTAAATACCCAAAACCTCGAGAAAACTTAATCAAAATTAAGAGGCCTTATCCTCTACAGAGCTGCAGGCTTGTAATCAAAGACAGGTTATTAACATGACAAACACTGAAGACAAAGATAAGGATTCCTACAACAAGCTGGAATTCACATCACAACCAAATACCCACAATTCATGTTCTGACTGGATGGACCCCATCTGCCTACTCTGTCAGTCCTTTCTAGCCAAAGGTGTCAAAAGTATTCACATTCATTTCTCAGATAGAAGTATAAATACTAGGGTTTAAAAAGTAATTACTCAAACTTATAAAAGTTCTACTTTCAGAACTACTTAAAGTATAAAAGTAAAAGTAATGTAAGGGAAAAAATGCCATTAAGGACAATGACAGTGAGAATCTTTAACATTTCACATTTCGGTGGAACAAACAACAAGGATCAAGAGTTAAAAGACATTCCTGTAAGCAACGGAACCAAAACATATACAGAAAGTTATCTTTCAAGTACTTCTGTAGAAGTTGAAGTATCAACACAAAGCTTTTTACTCCAGTAAAAGTGTAAAAGCACTGCTTTCAAAACTACTTAAAGTACAAAAGTAAAAGTACTGTAAGGGAAAAAAAATGCCATTAAGGACAAAAGCTTAGGCGGCACCACAGGGGTCTATAGTGCACTAGCCCACCTCCCCCAAAAACCCCATTCTTCTAAAAGCCATAATGACTGTAATGTTATATTAAAATGTTAATATTGATAAATTTGGGATGCGCTAGGCTTCCTGTTTCAGCCGCATATACGCCCATTGAAAATGAATGTTGTTTACTACAATGTAAATATATTAAAGAAGCATATCTGTGTACTACTGAGCATTAACATGTGTTTCATGGAGCAGAAGATATGATGACTAGCTGTCTATAAGTATTGTAATGTTGTAAAAAGTCAAACTTCAAAAGCATGTTATCAATAATTTTTACTGGAATGTAAATGTACATAAATGAAAACAAGCTGAAATGCAATAGGAGTAACGAGACTATTTTTAAAATGTAAGGAGTAGAAAGTACAGATAACAGTATTCCATTATCATGCCCTACGTTTCTAAAAAACAGATAGACAGTTTTGTTCAGACAGCCATGATATGCCGGTATGCTCCTCAGGCACTTAACATTCATATAACTGAGGTTTATTTCTAAATTTCAGCAACAATATATCAAATCTAAATCCAGTCTAACTGGTGACTAATTTCCACTGTTGTGTTTAAGAAGCATTGCCTGTTTCTTTAGAAGGAAGCCGCAGGGTCTAGTTTGGAACTGCTTCCTGTTTTCTGTTACAATATTTGCGGAATACAAAAAATCTAAACTAAGATTTACAAAAGAAACTTGCAATTTGTAATATGATGCAGCCCGTCACACTTGCAATCAAATGGGGGCAACATATCGCCGGAAAGTTGCAGTATCCACCCCTATTATAAGAAACAAAGGAAAACACGGGGCGGCATAGTGGTGAAGTGGTTAGCACTGTCACCTCAAAGCAAGACGACCCTGGTTGGATTCCCGGTCTGGGCCGTTCTGTGTGGAGTGTGTATGTTCTCCCCGTGCTTGAGTGGGTTTCCTCAGGGTACTCCAAAGACAGGTTGACTAGTCACTCTAAACTGCCTGTAGGTGTGAGTACACGGTCCCTCTTCTGACAGTGAGAATCTTCAACATTTCACATTTCTTACCCTGTGCCAACCAATCCCCCTGCTGGCAGCTGGCAGCACAGCACCAACCTTCACACTAAGCTTGCCATCAATACCCTCTTTAGAGCAACAAATAGTGGGAATAACCATTTAGGAGAAACAATTCAATAAACATGAAACAACAGAATCAAGACATATGAAGAAAAGTTATCTCTCAAATTATTCATATAGACACTACTGTCCAAAAGTCTTACCTCATTGTTCAAAACCCTTTATCTTAGCAGTAAGTATATTGTCACCAATAGGAACGCCAGCTATCATTAAAACAGATGTAAACAAGTACAAATACAGTACAAAATAGCATAAATATCTTATATTGAATGAAGTAGATCATATCTTGAGCTTCAGTTGGAAGAATAAAGTGTAGTTCCAGATTTCTCGTGGACGCCCCATACATTGTATGAATGTATTCAGTTCCTTCAGCAGCAATCTTGATTTAGCTTCATGAAGTACTGAGCAGTCAAAGCAGGTATTAGATAAGAACTGTAAATAATACTGGGTTGTTTCCACAAGGAGAAGCTTGGAATGGGTTAAATAAATACACTGATGTATGTAAAAGCACTACTTACTGAATTAATACTGAATTATAATACTGAATATTAAATGCTGAGCAAATAAAAGCTTATTGTCTGAAAAAATAATGCTTTTTAAATATAATATATCTCCAAGTGCCTACTTTCGCACAATACTTTATCTTACTAACTAACATGAAGTATGGTATACAAAATAAACTTGAAGTAAAAGACAGCATATATTTCTCCAGGTAAAGCAGAATCCCATCAAGGCATATGGGATCTTTTTCATGCACTCATGGGATCTTTACTTATACAGTCAGGTCTATAAATATATAGGTAGTTGTTTTGTTATATTATTAGCTGTTTGCCATACCACACTGAGAAAGACAGATCTGGAATAACACTGTATGGACAGATGTCACCAAGAAAAACATGTACCAGAATGATGAGAAAAAGGAAGCGAAAGAACTGCTTATGATCAAAACCATGCTACACACTATTTGAAGCATGGTGGAGGCAGCATTGTGGTATATCAGTGTATATCTGCCAATGGTTCCCTCGTATTTACTGATGATGTGACCTCTCACAATGGTCAACAGGATGAACTTCATGAAGTGTCAGCCATTAAGTGAAAATTTAATGGTGAATGAACCAAAAGAAATTCTCTAAAAAGCTGTTTGGAAAAAAATTCTGGTTCCATCGACTTCCATTGGACAGCGACGATATCTATTCTCATACAGATAGATTTTTTAATGGTTTTTAAGAGCTTTCAAGGAATTTGCTGTAGATTATAATAATGACACCTTGCAAGCCTCCAGTATTTTGAATCAAGTTTATCAATGTACACTGTCTTCTTTCAGTGCAGATATCAACTTTTATGGACATAAAACAGAATATGAGCCTGGAAGGGGTTAATCTGTTGTGGAATGTGCACAAACCATTATGGTTATATGTGAGAATGTCATTTGAAGACTAAATGGAGATGGTGCTAGATAACAAATTTCATAGAAAGCATTGTAGTGGCTTTCACTTATTGGCCACATTATGGGCTACATCGAACTTTAATATGTGTAAAATTACCCAGTGTACCCGTACTGTTGTCATTTTCAATTTTTCCTAATCATTGTTCAGTTTCCCCGATATTATTTTGGTTGGTAGGCTTCATACACAGCATTGACACTAAGATAGTAGTGAGCCAGTGTTGTGGGTGTTGTTGGTTTTCTTTACACACATTAATGTCACTGTTAGGTTGGTCCACCACTCTGAGAGCATCTCTCTGGAAACCGACCACTAGGAAGTAGAGAATTAGTGCAGAATCAACAGATGGGCTACAGTCTGTATGCCAGTTCGAGAGAGCCAACTTGTTCCTGTCTGAACTATAGTGGGTCAGTCTACAAAAAGTGAACAATTTGCATCCCCACACACATTCCGAACTGCCAACCATTATGCTATTCACTGAACTGATGATAACAGAGTTGAGGTTTGCAGCCCAAGTCAGCCACACGGTGCCCATGTGGTCATTAACAGTATATTCCATCACTCATGGCTTCTGTTGGAGTTCAGCATTCAGTATAAGGTAACACCATTTAAAGCCCTTAAAATGGCCTAATTCCTGCATAGGTTAGTGATTCGTTGAAGGCCAACTGAGTTGATGGAGGGCCTACATAGCTCATGAATTCTGGAGTCACGATTTAAATGAGTACAAGCTTAATAAGAGTTTTAAAACATACAGTCAGGTCTATAAATATATAGGTAGTTGTATTGTTACATTATTAGCTGTTTACCATACCACACTGAGAAAGACAGATCTGGAATAACACTGTATGGACAGATATCACCAATATAAACATGGACCAGAATGATGAGAAAAGGGAAGCGAAAGAACTGCTTATGATTAAAAGCATGCTACACCCTCTTTAAAGCATGGTGGAGGCAGCATTGTGGTATATCAGTGTATATCTGCCAATGGTTCCCTCGTATTTACTGATGATGTGACCGCTCACAATGGTCAACAGGATGAATTTCATGAGATGTGTTGTGGTACATGGACCGCACAGGTTCAGCCCCTTGAACCAATAGAAATGCTCCAAAAAGCTGTCTGGAATAAATATTCTGGTTCCATTGACTTCCATTAAAAGTGAAGGATTTTGGGTTGTTTTTCATTGGACAGTGACACTATATATATATATATATATATATATATATATATATATATATATATATATATATATATATATATATATATATATATATATATATATAAATGTAGTGCCATGATTTATAAACCAGTGGCATGAACCTAAATTAATAATCATCCAAGAAATTAAATTAGTAAAGAATTTGTTTCTTTTATTTTTGGTTGTTTTGACCTTTTAACCTTTTCAAAAACAGAATTGTTTTTAAACACGTGAGGGACCTAAATCCTGTACAGTCTCTATGAACCTGGTATTCTTAAAACATTGCTTTAATCAGTGCCTAACACAGGTTGGTGTGTCACTGTGCTCCTCCATGGTTAGTGGATTGCAGACTTCAGCTGTGCTGGACTTCATTGCTGGTGGCCAAGGCCGATCCCAACACAGCGATGAAACGGTGGACGTCGGTGAAGGAGTTGTAGAGAGGAACGGGAGCTACACGCAGCACGTTGGGCTCCCTCATATCACACTGCAACCAGAAATGTTAGCGTAGATTCAGTATTTAGTTTAATTTAGATTCTAATTATACATTTCTTTTCAAATAACAGTTGGAATACCAGTCAGGGCGAATGCAATACTTATTAATTATCATTCTTCATGATTAATTACGTCATTCCATGATGTCCTGAATGATGTGCAGTCCAGACAGTGAGCCATGATTTACTGCAGGACACATCGTACGAGTGTTTGTAAAAGAAAATGTATGTATCAGACACTTTACAGTAAAAGGCACTCACAGCGACTCCTCTCTTCTCCAGCTCCTGAAAGACAGCACATATAGGCTGGGAGAAGGAGAGGGACAGCTGGCAGCCTCTCTCCACTGGGTTACTGGGAGTGATGATGTGGACATAGGGCTTACGAGGGTCCGACTCATCTCTGCTGTAGTAGTGCTTGATCAGGTATTCCAGATAACCAGTCAACAGGATGGACTTCTTCCTCAGAGCCTTCATGGAGGTCTGACTAAAGATCTAGTGATGCGAAGGAGCAGTGCTGTTATTTTTAAAACAAATAATCAATATTAAAAAAATATTATAATGAAAAAATTGTTGCCTATCTTATATAAGAATAGCATATTAGTGCTGGTTGTCTTAGCAACCACCTGGGATTCTATAGCAATGGCCAAACAACGCTTGTTCTTGTTCTTGTTTTTCTTATTATTGCTATTTGTATTATTATTATTATTATTATTATTATTATTATTATTATTATCATTATTATTATTACACTTTCTTACATAATAATAATAATAATAATAATAATAATAATAATAATAATAATAATAATAATAATAATAATTATAATACATTCAAGATAACATTTGTCTATATGCTCATATGCATTATGCATTATGCAGGTGTCTAACCTCTAGACTGGCCTGTAGGGGGCACACCAGTAGAATGGGCTGATTAGAAAGTCTGTATCCATTCACTCCAGGCTGCAAGTGCATCTCTGTAGAAACAGATGAGCCATTAATATAACAACGTAATACCACATTTAACCACAAGAGGCCAGCAACACATAAACTATGCTCACACTATGTTTGTAAGGAGTCTCAATAGAAATGTCAGCTTATTCAGACTCTGTTAAATAAGATCTTAGATAGTAGTCAGGAGAATACATATATAGATATAGAGGTGAAAAGAGATCATGTGTAGTGCATTGTAGTACCATTGGTCATTTGAAATCTAGTGTCCAGTTTGTGCCCCCACCAACCTAACAGTCTGAAAGAGAATGATAGAGAAAGACTTTATTCTCCTCAGCCCCAGAATCAAATTTTTTTTTTTTTTTTTTGTTTATTAGTTTGTTTCGTTTAGTTTTGGGTGTTTTGTGTGTTTACTCAGAAATATATAAAACTTATCCAAACACTTATCCAGCTGGCAACCTCCAAATTCAGACTCGTCCATCGGATTGCCAGTCCAATGATGGCGTGGTGACATGCTTTACACCACTGCATCCGACGCTTTACAGTATGCTTGGTGATGTAAGACTTGGATGCAGCTGCTCGGCTATGGAAACACATTCCATTAAGTTCTCTATGCTCGGTTCTTGAGCTAATCTAAAGGCCACATTAAGTTTGGTGGTCTGTAGCGATTGACTCTGCACAAATGTGTCTAGAAGCAGTGTGCATGCCTAGCTGCTTGATTTATACACCTGTTGCCATGGAAATGATTGGAATACCTGAATTCAATGATTGGGATGGGTGAGTGAACACTTTTGGCTATATAGTGTACTATACCTATCACTTATCCATGATAGTAATCAAAGCATCATTACTACAAAGGTCCAAACGTTACTGGACATTACACTGGACATTGAAAACCTGTGTTTGTAGAAATACACATCTACTATTTACTTTTCTTATCTTTTTATAAAAGGAACCTTTAGAAGAACCTACATACCTAGTAATGTCAGAAATAAATACAGGATCAATCAGAAACACTTTGATTCAGTCTTGAAGGCAGTGAGCATCTATTTCTTCAGCTGCCAAATTTGTTTTTGTTCATGACAAGATAAAAAAAACAAAACATTCTATTAAATGGTTAGCCAATAGAAAGACTGACTTCTGTAGAAGCACATAAAAGTGAGTGTGGTGATGTACCCACTTCTAGAAAGCTGCAATAGGACGAAGGACGAAATTTCCAGTATAGTGGAGCTTTGTAATAGAAACAAAGAGAAAGTCTATGAAATTGGCTATGTTCATCACTCACGCAGGTTTGACCGTGTCTGTATGTTTCTCATGTACATATGCTCCTCCCAGACCGCCAGCTCCTGAGTTCAAATACTGAACACAGCACAGAGAAATGACCATACTGGACAGGGCAGCGCAAAGAAAACACATGAGGATATGATCATACTGTGCAGAATATGGTTTATACATGTGTTCATCCTTACAAAAGCACAGCTAATATACTGACCTTATATGTGCACCAGCAAGCAAAGTCTACTCCCCAGTCATGCAGTCGCAGTTCAGCGTTACCCACTGCATGCGCACAATCAAAACCCACATAGCAGCCCTAAAACACACACACACACATATTAAAGAGTGGAAACCAGAAAGAGGAAATAAAACACGCCCTCAGAACTGTGTTGCATAGATTTCAACTCCCACAAGCTTATTTTTTTCTGGTATTTATAATGATACAGTGGATATAATGATACAACCACAGGAGGGAAACACTCAAAGGGGAATTCCGCTGATTTTTCCAAAATTTCTGTATAACCAACTGTTTGAGCTGTAAACAAGGACATGAAATAACTTTGTAAAACAATGTGAAGTGGTTCACTAAGAAGAAACTTTAAGAATTCTTTATAGTGGTGGTGATGGGAACCAGGCATCACAATGCCAGTAGGCTATCAGGCAAGTTTTTGTGTATGGCTAAAACCAAACTTTTAAGACCATATCTTTTTGGTTTAAATTGAAAAAAAGTATATTCCTATCTCCAAAGATATATATATATCCTGGGCCCAACATAAGAACCTTATCCTGTCTATAAAACATGGTAGATAGTTATATATAACATATTTATGGCTATTTCTTGTAATAGCTTCCCGTGGGGAGCTTTTAGAAGCAGTAAATTCTTTAGATGTCTGGTTCCCATCTATAAACATGCTATTAAATAAACTTTTATTAGTTATGTTCAGTCACTTACATATACACATATATTGCTTAGGTCCATTTCAGTCCTCCACACTTTATCACATTTATCACATTTAGGCTTATTACACTGATTTTCAATATTGTTTTGAGGGTTTACTGTTAGATTTACATGTTTTCATTTTCTCAAAACACATTTGTTTTTCTCTTACTGCACATCTGTATTCACCCTCTGTCTGCAATGCTCTGTTAGAGCTCCTGAATCTTTAAGTTTAACATCCTGGGGAGCCCAGTGTGCTCTGATTGGCCAGTTCACCCACTCTGTATTGATTGGTCAACCACTAGAGTGGAGGATGTTTGGTCATCCTGCTAAAAGTTCTGCCCCCACACTGCTGTAACTACTCATAGAATGGTGTTGGTTTTGCTGTATAAGTTTGAATCAATGCCTGAAACTCAGACATAACAGGACATTTTAGAGTGTTTCAAGCAGCTAAGAAAAATGGTTTCTGTGGGAGAGAGTTTCTTGTTCTGGCATGTACTTTGGGTAGGTCCATTTACACAACAAGCTACTTTAAAGCAAATTAAAAAACATAAAAGCATAGTAGGTTTAGTACTTAACTAATGTTCTGATGCTGATAGTTCTTCTGCTGTTTTGTGGGAAGGAATTTGGTTTCTCCTCAAGTTGTTTCTTGGCCACTAACTTTTCTATGTCTTCTTTCGTTACTAATGTAGCAATACTTAAACCCCCACCACCCACACACCTCAGCTGACACACACTTACATCTAGGGCAGTTCAGCATCTCCAGTTTGCAGTTCTTTGCACAGTGGGAGGAAATCCATACAGACACTGGGAAAACATGCAAAGTTTTTGTAGACCAGGTCCACTAGTCTAGTGTCCAGGTGGGTATGTTCTAACCTGGGCCTGGCCTGCTTTGGTGATGACCTCCATATTGAAGAGCTGCCCTGTGTAGTACTGCACTCCACTGAGCATCACCACAGCAATGGACTGTCCCTCTCGCTCTATCGTAGACACAATATCCTCTGTCCTCAGGGTGTCCTCTCCCTAGGAAAGTTTTACAAAGCAAATATAAAGCTGTGACAAATAAATCTGTTTATTGTCCTCAAGAAAACATATGCATTTACTAATTGTTCATTTATACCTTTATTTGGTTCCATATACATGTCCCTGCAGTTTAAAGGGTTGAAAACGAAGACTACATATCTACATATGTTTTCTGATATCTAAAGACAAGAGAGACAGTGTAGTTACCTGTCTGGGTTTAAGGAGCAGCATGCTTGTACTAGGATCAAACCCTCGTAACCGTATTTGAGATTCCACAGCATACTGTCAAACACAGGGATACACTTACATTATTAACTTTATGAGAGGACATTACATTAGGATTGAACTACTATATAACTGAAGCCTGGAATTGATATATATCTTTGGAGATAGGAATATATATATATATATATATATATATATATATATATATATATATATATATATATATATATATATATATATATATATATATATTCCTTTGTACACAATCTGTCTTCTAGTCCAAACTCTCTGGAGATGGTTTTGTAACCCTTTCCCACCTGATGAGCAACATCTTATTTGTTAAGATCTTCAGAAACCTCCTTTGTTCATACCATGATACACATCCACAAACATTCGTTATGAAGATCTGACTTCTTGTTTAGCTTCCTGTTCTTTAAATATAACTAGTGGGTTATAAGGGTACCAATCAATCAATCAATTAACTTTTATTCGTATAGCACTTTTTACAACCACTGTTGTCTCAAAGCAGCTTAATCAGCTTTAGCAGATATCCAGGTCCAAGCCCCCCTAGAGCAAGCCAGAGGTGAGGTGGCAAGGAAAAACTCACTAGGCCAGAGAGAACCCAGGATCAAGCGAGGAACCTATCCTCCTCTAGTTGACCCCCAAATAGAGAGAGATCCCAGATAGAGAGAGACCCCAGATAGAGAAAAATAGAGGGGCGGCCATACCTTGATTGTCAATCCACTGATTGAAACACCTCACTCTAATTTCACCTTCAATTAAACTGCTAATCCAAGAGGTTCACGTACTTCCAAGCACAGATATGGAATAAAGTTTGGATTATTTTCCAAAGAACTGTAGCGCTTGCTCCTTGTTGCATTTAGACCGAAGCCTGTCACAGCCATTTGAATGAGACCACAGGGAACCATGTCAGCATGTGGAAAAGAGGTCCAATACTGTCATGCTGTGATTCTTTTCCTGTTTGTCATTGCTTTTGTTTATTCTCTCTTGCCATGTTCCATGTGCTTTTGTTTGTTTTGGTTCTTTGCTCCTCCTTGTCTCTTGCCATCTTTACTCGCCCCTAACATGCTTCTAGTTTGTGGCTCCTCCCTATCCCAGGTGTTCCTAGGTAGACCCCTCTGTTTGCTCCCTGTGTTTGTCTGGTATTGTTTATGATGTTACTCTGATGTTATTCTGTTGTTGTGTCATTTTGTTTCTCTGTTAATGTTTTAAACTGAGAGATCTAAATAAAAATAATAATTATAAAAAATATATTGTCTTGTTTTCCAGCTTAGTGTTCTGTTATTTTGTTTGTCTGTTTATGTTTTCACCATGGACTCCAATATACAGCACTCGCGCATGTATCCACCTCGCTCGTCTGCTTCCCCTGTCACAAATACGTAACTTCAACATGCTAGTAAACTGGTTCTAGGAATACCATTAAGTTTCACTTTCCAGCGAGCATTGCCAGCTATGCTCCCTAAAACATGATAATATTAAAGCAGACATTTGGAGTGCTGGGTGTTAAGACAAAGTGAGAGTTCACAGTTCCACCTACGTGGTCAGATGGAAAGGCTTTGTCCTCCAGAAGGATTTTGTGGCGCTTTGCGGTGGGCTGGTAAAAGGCAAGCTGTGGGAGAGAGAAAAAAAAATCATAAGTAAATGTCTGACAACATGTTGTTTTAGAGATCTGAATTTGTAATCCGAACAAATATGTACCATCAGAAGGTGTAGATTAACCGTCAGTCCGTTCATCAAGGCTACTTCCTCCGTTTTAGCACCTTTATATATACATTAACACACAGAGAGGGACTTGTTTGTGAAACATATTGACACTGCTCGTCAGGAATACAGAACGAAGGTACTGCCTGGTAATTCATTAACATGTTGCGTTTGAGATTTCGTATGAAGAAGTGAAGAAATGATGCCAATGTAGAACGACGGAATGCCAGTTATTACCCACAAGCTTTGCCATCAGATCCTCCAGATTGTTTTCAGCCCAGGCCCAAGGTCGTGACCCCATCACATGACCATGGGCTCCCCTGTAAACAACCAAGGGTTTCAGTTTGAGGGTTAAGAGGTTCAAGGACAGGGAGATACCAGCTTATGAATATAAATAATACATTTTCCAGTGCATAGAGACGGCTTACGTTCGGGCCCATCTCTCCAACTCCTCGTCGATATATTTCTTCACATTTTTGGGCTGTAGTCCAAGTGAGTTACCTACAAAGTAAATGCACTCTTCTGCACCGTCCACGAGTGACAGATCAGCTACAAGAAAGAAAACAACAAGAACAAAGATGCATATGTCTATATGGTCTAACTCTGTGGAGTCTGATTTTCTGTGTTTGTTTTATTTTTTATGCATTATTTTTGGGTTTGGAAATATAATAATGTATGAATTATAAATGAGATTATCTTAAAGCTAACCAGAGCTTCTCTTAACTATCGGAGAAAAAAAACTAAAAATGAAATATAAGAGGGTCTCTGTCTTTGGCACAGTACTGTACCACTTCCACACTGTACACAACGCATGTTAATGTAACTGTTGAGTGGTGTTGAACAATCACCACATAGCATTGAAGCTGTCACAATTATTACATAATCTCCTAATTAATTGGGATAATCGCAATTTCTTTAAGACTATAATAACTTTGAGCATATCATTGCTGTCCAATAAGAAAAACATGTGTCTCTATTTTTGTTGCTTTCTATTTTTCTACATCAATTAAATGCATTTACATTAAGGAGGAAATGCTCAAAAATAGCCTTTATAGACTTACATTGAAAGTGTTTTTGGCGTCTCCTGTAAAGTTGGTGTTTTCGAGATACTTGATTTTCTTTGGACAGCGATGATATAAACAAAATAAAAGAAAATAGTTAGTAAAATAATATCACTGAGACACCGACAAGCTGACATGATCAAAGGGAAGGTTGGTGTATTAGCTACAATAGTGTGTCACTTTCACTATGCAATCAATATCAGCCATTAATCAAACACAGCGAGCAGGCAAGATAGCCAGTCAGCACATTCGTCCACCTCTGACTTGTCCTTCCATAGTTGCATGCAATTGACTAAATTGCTAATCGCAGTTATTTAAATGGCAATTCATTTTCAGGTAAAATTCTATGATCGTGAAAGTCTACATGGGACACTTACATGGTGGAAGCTCAGCAACTTTGGGGAGCAAGAACTCTTGCCGTAAATATCTCAGCTCGTCATGCTTGTCAAAGTACTCAGCCACTTCTTGTGATGTAGGACTGCAGCCCAGGTGTTTGGATACCTTCTCAATAACTTCTCGAGGTGAACCAACAGCCAGAAGATCCATGACTAGGTAACAGACAGCAAATATCTTCTTAAAGGTTGGCTGGCTTTGTTCAGCTTCAACTATATTTACATAACATTGACTGGCCTTTTGCAGTGACTCAGTGCTTGTAGTCAGACCATATTGCTAACACTCATATTGAAAATCTCACTGTTTACTGTTATTATATCATTAATAAAGCAATCCACAGAGCTGGTTTAGAGAAACAGTCTTAGCAAAGCAGCCTTTCAAAGATAGAGTAGCAGGTGTCTGAAGGTAAAGGCCACCTTTTGTGCAAAGAGTATTTTAAATAGCCCCAGAACTCAACCACTGTGAAAGTATGTAGTGATTTATTCACTATATGTAAATCTTCCCTTCTTCAAGATGACCATGCAACCACTCGAAGAGGCTGTGCTGTGCATAAGGCTCCCCACCCTTTTCTCACACTACCCACTTTAACGAAAGAGAGAATGCTCACCTTACTTTGCGCTACAAATTGTTCTCAGTCAGGGACAGAGCTTGATTCAGGATCAGGTCCAAACTACAAAGACTTTTTACAACCCCTTAAAAGTGACCTTTCACCCCATTTGTAAACACTAATGTTAAGCTAATGATTGCCAGACAGGCTTATGATTCATTCAGAATATCATACTGGAGTGGCATACCGTCCTCTCTGCAGACTTTAAAAGATTCCTGTGTTACCCTCTCGTTATCATATACTGATATTAATTTATTTTTAAAATGTTATGCCGGTCTAAGACGGTCTATGCTGATCTGGTGCTGGTGCTTACTGCAGCCTGGTCATGCTAGCATACCAACCTCAAAACACAACCTATGTTGTTTTTTGGTGGTGACTGGCTTATGAGCTTTCATTGTTGCTAACCAGCACGCCAGCATTCAAAACATTACATATGCTGGGTTTGCTGGTCACCAGCAATGCTGGTCTATGCTGGTTTTTGCATCAGGGCTACCTACCACACATTGCAACATAAAAAAAGGCATGGGATGTTCCAGTGAGTTCACGGATGGTATGTTAACCCTTTCATGCATGGTGTCCACGCTAGTGGACAGTTAAAAATAGTTCAATTTAAAGCATATGAAAGGCATTTCACCCTCCAAACAACTAGATGGCAGAATCATAAGTCTCACTGCTCCAGTGTAACAAAATCCATTCTCCTGAATTCTATTGTAGTCTTGAGTGCTAAAGCTTAGAGTCTAGGATGACTGACAATACTAAGAACGCAGAAAATGTCTCTGGTATATCTGTTCAAAGTTTCTACTCAGGTCAAATCAGGTAAAAAAAAATATGTGTGTCAAACAGACTCTAATAAACATGATTTTATATATTAAACTTCTTTTCCCTTATTTTAGATGTTTTATGGCTCAGAAACCAACTGTCGACATATGTGGACATCATGCAACAAAAGGCTATAAATATAAAAATGCACCATTTGTGTGTTAAAGTTTTATTATATGTTGTGTAGATTGATAACAGTAATATATTTATATAAATTTATAGTTATGTGACATCTGTGTCCAATATCAAGTTCCCCTCTGTCCAGACTGTTGTGTGGTATTTTACAGCAAGAAATAAGAGTACTGTAAAAAACATGTTTTGCTAACGCCAGCCACCTATATACAGGTTTTGCAGCAAAATTCAAACCTGAAAAGATTTATTAATGTTTCTGTTAATTGTGCTTTCAGGATGCTAAAATGAACTAAAATGGTTTTATTTAAATTTATTAAAGGATGAGGAATTTATTTATTTAAAAGTTACAAAAAAGAAGCTTAAGATTCAGCATTGTTTGTATAAAATGTTAGTTTTACAATAGAATACATTTAAAAGTTCAAGGAAGATTTGAGGAAAAATATAAGCATTCTTGGAAACACTTTAGATGTTTTTAAAAACCATATGTTCTTCTGGGTTTTTTTTACTACACTAATGCATGGTGTCCACATATGTGGACAGTTCAATAACTTTTTAATAAAACTGATTTTTATGGCAAATTAAATTACATATAATTATTTATGCAGATCTGAGCTATTAAACCATCTTAAAAAATCTGAATACAATTTTTAATAATTAATGCATGCAAGAGTTAATATATAGCAGATTTATGATAATGCTCATTTCAGCAAACTATGGGATTCAGTATGGGATATGGGTCATGTTAGCAATATGGTGTAAATTGATTTTCCCACATTGAGGCATTAAGGTAGCATATTTACCTAATAAAAAAAAAGTGTCAACCAGCAAAACCAGCATATCTTATCTTTTGGATGCTGGTATGCTGGTCAGCTCAACTGTGCTAACGCTCTTGTGGCTAAATAGTAGCCTGTCCCTCCAGCTGTGCTCTGAACCCTAGTGGAAAGCCAAAAGAGTCAAATGGTTTAAACCAGCAGAGGAGATACCCCGAATGAATGCTGGCAGTTTTGGAATTATACATGTTTTTCAGGTGTCCACATACATTTGACCAGGTAGTGTGGTTTCATGGCAATCTATTAGAAAAGAGTGTAAGTCAATGTCAGGACAGTGATTGGTTTCTTGTGCTCTAATTTTAAGGGACTTGGTGAAGAGAATTGTTGACTTATTGACAACGAACATCACAACATGAACCTTTCTTACTCATGGACTTACTCATGTTCTGTCGTGAGAACATGGTTTTTACTGCTCATTCCTGAGACAGTGATGTACAAAAAGCAGTTTATTGATAGTAGATGATGTCAATAATGCTATAAATTGCTTTGCATTGCTTTCCAGTCTAGTAATGTACTAGTGTATAATCTATTAAATGTATAATACTTGTTAAATAAGGATAATACTAACTATTAATTATTAGTAGTATCATAACTACTAACATAAACGGTTAATAAACAATTGACACAGTCTTGTAATACATACATTTCTCTTTAGGATCTGTTTATAGTGTTTTTACTAATTGCCCAACTCATTTTACTACATCACATATTAAAACACATCTGTTTATAGTGTTTTTACTAATTGCCCAACTCATTTTACTACATCACATATTAAAACACATCTGTTTATAGTTAGTCAAACAAATTTTAAGACTGTACTGTATCTCCAACTGCTATCCAATCGGCACCTGCATGAGGGTTGAAAAAGCCACTATATAATGAATGTGCCTACCTTACACCTTTCTCCACATGCCAGTAGGTACAATATTAGGCGTCTCTTGCTTTTTGAGGCTTTTCGGCTGGCCTCTTTGAGCTGACAGTGCTGTGAGAGTGTGAGCAGCATAGAACATTGAACTGTTTGACACTTTGCCAGCTAAAATAACCACGACTGAACAACACAATATCAAACTTTAACTCAGTAAATCTCTACAGCTCTTTAGAAAAACAAGGGGAAGGCTTAGAAAAAAACGAAACCACTGCTACATTCAAGCGCATGACAATTGATAGTTCTCTCAAAAGAGGAAGTACATCACATGGCTTTATGTGGTTTATGAACAAATGTTTTTGTACTGTATCAGCAACCAGTGGGCATCTCTTGGTTTTTGGGGATGCTTCGTGGGAGCTCTGCTATGCAAGCGTAGCTGGGATAAGAACTACTTCACCATATATCAGTGTACACATTTGAACAACATGTTTTTCTTGTTTATTACATATATTGCATTTTTAGGGTGATCATATGTAATGGGATGTGATATAAAGAGCAGAGTTTTTAAAGATGATTATTTAAGGATTCTTTGATTAAAAATAAACATTCTATTTAGAACGGTGAGCTCCATATAGAACCAGTTCAAGCTTAAATGGGCTCTTGCATTATAAAAAGGTTGTGTAACATTGGTATGTTAACATGTAGCGAGTTAGTGTCACAACAGGCATAACCATTATATTTATTCTCCAACAGAAAACACACCAGAACCTAAACCTTATTACATCGCTTATACTGATTAAGGAAGTATTAACCAAGCTGCATATAAACACATATTACACAGTACAGGGTCATAAAGTACACAGGTCAGATAATAAAGGCCTGTGAAACCTGCCAAAAGCACCTTTTGCTGAGTCAAAGAAAACAGAGACCCTAAATCAGGGGAATTTAATTAGAAGTCAGTAAGGTCCAGTTAGAGAAAATTACCATTTTCAGTATATTTATTGTTTAAATGCAGAACTGAAAAAATAATTTATAAAAAACTTAAATAAATGTTAACACTCAAATAAATGTTTTTTTTCCTTGCTTCAAGAATGCTTTTGAAAAAAGTGCATCTTGAAGTGCTTATTTATAGAAAAAGTAAATAAAAGGTGCATCTTCTTGTTAATTCCACATCTTGACATGTTGTATAGACAAAATAGTTCCTCTGCTCAAAATAAACACTGTCAACATTAAACCCTTCATCATTCAGCAGACGCTTAAAAACAGGGCTTTTCAAGGGTTGTTGGTAAAAGTAAAAGTTCTATTTAGAACGGTGAGCTCTATATAGAACCAGTTCAGGCTTAAATGACCTCTTGCATCCTAAAATCTTACGATGGAGATGTAGTAATGTGTAGCATTGACATTTGACATTATATATATATATATATATATATATATATATATATATATATATATATATATATATATATATATATATAGACGCTGAGTAAGACGTGCCTCTTTGAGAATGTGCTGTAGATTTCTCAGTTAATCTCCAGGTATCTGTGAAGGCCATAACATTTTTAATGGTTTTTATCACATTTTCGACCAGGTGCCAAATTTGTTGCCATCTACATGCAAACTGTGATCTAAACAACATATTAAAATAATTACATAGAGTCCTGTATTGTAAGAAAATTCATCTGTACATTACCTGTGTAATGAGATAATTATAATCTTTATTTATAGAGCATTTTTCACACCAGTTGCAGCTCAAAGTGCTTTACAAACAGATAGGTATCACAATGTTAAAGTTTTAATTAAATGCAGAGTTAAAGAGAGTTTTAATTGTTTCTTAAAAGTGAGCACTGATCCTGACTGTCTAATATAAATTACTATTGTGTTCTGTCCATATTTTCTGTATTTTACTGAATGATCTAAGATCTCGAGTTGGAACATAAACAGAGAGACATTCTGTGACAAGCAGGTCCTGAATTATTCTGAGCTTTATGGACGAGTACAGTAGTTTAAAATCTATTCTAAAAGATACAAGGAGCCACACTAAAACAGGACTGATAGTAATTCTTTTCTAATTGTTGTTAGGATCCATGCTGCTGCGTGCTGTATGAGTTATAAGGGATGGATTGTTTTCTTAGAAACTCCAGTATGAAGACCAATGATCATCTCTGCTTGTAACAAACGCATGGCCAAGTTTTTCTGCATCAGTCTCAGAGTCTAAGATCACACCCAGGTTATATACTTTAGGTTTGATATTAGAAGCTATATAAAGAACTGTGTATAATTAGTGCTACCCATCTTTCCTTCACAAGTGCATTACTTTCTTATATATGACCAGTACATATGTTGCAGCTAATCTTACTTGTTCTGGGCAGTGATTGCCTGTGTTACAGCACCGTCTGCTGTCTGTGTTGTAATTATCAGTCTAGTTATAATTATTGCCTGAATGCCAATCACCTTTTATGCTTTATTTGTATTGTGTAAATCAAAATCATATCATACTCACTGGCTAATTATCTCCTATTAGCTGTGATTCATGGCTCATGTGGAATTTGCAAGGTATTTGGCGTCTGAAGGTTTATGATCTTTTCTACTCAACTGCAAATGTCCATAAAACTACTAACTCACTGACCTTTACTGTCATTGGTTTGAAGAAGCGCTAGTCACACCCTGAATTTCACATATATATAGGAAAACTAGATCAGAAGTTTTTTTAATGCTGAAATCTCTACTACAACAAGGACAAGATGGTGAGTAAGCTATCCTACAGCTATTCTTTACATGTCAATATTGTGTTATTATTATTAAAACCCATTTTCTGGTACAGATTTAAGCCAGCAATGTACCACTGGTATACATTGATTTAGGGTCCTAACTGCTTACTTTGAAAGTCTAATGTGAGGAACTTTTCACCCCGTGTTAATGTATGTCATGTGATCTCCAACTTCTTTGAATTTCATAGCTAATAAAATTAAGCAAACAAAATTAAGGCCAATTGATTTACTGGGGTGCCAGGTCTTCTAAATGAAGCAAACAAATGTGCTCATTGTATTGAATAGCTTTCCAATTAATGGCTAATCTGCTGGTGCATCTCAAAGGATTACCTACACCGACCATGGTCAGGGTTGTATGACAGGGTCTCTCAGCTCTGAAGATGGTGCATTTGCATTTAACAAGGAAGCTCACGTTCTGTTTGTTTTTTATAGCTGTTACGTGTGGGACCTCAGCTGTTCACGTAGCACCTAAACAATGTCGAATGACATTGGATCAATATTTGCAGAGTATCCCCCTCAGCCTTAGAGGCACCTAGCCCAGTGCAATAAAATTTTTTGTGGTTGATCATTAACATTGGGTTTGGCAGGACAGAGGTAGACCAGTTTACTCTCAAACCACTGTTGCAATACCACAATCTCAACAATTCCAACAATTCCAAGTCTCAGCCTCTAGTGAAGAAGTGATGACATTTATAATCCCAGAGATAAATCCATTGTACGCTGACGTGGAAATGGAAATCCAGCCAAAAATGGATCCCACTTTATTTGGAGAGCCCTCAGTAGTTTATATATGGATGTTCAAACTATTAACAAACATTAAAGTTAAGATTAGGACCGAGGTGAAGGTTAGGTTCAAAATTTGGGTTGAGTTTAAGTTTAGGTTGAAATTTTTTTGATGCCATACCATTATATAAGTTGATCTAAAGAACATAAGGGGTCACATAGGGGCTTCTCATTTACAAAAAGAACCAACCATTTTTAAGGGGTCAAACGTGGTTCTTCCATAGCACCACACCACAAACTCAGATATTGCAATATGACCAGGGATGCCCACATTTTTGCATTTGTCTGTATATGAAGGTTAGAGTTAAAGTTCCAGTTTTAGATGTTTTATTCCATGTCAGGTTTTATGTCTGAGGAAGATTAAATGATGTGATTATTATATTATGATATGAACTACGCAGTGTTGGATTACATCAGTTACAACACTAATGCCATACACTGTGTAATTTCTGATTTTTGCAAATGAACAGGTGCTCACTGTTAAGGACATGAACTTCGTTGCCGGGCAGGAGCTGACAATTGCTGGCAAAATCAAATCTGGCTGCGATTTGTGAGTACTCAGTATTACAGCAGGCCTGGCACTAAACTCTTACACTGCGCCATCTGAGAAAGTCAAGCTTTCCAGAAAACTGTGTAAAGACTTTTGGTAGTTTAACTTTTCTTTTAGTATTTCTACACACTTCAGACATAGTGATGGATTTAATGCGAAATGGTTGATTTCAGAAAAAATGTGTGGTGGCATGTAAACCCACAAGTGAATCTACATGTCTTCTAAAGTTTCAAATGTAATGTTGATAATAGTGATGAATACAACTCATCTGCCTTATAATTCCCTATATGTATATCTCCACCAAGAATGTACTTACAAATACATTTCAGGCCAAAAACATGTTGACAAAGCTAACATAAAATAGTGTTTGAATCCATTATTAATTTTATAAAATAACTGTAAAGGTAACAGTTAAGCCAGCAAAGGTAGTGTTTAAAAGTACTTTGGACATTTGGTAGGCATCACCAGCATTTTTACAGTCCTGACATACCAAATAATGGATTTTATACTGAATTGCTTTCAATTTTAGCTATATATATATACACTACCAGCCAAACATTTTAGATCACTAACAGTCAAACATTTTAGATCACTACCAGTCAAACGATTTAGTACACTACCAGACAAATGTTTTAGTACACTACCAGCCAAACATTTTAGATCACTACCAGTCAAACGATTTAGATCACTACCAGTCAAACGATTTAGTACACTACCAGACAAATGTTTTAGATACACTACCAGCCAAACATTTTAGAACACTACCAGTCAAACATTTTAGATCACTACCAGCCAAATGTTTTAGATACACTATCAGCCAAATGTTTTAGTACAGTACCAGCCAAACATTTTAGAACACTACGAGCCAAATGTTTTAGATCACTACCAGCCAAACGTTTTAGTACAGTACCAGCCAAACGTTTTAGTACACTACCAGCCAAACATTTAGAACACAACCAGTCAAACGATTTAGATCACTACCAGTCAAACGATTTAGTACACTACCAGTCAAACGTTTTAGATACACTACCAGTCAAACGTTTTAGTACACTACCAGTCAAACGTTTTAGATCACTACAAGTCAAACAAATTAGTACACTACCAGACAAATGTTTTAGTACACTACCAATCAAACGTTTTAGTACACTACCAGACAAATGTTTTAGTACACTACCAATCAAACATTTTAAGTTCACTACCAGTCAAACGTCTTAGTACACTACCAGTCAAACATTTTAGATCACTACCAGCCAAATGTTTTAGATCACTACCAGCCAAACGTTTTAGTACACAACCAGTCAAACGTTTTAGTACACTACCAGTCAAACGTTTTAGTACACTACCAGCCAAACATTTTAGATCCCTACCAGTCAAACGTTTTAGTACACTACCAATCAAACATTTTAAGTACACTACCAGTAAAAAGTTTTAGTACACTACCAGTCAAACATTTTAGATCACTAACAGCCAAATGTTTTAGATACACTACCAGCCAAACATTTTAGAACACTACCAGTCAAACATTTTAGATCACTACCAGCCAAATGTTTTAGATACACTATCAGCCAAATGTTTTAGTACAGTACCAGCCAAACATTTTAGAACACTACGAGCCAAATGTTTTAGATCACTACCAGCCAAACGTTTTAGTACAGTACCAGCCAAATGTTTTAGTACACTACCAGCCAAATATTTAGAACACAACCAGTCAAACGATTTAGATCACTACCAGTCAAACGATTTAGTACACTACCAGTCAAACGTTTTAGATACACTACCAGTCAAACGTTTTAGTACACTACCAGTCAAACGTTTTAGTGCACTACCAGTCAAACGATTTAGTACACTACCAGTCAAACGTTTTAGATCACTACAAGTCAAACAAATTAGTACACTACCAGACAAATGTTTTAGTACAC
Organism: Megaleporinus macrocephalus; assembly: GCA_021613375.1. Taxonomy (NCBI): domain Eukaryota; kingdom Metazoa; phylum Chordata; class Actinopteri; order Characiformes; family Anostomidae; genus Megaleporinus; species Megaleporinus macrocephalus. Next base: position 41,267,866 of record CM038704.1, on the reverse strand, counting down.
TACCAATCAAACATTTTAGTACACTACCAGACAAATGTTTTAGTACACTACCAATCAAACATTTTAGTACACTACCAGACAAATGTTTTAGTACACTACCAATCAAACATTTTAAGTTCACTACCAGTCAAACGTCTTAGTAAACTACCAGACAAATGTTTTAGTACACTACCAATCAAACATTTTTAAGTTCACTACCAGTCAAACGTCTTAGTACACTACCAGTCAAACATTTTAGATCACTACCCAGCCAAATGTTTTAGATCACTACCAGCCAAACGTTTTAGTACACAACCAGTCAAATGTTTTAGATCACTACCAGCCAAACGTTTTAGTACAGTACCAGCCAAACGTTTTAGTACACTACCAGCCAAACATTTAGAACACAACCAGTCAAACATTTTAGTACACCACCAGCCAAACGTTTTAGATCACTACCAGTCAAACATTTTAGAACACTACCAGTCAAACGTTTTAGTACACTACCAGCCAAACATTTTAGAACACTACCAGTCAAACATTTTAGAACACTACCAGTCAAACGTTTTAGTACACTACCAGCCAAACATTTTAGTACACTACCAGTCAAACATTTTAGAACACTACCAGCCAAACGTTTTAGATCACTACCAGCCAAACATTTGCGTACACTACCAGTCAAACGATTTAGTACACTACCAGTCAAACGTTTTAGATCACTACAAGTCAAACAAATTAGTACACTACCAGACAAATGTTTTAGTACACTACCAATCAAACGTTTTAGTACACTACCAGACAAATGTTTTAGTACACTACCAATCAAACATTTTAAGTTCACTACCAGTCAAACGTCTTAGTACACTACCAGTCAAACATTTTAGATCACTACCAGCCAAATGTTTTAGATCACTACCAGCCAAACGTTTTAGTACACAACCAGTCAAACGTTTTAGTACACTACCAGTCAAACGTTTTAGTACACTACCAGCCAAACATTTTAGATCCCTACCAGTCAAACGTTTTAGTACACTACCAATCAAACATTTTAAGTACACTACCAGTAAAACGTCTTAGTAAACTACCAGACAAATGTTTTAGTACACTACCAATCAAACATTTTAAGTTCACTACCAGTCAAACGTCTTAGTACACTACCAGTCAAACATTTTAGATCACTACCAGCCAAATGTTTTAGATCACTACCAGCCAAACGTTTTAGTACACAACCAGTCAAATGTTTTAGATCACTACCAGCCAAACGTTTTAGTACAGTACCAGCCAAACGTTTTAGTACACTACCAGCCAAACATTTAGAACACAACCAGTCAAACATTTTAGTACACCACCAGCCAAACGTTTTAGATCACTACCAGTCAAACATTTTAGAACACTACCAGTCAAACGTTTTAGTACACTACCAGCCAAACATTTTAGAACACTACCAGTCAAACATTTTAGAACACTACCAGTCAAACGTTTTAGTACACTACCAGCCAAACATTTTAGTACACTACCAGTCAAACATTTTAGAACACTACCAGCCAAACGTTTTAGATCACTACCAGCCAAACATTTGCGTACACTACCAGTCAAACGATTTAGTACACTACCAGTCAAACGTTTTAGATCACTACAAGTCAAACAAATTAGTACACTACCAGACAAATGTTTTAGTACACTACCAATCAAACGTTTTAGTACACTACCAGACAAATGTTTTAGTACACTACCAATCAAACATTTTAAGTTCACTACCAGTCAAACGTCTTAGTACACTACCAGTCAAACATTTTAGATCACTACCAGCCAAATGTTTTAGATCACTACCAGCCAAACGTTTTAGTACACAACCAGTCAAACGTTTTAGTACACTACCAGTCAAACGTTTTAGTACACTACCAGCCAAACATTTTAGATCCCTACCAGTCAAACGTTTTAGTACACTACCAATCAAACATTTTAAGTACACTACCAGTAAAAAGTTTTAGTACACTACCAGTCAAACATTTTAGATCACTAACAGCCAAATGTTTTAGATACACTACCAGCCAAACATTTTAGAACACTACCAGTCAAACATTTAGATCACTACCAGCCAAATGTTTTAGATACACTATCAGCCAAATGTTTTAGTACAGTACCAGCCAAACATTTTAGAACACTACGAGCCAAATGTTTTAGATCACTACCAGCCAAACGTTTTAGTACAGTACCAGCCAAATGTTTTAGTACACTACCAGCCAAATATTTAGAACACAACCAGTCAAACGATTTAGATCACTACCAGTCAAACGATTTAGTACACTACCAGTCAAACGTTTTAGATACACTACCAGTCAAACGTTTTAGTACACTACCAGTCAAACGTTTTAGTGCACTACCAGTCAAACGATTTAGTACACTACCAGTCAAACGTTTTAGATCACTACAAGTCAAACAAATTAGTACACTACCAGACAAATGTTTTAGTACACTACCAATCAAACATTTTAGTACACTACCAGACAAATGTTTTAGTACACTACCAATCAAACATTTTAGTACACTACCAGACAAATGTTTTAGTACACTACCAATCAAACATTTTAAGTTCACTACCAGTCAAACGTCTTAGTAAACTACCAGACAAATGTTTTAGTACACTACCAATCAAACATTTTAAGTTCACTACCAGTCAAACGTCTTAGTACACTACCAGTCAAACATTTTAGATCACTACCAGCCAAATGTTTTAGATCACTACCAGCCAAACGTTTTAGTACACAACCAGTCAAATGTTTTAGATCACTACCAGCCAAACGTTTTAGTACAGTACCAGCCAAACGTTTTAGTACACTACCAGCCAAACATTTAGAACACAACCAGTCAAACATTTTAGTACACCACCAGCCAAACGTTTTAGATCACTGCCAGTCAAACATTTTAGAACACTACCAGTCAAACGTTTTAGTACACTACCAGCCAAACATTTTAGAACACTACCAGTCAAACATTTTAGAACACTACCAGTCAAACGTTTTAGTACACTACCAGCCAAACATTTTAGTACACTACCAGTCAAACATTTTAGAACACTACCAGCCAAACGTTTTAGATCACTACCAGCCAAACATTTGCGTACACTACCAGTCAAACGTTTTAGTACGCTACCAGTCAAGCGTTTTAGAACACTACCAGTCAAACGTTTTATTACACTACCAGCCAAACGTTTTAGTACACTACCAGTCAAACGTTTTAGTACACCACCAGTCAAACATTTTAGTACACTACCAGCCAAACGTTTTAGTACGCTACCAGTCAAACATTTTAGAACACTACCAGCCAAACGTTTTAGATACACTACCAGTCAAACGTTTTAGAACACTAACAGCCAAACATTTTAGTACAGTACCAGTCAAACGTTTTAGTACAGTACCAGCCAAACATTTTAGTACACTACCAGCCAAACATTTAGAACACAACCAGTCAAACGATTTAGATCACTACCAGTCAAACGATTTAGTACACTACCAGTCAAACGTTTTAGATACACTACCAGTCAAACGTTTTAGTACACTACCAGTCAAACGTTTTAGTACACTACCAGTCAAACGATTTAGATCACTACAAGTCAAACAAATTAGTACACTACCAGACAAATGTTTTAGTACACTACCAATCAAACATTTTAGTACACTACCAGACAAATGTTTTAGTACACTACCAATCAAACATTTTAAGTTCACTACCAGTCAAATGTCTTAGTACACTACCAGTCAAACATTTTAGATCACTAACAGCCAAATGTTTTAGATCACTACCAGCCAAACGTTTTAGTACACAACCAGTCAAATGTTTTAGATCACTACCAGCCAAACGTTTTAGTACAGTACCAGCCAAACGTTTTAGTACACTACCAGCCAAACATTTAGAACACAACCAGTCAAACATTTTAGTACACCACCAGCCAAACGTTTTAGATCACTACCAGTCAAACATTTTAGAACACCACCAGTCAAACGTTTTAGTACACTACCAGCCAAACATTTTAGAACACTACCAGTCAAACATTTTAGAACACTACCAGTCAAACGTTTTAGTACACTACCAGCCAAACATTTTAGTACACTACCAGTCAAACATTTTAGAACACTACCAGCCAAACGTTTTAGATCACTACCAGCCAAACATTTGCGTACACTACCAGTCAAACGTTTTAGTACGCTACCAGTCAAGCGTTTTAGAACACTACCAGTCAAACGTTTTATTACACTACCAGCCAAACGTTTTAGTACACTACCAGTCAAACGTTTTAGTACACCACCAGTCAAACATTTTAGTACACTACCAGCCAAACGTTTTAGTACGCTACCAGTCAAACATTTTAGAACACTACCAGCCAAACGTTTTAGATACACTACCAGTCAAACGTTTTAGAACACTACCAGTCAAACGTTTTAGAACACTACCAGCCAAACGTTTTAGTACAGTACCAGTCAAACGTTTTAGTACACTACCAGTCAAACGTTTTAGTACACCACCAGTCAAATGTTTTAGTACACCACCAGTCAAACGTTGTAGTACACTACCAGTCAAACGTTTTAGTACACTACCAGTCAAACGTTTTAGTACACCACCAGTCAAACGTTTTAGTACACTACCAGCCAAACATTTAGAACACAACCAGTCAAACATTTTAGTACACCACCAGCCAAACATTTTAGATCACTACCAGTCAAACATTTTAGAACACTACCAGTCAAACGTTTTAGTACACTACCAGCCAAACATTTTAGAACACTACCAGTCAAACATTTTAGAACACTACCAGTCAAACGTTTTAGTACACTACCAGCCAAACATTTTAGAACACTACCAGTCAAACATTTTAGAACACTACCAGCCAAACGTTTAGATCACTACCAGCCAAACATTTGCGTACACTACCAGTCAAACGTTTTAGTACGCTACCAGTCAAGCGTTTTAGAACACTACCAGTCAAACGTTTTATTACACTACCAGCCAAACGTTTTAGAACACTACCAGCCAAACGTTTTAGTACAGTACCAGTCAAACGTTTTAGTACACTACTAGTCAAACGTTTTAATACACCACCAGTCAAATGTTTTAGTACACCACCAGTCAAACGTTGTAGTACACTACCAGTCAAACGTTTTAGTACACTACCAGTCAAACGTTTTAGTACACCACCAGTCAAACGTTTTAGTACACTACCAGTCAAACGTTTTAGTACACTACCAGTCAAACGTTTTAGTACACCACCAGCCAAACGTTTTAGTACACTACCAGTCAAACGTTTTAGTACACTACCAGCCAAACGTTTTAGTACACTACCAATCAAACATTTTAGTACACTACCAGTCAAACGTTTTAGTACACTACCAGCCAAACGTTTTAGTAAACTACCAGTCAAACGTTTTAGTAAACTACCAGTCAAACGTTTTAGAACACTACCAGCCAAACGTTTTAGAAATCTATTAGTCAATAATTTAGTACACAGTATTAGTAAAGCCACCTAATTTGATTTTTGGAACAGATAATTTATAGCATTTTTGACCATGTGGAATATTGATGTTAGACACTAAATATAACTGTATCACTGCAAAATGTACAGTCATGCTAGCTCTGCCCCAGTAGAAATTTTATCAGTAAGACTGATACTGTTTCATCCAATAGGTATTATGGACCACTTGTAAGAAATATCATTCTTTTTTTATGATACACTTTAATTGCTGGGAGTGGGCTTTACTCATAACAGAAATTAATTTAATGATATATATTACTTTTATTAGTAAATTCAAAACACTTTGCATTGTGCACTGGCTGTTCTTATTTTTTTACAAAAACTTATAATATTGTTAAAAAATGAATCTAGAACATTTTGGACTCTTCAGTTACACTTACACACAGCAATCTTTCATGGCTTTGATACAGTACATGCTCAAATCAGTATATCAGTATATCATGGGCTCTATTCATGTTCAACCCATTCAAATGTCCTTTAACTGATATTTCTCTGTGCACCACTAATGCATTCTAAATAATACATCCGTCTATCTCTCTGTCCCCAGCTTCTCCATCAACATCGGCCATGATGATAATGCCATAGCACTGCACTTTAATCCCCGCTTTAAGTACAATAAGGACCGTAAGGTCATTGTTTGCAACTCCAAACAGGGCGACTGGGGAAAGGAACAAAAAGAAAAAAGCTTCCCTTTCCATCGTGACGGGGAGTTCAAGGTGACACCATACTTAACACCCACACGAGTCTCTTAACTTTAATGCATTTCCTTTGACTATTGCACACACAGGAAAACATTTAATGTTGTAATTTGATCTACATTAAAAGGAACACTGTTTTGAGACTTCTCCAGTTAGCATGATGCTACAAGGCTAATACAGTAACAAGCAATAGATCACACCAGTTAGCACCATGTAAACAGTGAACTGATCTCAGATAGACTTGCCTATGTAGTTTATGACCTCGTAAAACATACTTTTCTCCAAAAATGTACAAAATTCAAGCTTAATGTTGTCTACTGCTACTGATTTTAGCTTTGCTTGGTAGTGTAAAGCTGAAAGGCTTGTGCCATGGGTGTAAGTTGTAGGTCCCCTAGTTTTCATTGGGCAGTGGCGATTTGTACAGGAGAGGACAGTCTTAACTTTCTGGTTCCATCTGGTTCAATAAGATTCTGGTTCCATTGACTTACATTGAAAGTTAAGACTGTCCTCTCCTGTACAGAAATTTTATAGATATTAGTTTTCACTGGACAGGAGAGAACAGTCTTAACTTTCAATGTAAGTCAGTGGAACCAGAATTTTATTGAACCAGATGGAACCAGAAAGTTATTTTGAAGCATTTATGTTGGATCATTAATTATAAAATGTTCACACAATGTAAAAAGTGGCAGCTGCATTCAAATAATGTAGAAAAATTAAAAATGGCAAAAACAGAGATACATATTTTTCTTATCACAGTGATGGTATACATATATATTTAGCGCTTATACTAAAAGAGCAGTGAGTAAGATTTAAAACAATATATTACCAATAAATACAATCTAATGTACAAAACGACGTGGATCTCTTCCAATAGAGGCAGCCCAGTACAGACATTCACCAGCTTCTTATTCAAATTTTCCTATTCCACCATATATATGTCTCAAAAAAGCTTAAAGCTTAAAGTTTGAAAGGCATGGATTAAACAACTATGGTGTTTTAGCGTTATAGCTGTTTCTGCATGTTTTTATAGCCCTACTAGATGCCAACGTGTCATAAAACACATAAGCAAGTCTAACAGTTCACCTCAGTTGTGTAATAACAATCTGGCATACACATTGCAATAAACTTACATGACTTGTTAGATACAATAAGCGTGTAGCTCCAGTGCACTAAAACTCAAGAAGCAGACACCAAACACGTTTTGGCTGATCAGCTACATTCAGGATAAGAAGAAACATTAAGATTTCCTCATTAATTATGATGCCTTGACTTCCTGTAACCACAAATCCACCCAGTTCTGCAGACGCAATGCAATAACACAAAGTATTGTCTTACAGTGTGACAGTGCCGATACTAGCATTTACATAAGATTCGTGTAGCACATTTGATTGTTTGTGAAATGTGTCATTTGTCAAGATTTGATTCATGTCCCGCTGTCTGTTCTGAACTGGCTCCTGTGAATCAGCCGTGTACATAGAAAGTTCCTGGGCAGCGTCATTAGATATGTTAATCTATACTGCAGGTTGTTGACCATAGAGGGTGTTTCTGTGTGTCCAGGTCTGTTGCCTGGTTTTACTTATCTGAGATCTTCTCAGCAAACCTCTAAAAGACAGTTTGACCCATTTAGCAAATGGTTTCTATTGCAACCTTTGGCCTTTACACAAGCTTGGGCTTTGAGGCCACTCATTTTTATGATTCTCAACCACATAACTTACCTCAGTGGCTTCAAAACAGTTTTCGTATGAGTGCCCTCTAGTGTTTCAGGTGAAAATATGCTTAGTTGTGTAATTTTCTATTCAAATTCCAAAAAGGAATAAAGTACCTGATTCATTTCATTTCAGAATGTTATTGGTGTTCTTCTGGCATAATAATCACCTTTCACAGTATCTCTCTCTCTCTCTCTCTCTCTCTCTTTTGCTCTCTCTCTTCTCAAACAGTTGGTATTTAACTTCAACAATGATCAGTTTTACATTAGACTACCTGACGACAACATGATCGGCTTCCCTAACCGCTTCGGAGATGACCGATTCGACCACCTTCACGTGGACGGCGATGTCAAGATTCACAGCATGAAAATAGTCTAATAATATTAACAATAATAAACTCAACTTAAAATACAGTAATTGTCTGACTACAGTATTGTTCACATTTGTATACGTTTTGTGAGCATTTATTCCACCAAATCAACCATCATTAATATATTTTATTGTAGTATTACTTGTTTTTTTAACCTAATGCAGCATAATAATAACTGTCTGGTTGTGGTTTCATACAAAACAAGTGGATTTAAACACAGAAAGTGAAATAAAGTCAAAAGATTTTCATATTTCTTCATTATTATTTGGTCATTTTATCTCCATTTTTGTCGATTTTAAGTTTTCTACATTATTTGAACACGGTAGTAGTTGATTACATTGTATGAAAATTTTATGACTAATGGATCAATAGAAGTGCTCCAAAATACCTTGGAAAGAATTCTGGTTCCATTGACTTTCATTAAAAGTGAAGGATGTTTTTGGTCTCTCCTGTAAAGTTGCAATTTAGGATATACTTCTTTTTCATTGGACCGCGACAAAATGTATTTATATTTATTTGCAGTATCAAAATAATACATTGAGGCCTTCATCTGGGAATGCAAACCCTGTATTTACCTGTGTGTGTTCTATGTTATATCCATAACATGCCTTTAACAGGGTGACCATAATAGCATACAGCATCAAATATCAAACACTAGAGGGAGACGTTTTATCAGCTTTATGTTTTATATGAGGAAACAAGCAAAAAATCGGACTCAACAATTGAAAATGTACACATTCTCTGCAGAGAATGCACGTCTAATGCACAATCTGCTGCTACAAAACCTAACTCCAAACTGATCCAAACTAAGTGGAGCAGGAAAAATTTTACATTACTTTAATGTAAGTCAGTGGGACCAATTTTTATTCCAAGTTATTTTGGGCCACTTAATCATGAAACTTACACATTATGTAAAGTACAACAGGCATTTTCAAACGTCAGAAATACAACAACAACGGAAAGACAGTGTTTTGTTCTGAAAGCAGCGAAGTACTGTTAATTTGCTGAATTTAACTCTGAAAAATTATAAAATATAGCTTGGGCAAAAGTTTGAACAAATTATATTCATGTATTACTCATTTCCAGCATGTCAAACTAATAAATAGATCATAAAAATTGGCAAAATAAGTAAATAAATTAATAATGTTCTTTGTAATGGATGGGTTTTACTTATTTTCTCAATAATTCCATAATTAGGGTTGCACTGTTATATTGTTATTCTTGTTTTGGTTTCTGTCAGATCTTGTAACTAGTAACGCAGTTTTTAAAATATAAACTCCGTTCCAACTCCAGAGTGTCCGGCCTGATTGTGTGATTCAGGCTTGTGTACAGCTTTTTTAAAGGATGCACGGATTCTGGAAAACAATAGATTTCTTGCAAAAAATTTTCCCATAGACAATGAATAGGATGGAAAAGTGCACACCAATCCACTGAACTTCTGCCTGACCGACCCACACCGTTTCACATACGCTGATTCAGGGCAGGACCCCAATCACGACTTCAGAGTTGGTTCGACTGGCATTCGTCTGTTTTCATTTTTCTCCCCATCCCTTATTTTTCCCTATAGAGTCCCATTCATTTTCAGGGCAGATCCCCAAACTCTGCATGCATGAAATTTGCACACAACATAATAAGCAGATATTAAGACATGATGTTTTTGTGCCAACAGCAGCAACACCCAGAAAATATCATCTAAATGAGGCACTAGGGCAAATAATTGCTCTAATATTTTTCGCTTAACTGACTTTCTTCTTACAGTTATTCATGAAAAAAGCATAAAAAATAAGCTGATCATTTGAATCCACATCAAAGCAATATACTTATGTTTTTTTTATGCTCTGTAAAGCCAGAATAAGACGTGTAACATGCAAGTACAGGTGTAGTACATCACTAATCTCATGCTAATCATTCACCAACATATCTATCAGTGAGGACGTTATCAGTTTGCTCATCTCTCAAACGAAAGACAAATAATTGACTCACCATGTAAAATTGCCTGTGTACTCTTAAGAAAGTGTAGTGAAGCTTCAGTGTACCACTCTTAAGAAAGTGTAGTGAAGCTTAAGTGTACCACTCTTAAGAAAGTGTAGTGAAGCTTAAGTGTACTACTCTTAAGAAAGTGTAGTGAAGCTTAAGTGTACCACTCTTAAGAAAGTGTAGTGAAGCTTAAGAGTACCACTCTTAAGAAAGTGTAGTGAAGCTTAAGTGTACTACTCTTAAGAAAGTGTAGTGAAGCTTAAGTGTACTACTCTTAAGAAAGTGCAGTGAAGCTTAAGTGTACCACTCTTAAGAAAGTGTAGTGAAGCTTAAGTGTACTACTCTTAAGAAGGTGTAGTGAAGCTTAAGTGTACCACTTTTTAGAAAGTGTAGTGAAGCTTAAGTGTACTACTCTTAGGAAAGTGTAGTGAAGCTTAAGTGTACTACTCTTAAGAAAGTGTAGTGAAGCTTAAGTGTACCACTCTTAAGAAGTGTAGTGAAGCTTAAGTGTACTACTCTTAAGAAAGTGTAGTGAAGCTTAAGTGTACTACTCTTAAGAAAGTGTAGTGAAGCTTAAGTGTACCACTCTTAAGAAAGTGTAGTGAAGCTTAAGAGTACCACTCTTAAGAAAGTGTAGTGAAGCTTAAGTGTACTACTCTTAAGAAAGTGTAGTGAAGCTTAAGTGTACTACTCTTAAGAAAGTGCAGTGAAGCTTAAGTGTACCACTCTTAAGAAAGTGTAGTGAAGCTTAAGTGTACTACTCTTAAGAAGGTGTAGTGAAGCTTAAGTGTACCACTTTTTAGAAAGTGTAGTGAAGCTTAAGTGTACTACTCTTAGGAAAGTGTAGTGAAGCTTAAGTGTACTACTCTTAAGAAAGTGTAGTGAAGCTTAAGTGTACCACTCTTAAGAAAGTGTAGTGAAGCTTAAGTGTACTACTCTTAAGAAAGTGTAGTGAAGCTTAAGTGTACTACTCTTAAGAAAGTGTAGTGAAGCTTAAGTGTACTACTCTTAAGAAAGTGTAGTGAAGCTTAAGTGTACCACTCTTAAGAAAGTGTAGTGAAGCTTAAGTGTACCACTCTTAAGAAAGTGTAGTGAAGCTTAAGTGTACTACTCTTAAGAAAGTGTAGTGAAGCTTAAGTGTACTACTCTTAAGAAAGTGTAGTGAAGCTTAAGTGTACTACTCTTAAGAAAGTGTAGTGAAGCTTAAGTGTACCACTCTTAAGAAAGTGTAGTGAAGCTTAAGTGTACCACTCTTAAGAAAGTGTAGTGAAGCTTAAGTGTACTACTCTTAAGAAAGTGTAGTGAAGCTTAAGTGTACTACTCTTAAGAAAGTGTAGTGAAGCTTAAGTGTACTACTCTTAAGAAAGTGTAGTGAAGCTTAAGTGTACTACTCTTAAGAAAGTGTAGTGAAGCTGTACGAGCTGTTCAAGTTCCTCTTCAATGCAGCATAAGGTGAAAATGGGTATTTGTGCTCTCGGGGTCACCTTACAGTGCAAGATTTTACTTTTACACCAATGCTGTACACACAAGCACACTTTGAGCCCCCCTCCTGAACAGCTGTACATTTGTATGTGCATTTGTTGACGAGCTGAACGTACAGATTCCTATGCAGTTTCCTATGCAATACAGGTTATAGTGATAATTCTAGTTGTATCTATGTATCTATATATAAATCGCAAGTATAACCTTTAGCTCATAGGATTGTGTGACGTGTGCCTCGTCTTGTGTGATGTATTAGGATTTGGCAAAATACTGGCAAATACGATGTCAGAGAAAGAACCTGATAATATTAATAATAGTATTTATTTTCAAAACTTTTAAGGCTTATTTGGCATGAAATGGACGGAACAAACTCTATTATATGACATTAGTGTTATAACTGATGTAATCCAACACTGCATAGTTCATATCATTATATAATAATCACACCCTTTAATCTTCCTCAGACATAAAACATCTGAAAATGGAACTATATAAGAGAATGAAAAAAGTTCTTAACCTTCATATACAGACAAATGCAAAAGTTTGGGCACCCATGGTCATATAGCTGATATCTGAGTTTGTGGTGTGGTGCTATGGAAGAGCCACTTTTGACAAGCTTTTAGCATGAGAGGAAATTATGCTTTTGCTTGTTAGTCTAATATGGGACTGATGTTGGATGACTTCTGGCATGCAGGAGTGACACATATAAGGTTACAGCCTACACAAACCTTCATATTGTCACTGTCCAATAAAATATAAAAATATAAAAATAATATAAAATAACAAGTATCTCCAAAATGCCAACTGTACAGGAGAAGGCAAAAACTGTCTTTATTTTCAATGTAAGTCAATGGAACCAGAATTTATCTTAAGTCATTTTGGGGCATTTCTATTGGTCTGTTCAACATAAAACTTTCACACAATGTAAACAGTAGCTGCTGTGCTCAAATGAAGTAGAAACATAAAAATGACCAAAAATAGAGACATGTTTTTCTTTGGACAGCGGTGATATATAACATTAGCACTGATTAACAGATATGCATATTTTTACTTTCGGCCAGTATCTTGTTCAGTCCCTCTCTCTTTTACTCCTTGACCTCCATCCTCTTCCCGTTTTGCAGTCTCAGCCATGATGTCCATGCTGGGAATACTGAGCTGGCTTCTTAATTTAGTTAGCTGAACACCCATAATTACTGGTGGGTCATGAGTTGTAAAGCATTACACAGAGACCCCGTCCTCCCACCATATACAACAATTGTAACATAATGTTGGATATGGTGTGAGCTGCACAGCATGTGCTGTTTTTACTTTCAATGTAAGTCAATGGAATCAGAATATTTTCCAAGCTTTTTTGGAGCATTTCTATTGGTCAGTTCATCATTTTTACACAGCTTAAACAGCTGCTGTTGTGTTCAAATAATACATGAGTCATGTGCTGCCTTTTCAACATAGTTAGAATAGTCAGAATACTGCATTTCTGTTTTCTGAATACAGATTCATCTCAAGCTTTAGCCTATAGCAGTGGTTAAGCATTCAGTCCACTATCCTGTATACGTCTGTGTGTATCTTGCATCCAACATACCTGACGCAACTAATGAACAAGCCCTATCTTAGAGCATAGACAGCTCCTGCACCCGGATATGGACCACCGGCCTAATGTTTACTGATTAACCGTCAGTTAAAGTCATTTAATCTTTTGCATAAAATTCAATCCCATTGCTGTTCGTCATCCGAATCAGCATTTTCCCCAACCCACGCCTCCATATGATTGGTTTTACTCGCTCTCTCTGTGCTCCCATTGGACGGAAGATGGGTAGATCACACCTCCAGCATTCTCTCATCGTTATAAAGGAGAGTTGAAAGTTCTCGTTTTTTCTGCTGGAACTTCCACCACAGCAACGACAAGATGGTGAGTACTACAATACTCTTCTTTCTCTTATCACATATGGACATAATTAATTCAAAGTCAATGCATTATGTCTGTCATATGTGGGTAGCGATACTGACAGCACAACCTTGAGTAACTTTATGGCTTTTACAAGCATGCTTTGTAGGTTATTTGCACTGTTTGGTCAACATCAGATTTAGATGCTATCTATATGTGGTTCCCACTGTGGAGCCCAGAAGGGTTTATGCATTTAGAACGACAACACAAAAGCAGTAGAGAAGTGAAAAAGTGTCAAAGCAAAGTTTTAAAAAGTTAAGTATAATTAATAAAAATGTGAGTATGAAATAAAAACAACTACTCGCTGTTTATGTGCTATATATGGTGCTCATATGGTAGTAATAATAATGAGAATTTTATAATTTAAGGTAAAGCAAAGCAAGAGAGTTGAAACAAAGAAAGAATTGTCATTCCTTTTGCAGGTCAATAGAGATGTGTCAGACAGGACTATGACCTGGGTACACGGGCAGTGAGAGTTCAGGGTGTGGCCCAGCAAAAGAGAGTAGTAACAGCGACTGACACATCAAGATAAAACTAAACCTCTAACTAGCTTACAGATTCTACAAGCAATCTATAAACATAAATTAGGCTTAAGGTATGACTGGCTAGAAGGAAGTGTGACCAATGAACTGCTAAATATGTGTAAAAGTTCCGCATAGTAAAAGTGTCATCAGGTCAGTGTTCTCTGTTAATGCCACCTGGTGGGATGCAGTAATCTATGTTGATCATTAACGCTGGGCTTGGCAGGATGTAGATAAGCTCAACTCCGTTCACACCATTGAACCTTAATAAACCATTCCAGAACTTTCCAACAATACTTTGACAAATGTCCTCAGCAATATATATATATAATACATGTACCACTCTGAAAATCTGGGATATGTTTTTTACAGGGCATCATTGCATAAATAAAATATTCAAGATTCAGTATTGACTTTGCATAAAACTAAACTAATACAAGATATTCAGATACTTAAAGATTTGCAATAAACTACTGTCCGGTTGCAGTACTTTCACAGTACTTTACTGTACCATAGTAACAGTTAAAACAGTAAAATGGCAACTTTATATTGTGAACGTACAGTTACCCACTCAACAAGATTTCTATATTCAGCTGTTCACTTACAGAAGTAATCTGCAATGAAAAGACAGGGATCTCTTTTATTTCCACCTAACTGTAAAGATCAGATCAGTAGCTAGCAGTTCATTGTATTGTAATACATATCTATTTTAATAACATTTTTTGCAATTTACAGTCATATTAAAAGGTTTGTACACCCCATACTGGAAACTTGACACTTTTTGTATTTTAGGTTTTATTTGGCTTTTATTTATTTGGGTTTTTTCTACTCAATTTATTCAAGATATAATAAGAAATAGTAATAAAAACCAATTTGAGTTGATTTTGAAAAAAAACATCACTTGCATGGCTCTAGATTGAGTTTTTGTTTCTGACCATACAGGTGTTCACCATTAAAGACATGACCTTCAAGGCTGGTCAGGAGCTGACAGTCTCTGGCAAAGTCAAATCTGGCTGTGAACTGTAAGTGCACACAATAAGAGAAAAACTAAAAGAAATTTTAAGTAAACTTGTTAGATCTGTTAAAATCTGTAAAATCTGTAAATCTGTTAGAACCTTAGAAAGTATTTTGATGGGGCTTTTGGAGGAGTTAGAGAAGGATGTTAGAGTGAAGCAGTGGCCCATAAGTTAAGGCTGCACTGATGACATCACAACAATCCATAAATCAAATGCAGCACTGATGACATTGACATCTTAATGACCTAAATGTAACAGACTGTACTGATGACATCAAAACATCTCATAAGTGCCACGTTGCAACGATGATATCACAGTAATGGCCCAAAGATAACAAGATGTGTTGATGACATCATAAAAGCCAATAAGTGAAATGTTGCACTAATTAGTTCATAAGTAACAGGCTGCAGTGATTATATATACATGGCCTATAGGTGACAGACTGCAGTGATGACATCACAATGATGCACAAGTCACAGGCTCCATTGCTGACTGCCCCAACAGTAACATGCTGCATTGATGACATCATAACAGCACATAAGAGACAGGCTGCACTGATGATGTCACAACAGCCTATAGGTGGAGTGTTGTACTAATGACATCATAGCATCCCATAAGTGACAAACTACATAGGTGGCCTCGTAATGGCTCACTTTTGGTAGACTGCACTAAATGACATCACAGGCTACACTAATGACATCACAGTGAACCATACCTGACAGGCTGCATTGATTACACTGCAATGCCCCTACAGTAACATGCTGTACTGATGACACCATTACAGCCCTGAGTGGCTCATAGGTAATAGAATGCACTGATGACATCACAACGATCCATAAGTTAAAGGCTGCACTGATGACATCTTAATGGCCTGTATGTAACAGACTGTACTGATGACATCAAAACAGCTCATAAGTGCCAGGTTGCACCAATGATATCACAGTAATGGCCCAAAGATAACAAGATGTGTTGATGACATCATAACAGCCCATAAGTGAAATGTTGCACTAATTAGTTCATAAGTAACAGGCTGCAGTGATTATATATACATGGCCTATAATTGGCAGACTGCAATGATGACATCACAATGATCCACGAGCCACAGGCTCCATTGCTGACTGCCCCAACAGTAACATGCTGCGCTGATGACATCATAACAGCACATAAGTAACAGGCTGCACTGATGATGTCACAACAGCCTATAAGTAGAAGACTGTACTAATGACAACATAGCATCCCATAAGTGACAAACTATATAGGTGACCTCGCAATGGCTCACTGGTGGTAGACTGCACTAAATGACATCACAGGCTGCACTAATGATGCAGTGAACCATACCAGGCAGGCTGCATTGATGACACTGCAATGCCCCTACAGTACATGCTGTACTGATGACACCATTACAGCTTTAAGTGGCTCATAGAGTGGTAATAGACTGCATTGATGACATCACAGTGGTTCAAAAGAGACAGGTCGCATTGATGATATTATTATTTATTTTAACCTACAGTCTACAACAGTGACATCACAATAAAATGACATCATATTATCATAGTAATTGTTGATTATAGTAATGAATATAAATCATGTCTCCTGTCCCTCTGTAGATTTTCAGTCAACATCGGCCATAGCTCTGATTCCATAGCATTGCACTTCAACCCCCGTTTCTGCTACGGCAGCGACAACAACGTCATCGTGTGTAACTCTAACGTGGGTGGATGGGGCGAAGAGCAAAAAGAGCACAGCTTCCCCTTCCAACAAGACGGAGAGTTCAAGGTAATCATTACGTAGTGTGTAAAGTAAAAATGAATGAATTCCACCTGAAATTTGATTGCATATTCAAAATAATAATTATAATAATTGTAATAATAATAATGGTAGTCAATGGTAAAACGGTAATAATCCTAAGTAGCTTGTTGAGATATGAAGAAAAGGATATATGCACACTTATTGCAGCTGGGATTCTTTTCTTTTGAACTAAAGTGGTTTAGTTCATGACTTATTTCCTATTTTTGTGTATGCATGAAGTCAGGTGGTGCGACGTTCCGGGTTTGATTCCCAGTCCAGGCCGTTCTTCGTGGAGTTTGCATGTTTCACCCTAAAGTCCCCATAGGTGTGAGCGTGTGCGCAAGTGTGTGTTGTCGAAAGCCTGGGTAGGTGGCAAGAGTTGTGTCAGGAAGGGCATCTGGCCTAAAACACTGTAATTTCAACATACCTGACTCACTGTGGCAACCCCTGTAGAAGGGAAAAAGCCAAAAGATGTGTGTGTTTGTGTGTGTGTATGTGTGTGTGTGTGTGTGTAAGTCACATACAGACCTACAGTGGCCCACATGTTTTATTGTCTCCATATCTGTCTGCCATTGTGCCCTTAAGCCTTTACAACCAGCTCATAAATCACACATGGGATGTATAAAAGATTAATGGATCCCTGCACACTTAAACATTCAGTTACATTAAATGAGCCAAAGATGATGTAATCAACGATCACCTGCACATCCCGTAGTATTACATCATAGAGATACTGTAACAAATGAATTACAACTTTTGAGCACTAGCATATTTTATATTTTCCCATACAGTGACACAGTGCTCTGTATGTGTTATTGTCATAGCTGATAGCAGCACCATAACAGGCTACTATGGTCTCCTTTATGAGGGCTAATAAACCACACACGGTATGTAATCCAGGTGTCAAAGTTCATTTGATCATAGTTACAAACACATTCAGTCAAGGTTTTGTCAGCCAAATTTACATAAACATTCAGGCATTCAAACGTCTTGTAATCATGGATACATATGCATTCAATAGCATTCGATTACTAAGTCTATTTTAATAAATGTTTCCAGAAATATGAGTGCAGTCTGCTCACATATAGGCTAATAAGAGTTGGCTTATCAGCCTGCAATGACTCAAATCAAACACTAGATGGAGACAAGATGGTTTTATATCTCAAGTTAATTCCATGTAAGTATGGGATTACGCCGACCTAAGGCCCTCAAACGTAGAACAGACAGGGACATGATCCTTACAGTGTTATAACTTGGATGGATCAGTGGTGCTAGAACCTGTTGTACGGCCATGCGTAAGTCTGCATGTTTGAGATTAAATCTTCTCGATGAAAAGTACATTGTATGTGGTCACCTGTCCATTTGTTGGACATCCCTTTCCAAAACCAAAGGAATTAATATGGAGTTGGCCTCCTTTGCAGCTATGACAGCATCTGGGAAGGCTTTCCATAAGATATTACTGTGGGAATTTGAGCCAGTTCAGTCAAAGAGCATTTGTGATGTGTGATGAGAAGGCCTAGCTCACAATCAAGATTCTAGAGCATCTCAAAGGTGGTCAGCGGGACTCTGTTCAGGTCACTAGAGTTCTGATGCACCAAGCTTATCAAACCATGTATTTATGGAATGGTAAGGGTCTTCCCCAGACTGCTGCCATAGAATCAGAAGCAAATAATTGCCTAAAATGTCTCTGTATGCTGTAGCACATCTCTGAGGCCACTAAGGGGGCCAAACCCTGCAAAACAGCCCCAGTCCGTTATTCTTCCTCCACCTAACCTAAGCACTGCACCCCAGTTGGTGCCATTCAGCCTGCCAGATGGCAATGCATGATTCATCGCTCCAGACAAAATGTTTCCACTACTTCAGAGACATCACTCCAGTTGACGCTTGGCATTGCACATAATGATCTTAAGCTTATGTGCAGCCGCTCGACCTTGGAAACCCATTTCATGAAGCTCACGATGCACAGTTTGTGTGCTGATGCTGCTTATAATGGCAGTGTGGAATTCTGTAGTGAATGATGCAATATAGGATATATAATGTTATTGCACAATACAGCAGCCCCACTTTGTGGGTTTGTGTGGCCTATAGCTTTATGGTTGAGCAGTTGTAGACACTTCCATTTCCAATAGACCAACACTTTCAGGGCGGACCCAACAGATCTTTACTAACTGACTTGTGATAAAGGTGACTTTCAGCCAATCAAATGCAAGCATGATTAAACGGTGTCTCAAATATGGCTAGGGACAATTGCTGAAACCCAAAATTAGGCATGTCCCTACTGTCTATATGCAAACCTACGCCAGTTAAAAGTCACTGAGATGTTCACTACAACCCATTCCACTGCCAATGTTAGTCTATATGCTTGATTCTCTACATGTTAGCAGTGGGTTTGGCTAAAATACCTGATCTTGTTCATAAGGAGATCATCACTTCCACTGTTCTCTCAAAGAACATGAATAGATCACTCCTTTAGCTTTCTCTCATCATGATAAAGACCCCCACCATGGCAGAGACAAAGTGGAGAGTACTACAACTCTCTTCTTCCTTTTTATGGTTCGTGGATTTGAAGAATTCATGTGAATGGGATGGAAGTGAGGTAAAGCAATAATAACAGGAGAAGATGCAATATGTGACATGTGCCATATATGTGCACACAAACCATGTTATTGTTTCATAAGATCAGTCTTTTTTTAGCCTAAAACAAAAGCCTGTGTGAAATGTTTTTGTGGAAAAAATATGTATTTGCCAGATCATGCCAAGGCCGTACTCACAATATATGGGCACTTCTTTCACATCTTAAAATTTCTGTCTTGTATTCCTCTCTCACACTTTCTCTTGCTTAGTGAGCAAAGTGAGCTCTTGGTTGTCTTTAAATCTGGGCGGAAATGGAGTCAGGGCCGTTCTCATACACATATAAAGGGGCTCGCTGGTGAGCCTGGGTCGATATTTGTTCTTAGTGATGTCCATTGTGGAATGAATTGTCTGAATTTGCGTTTCTCTGACTCGCTTTATACTCCGACTCGCTTTATTCTCCGACTCGCTTTATTCTCCGACTGCTGCGCCTCGCTTCATACCTGCACAGATCTGGCTGAGGAGCGCCTTTGGAGATCTTACGGCGCACGTGATTGGTCTCTGAGTTCACTGCGCAGCAAAGCCCGTATACCAAAAAGACAAGAAAAGTTGCGCCACATAAAATAAACACTGTCAGAATTAAATGGTTCTCAACAGTTCTCAACAGTATTGGTTTAGGTCCGCATTGGACAACGCCTGGGTCCGCCTATTAGTGACCCCTGCTATAGACCAACACATGGACCAACATGCATTTTTGTTATGTGTTCTATAGCCTTTTGATCCTTGCATCTATATTCAATTAAACACTAGCGGGACAAATCCTTAACATATACTATATGTACAAAACATCTAATATCTGCATCTCTGCATCTGCTCTCTTTCCAACAGGTGACCATCAGCTTCAACAACGACCAGTTTTACATCAAACTCCCCAACGGCACAATGATGAGCTTTCCTAATCGTAGTGGTGATGACAGCTTCAAGCACATTGACGTGCAGGGCGATGTTAAGGTCCAGGGCATCAAGCTAAAGTAAAGAGGCTCGCAGGCACCTTCATTCAAACCTACAGGCCAAGACTACAACGGTGTTGATGTGTGTAAGCGAGTTAGTTGAAGTTTACTGTAAAAGCCAGCATATCTGATGTGTTCAAGATTGGCACTTAACAACTGAAAGCACTACAATTTGTTAATAAAACACAAAATGAATGTTAATCTTCATAACATGCCCAAATTAAAATTTATTTGTGTGTGTGTGTGTGTGTGTGTGTGTGTGTGGGTAGGTTGTAGGTAGTAGGGGTGTAAGAAAATTTCGAAAATATCGAATATATGGGGATATTATTTTTGTTGATACTGTATCGATTCTCAAAAACACAGTATCAATACAAAGATTCCTGGCAGACAGTGAATTATTGTGTGTTGTGTTTAAACCTCTGACCACTAGATGGCAGTGTTGTAATCCATTTTTAGCTCCACTCCAACATTAACAAGCAGCACAAAGGCGCAATGCTATTGTAAACATTGGCAAACCTGTTCATACAGTGGTGTGTTTTAATAGTAGGATTTGAAAAATCGCAATATATCACTGTACTTGCAGTATCGCAATATATCGTGATATATTGAATCGTGAGCGCTGTATCACGGTACGTATTGTATCGCCAGGTTCTTGCCAATACACAGCCCTAGTAGGTAGTCATGACACATACAGGAAAAGTATCAGCAGGAACAGTGGTGAAGCTAGAAGTGAGGCTAGGGTGGCATTGCCATGGCAGAAATATGATTAATCACTTTGGGTGCTACCCCAAACCCTTCTTGTGCGTCTGTTAACTGATAGGAATGTTTCCACACACTCCTTTAAGAGAAGGAAGTTTGGTCCAGGACCACCAGCAGGGTAAAGCTAAACATTTACAATGTTTTCTCCATATCTACCAGCACCAGTCCTGTTGTTTTGCAAGCTAATGACAAATTATTGGGTGGGCCATTCATCATAGCATGTACAACAACAGGCATTTTCAAAAGATGTATGAATTTATAAAATAAATATGGAGACAGTGCTGTGAAAAAGTATTCACAGATTTATTTTGGTTTTGCACATCTGTCATCAGATTGTCAAACAAATCTCAAAGTCAGACACAGATAACCTGACTGAATACAAAGTGCAGTTTTAAACCATGATTTTTATTTATTAAGGGGAAAAAACCTATCCAAACCAACCTGGCCCTATATGAAAAAGTAATTGCCCCCTGAACCTAATAACTGGTTGTGCCACCCTTGGTGACAACAACTGCAAGCAAGCACTTGCCCAATTTTGGCCCACTCTTCTTTGCAGAATTGTTTTAATCAATCAGATTTTGGTTCGGACTTTGACTGGGCCACTCCAAAATCATTGTTTTGGGTTTTTTCAACCATTCTGAGGTGGACTTGCCGGTGTGCTTCAGATCGTTGTCACGCCGCAGAACCCAAGTAAGGTCACAAACTGATGGCTGGAAGTTCTATTTTAGAATTCTTTTCTAGTAAAAAGCAGAACTCATGATTCCATCAATTACAGCAAGTGGTCCAGATCCTGAAGCAGCAAAGCAGCCCCAGACCAGCACACTACCACCACCATGTTTGACTGTCAGTATGATGTTCTTTTTCTGAGATGCTGTGTTAGTTTTACTCCAGATGTAATGGGAAGCAAATAGTTCCACTTCTGTCTCATCAGTCCACAAAATACTTTCTCTGGGATTATTAAGACGTTTTTTGACAAATGTGAGACTGGTCTTTGTGTTCTTTTAGCCTCGCCTTTTGTTCTCTGGAGGGGACATGAGTCTCCAAAAGATATTTCAAAAACTAAATAAGGTACCTTTCTAAAAGAGGACATCCCGGCCTTTCCAGTGATGTATCATGTGTTGGGGTGTGTCATTCACAACAGAAATTCTGCCTTTTTAGAAATGGCTGCCTCCCAGTAACCACATTTTATGGGAGCAAAAGAGATAATTTCTCACGTAATATGCATTTATTATGTTTGTAAAGCCTGTAATTGTTGTTTTAGGTATAAACCTGTGGTAACTAGTTCTTAAAGCACTTTTTATTGATCGAACAAACGTTTAACCACCTAACAGCATACTTTTTTTTTGATGTCCTTTGTAGTGGACATTGGGACTTACTAAATCTGGTTTTATATGAAATTAATGGCGTCACAGGTGACAGGAATTTGTCACCTGAGGCAGAGATCATTTTGCAACATGTAAGCTCTGTAAACATGTAAAACATGTAAATTCATTACTAATTTATTTTTAATTTATTAATAATTACATTTATTCCTAATTTATTAGAAAATGTTGCATTGTACATTTAAAAATAGCACATTAAAATGAAATGGACCATAACAGAAGTAACAGTAACCTTTGGAATGGGTTATTATTTGTTTCTGTTTATGTTCACATTCAGTGCATTTGAAATATTTCTTATACTGCCAAAAGTGGAAGTGGTATCAAAAAAGGTAAACAATGTTTGTTTACTCAGTTTTCTTTACATTATTTTCTAGGACTGAGTTGGTGCTGATGTTGTAGAAGGATTTTTGGTCTGATGCAGAACAGAAAACAAGAAATATGACATCAACAATGTTCTGATGTCCATTATAAAGGACATTCCATAAAAAATAATTTAAAATGTTTTTTTTTTTTCATCTAGTAGACTTATTTTATGTTGAAATTACTAAAATTCTCAAACTTTAATTTTTCTCAGCAGGTTAGGTCAGGAGTGGTTTTCGCCTTGGAATTCTCCCATAGATACCATTTTTGCCCAGTCTCTTTCTTATTGCTGAATCATGAACACTGAAGCAAGTGAGGTCTGCAGTGACCTTGGGCGTGTCTAGAAAGATCCACCTATTAACTCGTTCCTTGTTCACTACATAGACTGCTCTATGTAGAACACTATGCATTGTGGGGCGTCAGCCTGTTAGTAGTGTACATCGGTTGTCCACTAGTTTTACGGTGCATTGTGGGTAACAATTGAGTAAACTATATAGGGAATATAATTGTCCACTGAGAATTCGGACAACACTACAA
Organism: Megaleporinus macrocephalus; assembly: GCA_021613375.1. Taxonomy (NCBI): domain Eukaryota; kingdom Metazoa; phylum Chordata; class Actinopteri; order Characiformes; family Anostomidae; genus Megaleporinus; species Megaleporinus macrocephalus. The sequence continues at coordinate 41,244,238 of CM038704.1, read as the reverse complement.
CATGACCAACACCCTGAATAGATCACTGAATGGTAACTAGGGTGCGATTTCAGACATGCCCCTTGTGAAGTCCTTAGAAATGACTTTGTAACCTTTTCCAGACTGTCAATGACTTTGTATTTCATTTGTTTTTGAATTTCGTCAGATCGGGGCATAATGTGTTGCTTTTTGAGAACTTCATGTTGTCAGACAGGTTCTATTTAAGTGATTTCTTGATTCTACAGGTCTGGCATTAATCAGGCCTGGTGTGGCTAGTGAAAATTCAACTTAGCTTTTCCAAAACATGTGGTTAATGACAGTTCAATCAGTTTTTCACAAAGGGGCCAGGTTGTTTGGTATAGCTTTTTTCCCCAATGTAATCATCATTTAAAAACTGCATTTGGTATTCACTCAGGTTCACTTTGTCTGATTTTGAAATTTGTTTGATAAAAAATAAAAGAAACCTGTAAGGGGGCAAATACTTTTTCACAGCACTGTATAAGGTTTTGCTCCAACAGCAGCCATATACTTAATGTTGCATGCAGGGAAACGTACACATTCCTTCATCCATAAGCTTCAGTTTGGAGAAGGAAAATGAAAGGGGGGAGTATACTGTAGTAGAGATATTGTCAAAGAAATCCAATAAACCAAATACACTTTTATCGAGTTACCCTTTCACTCGATATCATAAAAATACATGTGCAATATGTTTTTATATTGTTTTTTAGGTCATTTAATGATAATTGCACATATTTACAGGGGGACTATGGTTATGGATTTAAGCTGCCTTGGCCATCCAATGGCCAACCTATTTATACAGCCCTAGACTTGCCAGTGAGCAGGAAATATATTTTCTTTCGCAGTTGCACACATCCCCTTCCTACTGACATCAGCAGAATTACAGAGTCAGTTTGTGCTGCAGTGGACTGCTGGTGTTAATCTTAGTGTTTGCCAAGTCTGAGTCTAGACATCAAGCTCTCTGTCTTACAGCAAATAGAGCAAAAGCAAGTGTTTAGTCTGTTTACTCAGTTCTACAGCTCGGCTCAGAAAAGAACCGACTAGCAGCAGGTCAAATACTCTCATTATGAGGTTTAGCAGCACTGATCATTTCATATTGTTTTAGAGACAATTAAATATCTGAGTACCTAAACTCTCTGGTCAGCTGGACTGAACTTTGGCCTTACAGGGCAGTTCACTGGGAACATTTGCACATAATTAAATAGTGAAGATGTAAACAAAGTCATTCTAAGTGATCCAATGTAAAGTACATTTTTCACATTGATGTTGATAGGAACCAGACGTCTACCTCTATAAGCTCCTACACAGAAGATCATTACATACAATGATTCTGAATGCAGTGCCTGCTATCATTTTATTGTAGTTTTGGCCTTAAAAACATTTCTTTAATATGTAAATATGCATATATAAACAAAGCTAAGCTAATCCCCCAGATTCTTTTCAGTTTTTAACATTGCTAGGTCCAGCACTAAACCAAAGAGGCAAAACTTGGTCACTGGCCAGTCCTTGACTGATGAACTACTTATGGAATTGTGTTCAATTTCCTGAAACTTTTAGAAACAATGCTGAAAGCCAAAATGTTGACATAGCTCCATTACTTTTATTTTGTTATTTTATTTTCCCTCTTTAATTTCGGATCTGTATCATGCAACTGCATGCGTGCCCAAGACCTCATTTGCTGAAGATGGTGTGTTTTGAGAGTTTCTGTTTTAAATATTTTTTGTTCAGCTTGCTCAGAAAACTAGAAAAATCACATATGGTTATCTAACATTGGCTGACAGTATATATGGTAATGAAGTGGCGCAATACAAAAGTTAGTTTCTTACAGAAAATCAACAGATCAAATCTAATCAGTTGGAAAATGATGGGTCTCAGCATGACAAGTACAATATTTAGAGATCCAAGTCAACCATGTGCCTCTACACCCATCGCATGTTCCAGTTGCAGTCAGCTGTATTTACTGTACTTTCTATCATTCCATTCAAAGAAGTCAGATTCAGTGAACCTCAGATTCGAATTGGAATGCATCAAAGGTCACACGGTTCAGTGAGCATTGTTCAGGTGATGAATCCTGTTCCGGTTCTTTCTGCTAGCCTAGGAAGATCCAATGGTCCAAGGAGTAATTTGCGCAGCTACTCGAAAAGGTCTGCGGCTGGGAGTGAGGAATTTAGAGGCCTGCAGAAACATTCCAGAGAGAGGGGGAGCAGTACAGGCATGTACAGCCGGAAGATATCCACACTTAGATACATACACACACCCCTACATTTCACTTTGTGTTCAAGTTAGTGCGTTACTGTCAGTAAAACCACTGAGCTAACAGCGAGGGGTCATTTATTTTAGGGTTTTAAGGTGTTGCTACAGAAACATCACATCATCCTACAAACGTATAATCAGGGTCAGAAGTGCAACAGATGTGCTACAGTGACAACAAGACATTAAGCAAAATTAAACGACTACAGAGGATGTAAAAGCTCAAGAAAACTGGCTCAAAGAGTAGTCTTGGCGCATTGTCTCTACGGAAAAACAGCCAGCTCCTGGACATCTTGACAGCAAGTTGAGAAGTCTGCAGCTCCAGCTCTCATTTGAATCATCATAAAATCCAAGATCCATAATATGCCATTATTCCAGGTGTCCATCACATTTGACATTACATCCCAAGCGCAGTTCACTGAAGCACAATTTATGAAGAAAACTAAATACAGGACCATTGACATTTAAAAAAAGGTCAGGCTCATTCAAAGTGCCCTGACAGGAGCTCAAGTTTCTAAAAAGTCCTGTACTTTTCATCTCCCTGCATAAGTTCAACAGTGCATCTGCTCAAATCTTTACAAGATCATTGCACAAAGTTGAAACCAGGACCACTGCATGGTCTGTGAATCCTCGGACAGCATCTGCAACTATATTAACAGTCAAAACAAGAGTTTACAGTCATATGGTTGAGACCTTAACTATATCTCTTCCAGCACCAGTTATATTGCACGTCTGCTGGGAATGGTAATGATTTAGTATTACATCGTTCAAACTGGATCTGAAATAGTGAGAAGCTATTCTGAATCTACAGAATTCACATGCAGGGTCCATTGTCAAGGCCCAGGTCATCAAGATTAAATAAGATGGTCCACAGTTATCTCATGCATTGATCATTGCAACTGACCCCTGATCGGCACGACTGGAGCCTGAGGATTGACCCCTTTGGGCCAAGTAGTCTTTGTAGTTGCGCGTAAGCAGAGTGTAGAGGAGGGGGTTTACGCAGCTGTTCCCGTAGGTCAGGCAGGTGACGAAGAAGTTGACGTAGGTGTGGGCCGCCGGTGAGAGTGAGCGCAGCGACTCGGATGAGAAGAGCTTGGCCATCTGCCAGCCCCAGAAAGGCAGGAAGCAAGCCCAGTAGGCTACCACAATGCTGAAGATCATAGCCACCACTTTGTGCTTGAGCCTGGTCCTGCGTCCAGCTCCTGCTCCTCCTCTTTGGGCGAGGTTAGCCTGTGCTGCCCAGTAGTGTCTTGCTAACCCTGCGTACAGCCCCACCATGACCAAGCCAGGTACCAGCATGCTAGTGAAGAACAGCACAGTCAGGTAAGCTTTGAAGGCCTCCAGCTTCCATGTGGGGAAGCAGATGCGCTTGACCAGGCCACCCGGTCCGGGGCGGCCCTCGCGTAACCGGATCATCACCATCATGGGTAGCGTGAGGACAAATGCTGCAGCCCAGATTCCCAGAGCCACCAACCAGTGGCGGCGGATAGTAGAATGGCGGCGGGCACGGAATGGGGTAGCCACGGCACGGTAGCGCTCCAGGCTCATAGCAACTAGTGCAAAAACGCTTGCATGCATGGTGAGCAGGTCCAGGCTCAAGAGCACCCGGCAGCCCGTCTCACCAAAGAACCAGTCATGGGCGAAGTAAGTGCACACCACAAATGGAATGGTTGCCAGGTAGAGCAGGTCGGCCGCCGCCAGGTTTATAATGAAGACATGCATGGAGCCTGCACGGCGCAGCGCAGCTGAACGCATTATGGCCAAGGTGTACAGGTTGCCAGACACACCGAGGACGCACATGGTGACGAGGGTGGCACCTAGGAGAGGGGTTACCCACGTTACGCCCCCTCCACCTGAGGCACTTGCTGTCGCACTGCTGCCTGAGTTTGAACCCGAAGGAACGGAGATGCTGCTGTTGGTTGCCAGGCTCATGATTCCAAGAGACTTAAAAAAGATTCATAGTTACACCACGTAAACTCTAGTCTGCAACTCCTGCTCAGGTGAAACCTCTGTGTCAGGTGGGTAGTTGGAAGACTAAGGAGAAGTCTTTGGAATGGACAGGGATTCCCAACTGATGGGAGTCTTTGGATCAGATTCCTGCTTTTCGATCAAATGTGAAAATGACAGTGACAGAAGTTTGAGAATAGTTGACAAGTTCTTAGAGATGTTGAGAAACAAGTCTTACACAAAGCCATGATCTTGTTCTGTGCTGTAGAAAACTTGCAAGGTCCTGCTGGCGTGTCCAAGCTCAGTGGCTCATGAACTGAGGGGTAATATCCAGATATCCAAACATTCTGCGTTCCCTCCGTGAAGCGAATAGCCGTTAAGGTTTCCATCCAGGGGTTGAACTTTTGTGTCCTTCAGACAGAATCCCATGAATGAGTACCAGAGTCGCTCGCTGCACAATAACCTTTCTTCTCTCCTCCTTCACTCCTGTTCTCTCCTCTGTCCTTTGCTTTGCCTCTGTCTCTCCTCTTAACTCGCTCCTTCACACATAGGTGCAACTGCACATGACGTGTAAGATTTATGAGATGTTCCCTTTAGGCTGTCCGAGCCAGCTTTGAACACCAGGGTGTCATTTCAGACATCAGTGGTACAAGTTATCACGCATAAACTTTCAACTATATGATGTGCACATGCTGTAAGTACTATCATGACACAGATTAGATTCCACACAGAGCAGAATCATTTACATTAAGAGTCTTGCCCAAAGAGTGCCATGATGCTCTTGCTGGTGGGAATCGAGTCCTAGTCCTTTATGTCATACTTTCATAAAAGATTTGTAATCTGGTGTATCAAGCATTCGCCCGGTGGGCCGACAGTCCTTAGGGGCAGATGCTTTTGGATTTTTTTCTTCCCATTGTTTTTTTAAGAGACCGGCCCACAATTTAAAGGGGGGGGGGGGGCATTGGCCAGCTTCAATATAGACAGTGGACTGAACCAATCAGGATATAGGACGAAAGTGACCCCACCCTTTCTCTGTGTGGTGCGCTGTAACTCCCACTAGGTTTAGCGTTGAGCGTGCGTTAAAGGAGTGGCAACATGGAGAAATCGAAGCGGCAGAAAGGGGGTGTGGAGAAGTTGAAGAGAACTGTAGATGAAGAGTGTCACTGTAGATAAAGAGTGTTACTGTAGATAAAGAGTGTCACTGTAGATGAAGAGTGTCACTGTAGATGAAGAATGTCACTGTTGATAAAGAGTGTCACTGTAGGTGAAAAGTGTCGCTGTAGCAAAAAAAGTGTCACTGTAGATGAAGAGTGTCGCTGTAGATGAAGAGCGTCATTGTAGATGAAGAGTGTCACTGTAGATAAAGAGTGTCACTGTAGATAAAGAGTGTCACTGTAGATGAAGAGTGTCACTGTAGATAGAGTGTCACTGTAGATGAAGAGTGTTGCTGTAGATGAAGATTGTCACTGTAGATGAAGTGTCACTGTAGATGAAGAGTGTGACTGTAGATGAAGAGTGTCACTGTAGATGAAGAGTCTCACTGTAGATGAAGAGTGTCACTGTAGATGAAGAGTGTGATTGTAGATGAAGAGTGTCACAGTAGATGAAGAGTGTCACTGTAGATGAAGGGTGTCACTGTAGATGAAGAGTGTCACAGTAGGTGAAGGGTGTCACTGTAGATGAAGAGTGTCACTGTAGATGAAGAGTGTCACTGTAGATAAAGTGTCACTGTAGATGAAGAGTTTCACTGTAGATAAAGAGTGTCACTGTAAACGAAGAGTGTTACTGTAGATGAAGAGTGTCACTGTACATGAAGAGTGTTGCTGTAGATGTAGAGTGTTACTGTAGATGAAGAGTGTCACTGTAGATGAAGAGTGTTGCTGTAGATGTAGAGTGTTACTGTAGATGTAGAATGTTACTGTAGATGAAGAGTGTCACTGTAGGTAAAGAGTGTCACGGTAGATAAAGAGTGTCACGGTAGATGAAGAGTGTCACGGTAGATGAAGAGTGTCACGGTAGATGAAGAGTGTCGCTGTAGATAAAGAGTGTTTTTAGTTTGATCTAAATGCAGGTTATAGCTTTTTAAAGGAGGGAGCACCTTTTAACCTGAAGAATTAGAATTGAGCTGCAATATCAGGAAAATTCAGTAAATACATATGAGTAGACTGTAAACTTACTTTTTTGCTTTGTTATTGAATAGATTTCTAAAATAATAATTCACTGTAAATTTCTAATAAGGCAAAAAGTTATTTTTTTATATGATGCTGTTATTATTTGATAAAAAGATTAACCGAACCAGAGAAACTGTGTAGTCGCTCCATATTAAATCTTTCGGTAGAGACACATGGCTCAAAGTTCCTCAGCTAAATTTTAAGCTAGACGAGACCAAAGCCAGTGAAAAAAGTTGGGGAAAACTGATTCGGCTTAAGAATTTTCCAATGAAGACAGCATCATTAAACCATCCTAAACAGTTTCCCTAAAGCTACTCCTTCAAATGAGCTAACGCTACAGCTAACACTGGAGTTAATCAGAGCAATGTTAGATGAATAGCTCTTTTACGTCTTTTATCTATATTAATAAAATGATACGAAGGCTCATAGCCACTGGTGCAAAAACGCTTGCATGCATGCAAGAGTGCCATGATGCTCTTGCTGGTGGGAATCGAGTCCTAGTCCTTTATGTCATACTTTCATAAAAGATTTGTAATCTGGTGTATCAAGCATTCGCCCGGTGGGCCGACAGTCCTTAGGGGCAGATGCTTTTGGATTTTTTTCTTCCCATTGTTTTTTTAAGAGACCGGCCCACAATTTAAAAGGGGGGGGGGGGGGGGGCATTGGCCAGCTTCAATATAGACAGTGGACTGAACCAATCAGGATATAGGACGAAAGTGACCCCACCCTTTCTCTGTGTGGTGCGCTGTAACTCCCACTAGGTTTAGCGTTGAGCGTGCGTTAAAGGAGTGGCAACATGGAGAAATCGAAGCGGCAGAAAGGGGGTGTGGAGAAGTTGAAGAGAACTGTAGATGAAGAGTGTCACTGTAGATAAAGAGTGTTACTGTAGATAAAGAGTGTCACTGTAGATGAAGAGTGTCACTGTAGATGAAGAATGTCACTGTTGATAAAGAGTGTCACTGTAGGTGAAAAGTGTCGCTGTAGCAAAAAAAGTGTCACTGTAGATGAAGAGTGTCGCTGTAGATGAAGAGCGTCATTGTAGATGAAGAGTGTCACTGTAGATAAAGAGTGTCACTGTAGATAAAGAGTGTCACTGTAGATGAAGAGTGTCACTGTAGATAGAGTGTCACTGTAGATGAAGAGTGTTGCTGTAGATGAAGATTGTCACTGTAGATGAAGTGTCACTGTAGATGAAGAGTGTGACTGTAGATGAAGAGTGTCACTGTAGATGAAGAGTCTCACTGTAGATGAAGAGTGTCACTGTAGATGAAGAGTGTGATTGTAGATGAAGAGTGTCACAGTAGATGAAGAGTGTCACTGTAGATGAAGGGTGTCACTGTAGATGAAGAGTGTCACAGTAGGTGAAGGGTGTCACTGTAGATGAAGAGTGTCACTGTAGATGAAGAGTGTCACTGTAGATAAAGTGTCACTGTAGATGAAGAGTGTCACTGTAGATGAAGAGTGTCACTGTAAATGAAGAGTGTCACTGTAGATGAAGAGTGTCACTGTACATGAAGAGTGTTGCTGTAGATGTAGAGTGTTACTGTAGATGAAGAGTGTCACTGTAGATGAAGAGTGTTGCTGTAGATGTAGAGTGTTACTGTAGATGTAGAATGTTACTGTAGATGAAGAGTGTCACTGTAGGTAAAGAGTGTCACGGTAGATAAAGAGTGTCACGGTAGATGAAGAGTGTCACGGTAGATGAAGAGTGTCACGGTAGATGAAGAGTGTCGCTGTAGATAAAGAGTGTTTTTAGTTTGATCTAAATGCAGGTTATAGCTTTTTAAAGGAGGGAGCACCTTTTAACCTGAAGAATTAGAATTGAGCTGCAATATCAGGAAAATTCAGTAAATACATATGAGTAGACTGTAAACTTACTTTTTTGCTTTGTTATTGAATAGATTTCTAAAATAATAATTCACTGTAAATTTCTAATAAGGCAAAAAGTTATTTTTTTATATGATGCTGTTATTATTTGATAAAAAGATTAACCGAACCAGAGAAACTGTGTAGTCGCTCCATATTAAATCTTTCGGTAGAGACACATGGCTCAAAGTTCCTCAGCTAAATTTTAAGCTAGACGAGACCAAAGCCAGTGAAAAAAGTTGGGGAAAACTGATTCGGCTTAAGAATTTTCCAATGAAGACAGCATCATTAAACCATCCTAAACAGTTTCCCTAAAGCTACTCCTTCAAATGAGCTAACGCTACAGCTAACACTGGAGTTAATCAGAGCAATGTTAGATGAATAGCTCTTTTACGTCTTTTATCTATATTAATAAAATGATACGAAGGCTCATAGCCACTGGTGCAAAAACGCTTGCATGCATGGTGAGCAGGTCCAGGCTTAAGAGCACCCGGTAGGTAGTGGCCTGAGTGGCCAGGTAGAGCAAGTCAGCCGCTGCCAGGTTTATAATGAAGACATGTATAGAGCCTGCATTGCCAAACTGAATGCATTATGGCCAAGGGGTACAGGTCGCCCAACACACCGAGGACACACATTGTGACAAGGGGGCACCCAGGAGAGGGTTTACCTATGTTACGCCCCCTCCACCTGAGCCTGAGTTTGAACCCAAAGGGATGGAGATGCTGCTGTTGGGTGCCAGGCTCATGATCCACAGAATGGAGGCCAAGTAGCTATTTTGGAGATCCTTGCTTTTCCTTGGACAGCAACGATATGAGGTAGTCACAGCAATGTTAGAAGAACAGGACTTGTGGTATTTTATGTTTCTTAGCAACATTAATAAAATAATACCAAGTACTGTAAGTGTATTGATATATATATATCCTTATACACATATCCAACCTGGAATGCCTTGTTTAATCTGACTGGTGTATTAAGATGTCAGGAGTTTTTCAGTTTTTTCAGAATAAATAAACATTCACACCACCGTTCAGTTGATCATGTTTTTCAGGCATTAAAAAGTTTCTCATTAACCTCCTTTCCACCATTTCTTAGCCTAGTAATTCACATTAGGCGCATTTGTTACCACCGGCCTTTTCACTACAGAACTGTTCTGAGGAGACGACTGAGGCTGCCAATAATTTTGTGTGCCCTGTATGGAATTTAATGTAATGGTACTTTTAGAGTATACATCGAGTATACTTACAGGGTACTAATAGAGTATCATCACTGTCCAAATAAAAACATGTATCTTAATTTTTGTTTATTTAAATTTTTCTGCATCATTTGAACATGATGGCGGTCGCTTACATTGTATGTAAATTTCATGATGAATGGACCAATAAAAATGCTTGAAAATAGCTTTGAAACGTTTCTGGTTACATTGACTTACATTAAAAGTGAGGTAAATTTTTGGCCTCTCCTGTAAAGTTGCCATTTTTTCTTTGGGGCAGCACGGAGGTGTAGCGGTTAGCACTGTCTCCTCACAGCAAGACAATCAAGGGTTGGATTCCCGGTCCGGGCTGTTCTGTGTGGATGTTCTTCCCATGCTTGAGTGGGTTTCCTCGGGGTACTCCGGTTTCCTCCCTCAGTCCAAACACATGATTAGTCACTCTAAATTGCATATGTGTGAGCATGTGTTTTGGCCATGCAATCTATTCATGGTGTACCCCGCCTCGGCCCAGTGATGCTGGGATTGGCTCTAGTGAACCCGACTAGCATATCAGGCAACGATATGCAACAAAATATTGTTTTGCACAAATATAAGCATGCATGCACCAAAAGACATACGTGGATGGTTTTAATTTTTATTACAAACATTGCTTTCCATTATGTTTGCTTCCTGTGTCAAATCTCACAAGTGCTATAGGCAGTACTATCCCGTTTACTAGAGTAAGCTATGATAATGTATCCTGTTTACAAAGTAAATTATCATATGGTTGACAACTTGCAGCAACTATTCCCAAGCCCAGATTTAATGCAGTCATCAAGAAACAAACTTGGGATGATGCATAAAGCAAATAACAAACCAAGTTAAAGACTTAATATTACATAGTACAAAAATTTGCACCTCAAAAAATAAAATCTGCAGGTTAGGGTTGATTTACGGCCATAAAATGACAACAGATGTCCCAGTTGTCGATCAAGAGATCAGAGACCTTGGTAGTTTGAACTATACATAACAGTACATAACAGCAATATACAAACTAAGAGTAGTCCAGTGAACAGGCCAAACACATTTTACAGTTTATCATGACTTTTCAATGGAGGACTCAGTTTTAGCTCTAAAAGTACTTTTTAAAATATCAAATATTCAGAGATGAATTAAAATAACCATAAACAAGTAGTGTCGTGTGCCTTAAACTTGTCGAGCCTTTAGCTGCAGAGACTGGAGATAAAAGGAAAGGTGGGCTCACTGACTCCATCAGTGTTTGTGCTTGAAGAGGGCCTCCACTGCGAAAATACAAAAAAACAATCATTCTTTTACACAATGATTTTATACTGTACTTTACAAACATCACCTTAAGCACCTTAAGATTTTAACATAAACAAAACATGGGGGGTGGGCAAACTTTTGCAACTGAGCCTCCCAACAGAGACGCTGAAGTGTGTAAAACTCCAGCAACACGACTACACTTGATACACACTAACCAACTCCACACACTACCATGTCAGTGTCGCTGCAGTGCCAAGAATGATCCAGCACTCAAATAATATCTGGTCAACAGTGGTCCTGTGGTCAGAAAGGTAAAGGGGGGGATGAGAAATTGTGCAGAAACAGATGTATCTCTAAACGTGCACCTGGAGAGCTAAGTCAGTGCTCATGAAGTGACCAGTGAGTGGAAATACAAGAGAAGTGTTTCTAATGAAGTGGACACTGCAAGGAAATACAAAGTAGGTGTTTTTAATAAAGTAGCCAGTAGGTGGAAGTACAAGATGGGTGTTTCTAATAAAGTGGCCAGTAGGTAAATGTGCAATGTGGGTGTTTCTAATAAAGTGGCCACTGAGAAAAAATACAGAGTGATGGAAGTGGCCAGCAGGTGGAAGTATAAGATGGGTGTTTCTAATAAAGAGGCCAGTAAGTGTAAGTACAAGATGGGTGTTTCTAATAAAGTGGCCAGTAGGTGGAAGTACAAGATGAGTGTTTCTAATAAAGTGGCCAGTAGGTGGAAGATCAAGATGAGTGTTTCTAATAAAGTGGCCAGTAGGTGAAAGTATATGGTGGGTGATTCTGGCTTAGTGGCCAGTTAGTGAAAATACAAGATGTGTTTTTCTAATAAAGTGGCAAATAGGTAAATGTGCAAGGTGGGTGTTTCTAATAAAGTGGCCACTGAGAGGAAATACGGAGTGGATGTTTGTAATAAAGTGTCCAGTGGGTGGAAGTACAAGATGTGTGTTTCTATTAATGTGTCCAGTAGGTGGAAGTACAAGATGGGTGTTTCCAGTTTAGTGACCAGTTAATGGAAGTATAAGATGTGTGTTTGTAATAAAGAGGCCAATAAGTGGAAGTACAGGATGGGTGTTTCTAATAAAGTGGCCAGTAAGTTGAAGTGCAAGATGGGTGTTTCTAATAAAATGTCCAGTAGGAGGAGATACAAGGTGGGTGTTTCTGATAAAGTGGCCAGTGAGTGGATATACAAGAAGTGAAGTACAGACAAGTACAGGATGAGCATATAAAATAAATAAAGATCAATAATTGATTTCTTTGGCCATTTCTCTAGTTTGTTAACTTTAAAATGTAGGTTAATGTATATAATTCTATATTTAACATAACCATAACTTGATATCAGGTTGCATTATTATATACATCATTAATGAACAGTAATTAATGTGCATATTTATTAAATGATGAATATGTATATGTATCACAGCGCATGAAATTGTGGTAGTTCAGTTGAGACTCATATACTGTAATCTGATGAAGAAGATCAGCTTTTTTTACTCACTGCTGTACTCCTGCGGTGACATCTGTGTGTTGATGATCTCATTAAAGTGCTTCAACCAGTCTTGTTGCTCCGCCTCTGTCTCACAGGTGAACAGGAAGCTGCGCTCTGGTGTTTTTATGGTGATGCCGTACTGCCAGACGCCATTACAGTTGGTGCCGGAGCGCAGGCCGAGGCTGGCACTGTAGCCCAGATCTTTGTGCCCCAGGAACACTTCACCTTTAGCAAACGCATCCTGTTATCCCAAAACACAGCACAACAAGGAGTTACAGGTACGTGTAAACGTCCGGCTGCCTCTGGTCAAGTGGTCAGTTTTGTTGTTTTTTAATAGATAACATCTCTTGAATGACTTGTTATTACCAACAGTGGTCCTGTGGTCAGAAACTTTGGGGGTAGAGGAGTCGGCCAAAAACAGATGTATCTCTGATTATTCATCTGGAGGTCTAGGTAAGGTGGTGCCCATCAAGTGAGTGGAAGTACAGAGAAGGTGTTTCTAATAAATTGTCCAGTAGTGGGAAGTGCAGGATGGGTGTTTCTAATAAAGTAGCCAGTAGGTGGAAGTACAAGATGGGTATTTCTAATAAAGTGGCCAGTAGGTGGAAGTACAAGATGGGTGTTTCTAATAAAGTAGCCATTACATGGAAGTACAAGAAGAGTGTTTCTAATAAAGTGTCCAGTATGTGGAAGTACAAGGTGGTTGTTTCCGATAAAGTGTCCAGTAGGTGGAAGTAAAAGATGGGTGTTTCTAATAAAGTGGCCAGTAAGTAGAAGTACAGGATGGGTGTTTCTAATAAAGTGGCCAGTAAGTGGAAGTGCAAGATGGGTGTTTCTAATAAAATGTCCATTAGGTGGAAGTACAAGGTGGTTGTTTCTGTTAAAGTGGCCAGTAGGTGGAAGTAAAAGATGGGTGTTTCTAAAGTGGCCAGTGAGTGGAAGTACAAGAAGAGGGTTTCCAATTTAGTGGCCAGTGAATAGAAGGGGAAAGGTGTTTTGTAATAAAGTGGTTAGTAGGTGGAAGTACAGGATGGGTGTTTCTAATAAAGTGTCCAGTAAATGGAAGTACTGGATGGGAGTTTCTTATAAAGTGGCCAGTAAGTAGAAGTGCAAGATGGGTGTTTCTAACAAAGTGGCTAATAGGTAGAAGTGCAAGGTGGTTGTTTCTGATAAAGTGGCCAGTGAGTGGAAGTACAAGATGGGTGTTTCCAATTTAGTGGCCAATGAGTAGAATTACAGGATGGGTGTTTCTAATACAGTGGCAAGTAGGTTGAAGTACAAGATGGGTGTTTCTAATATATTGGCCAGTAGGTGGAAGTACAAGGTGGTTGTTTCTGATAAAGTAGCCAGTAGGTAGAAGTGCAAGATGGGCGTTTCTAATAAGGTGGCCAGCAGGTGGAAGTGCAAGATGGGTGTTTCTAATAAAGTGGCCAGTAGTTGAAAGTTCAAGATGATGTTTCCAATTTCATGCCTGTGTTTTTATGGCACACTGTTCACTGGTGGTCAGGTTCTGACTGCAGGACCACAGTTAGCTGGATATTGTTGGTTGGTGGAATGCTCTGAATTGATATTGATGTTTAGACCTTCTCTGCGAGCATCATTTAGGAATTAGTTAAAAGTGGTCCACGCTCAAAAATATCCAGCCAAGAACTGCTCTACACTGACCACTGATAAAGAGCTAGAGGATGGCTAACACTAACAACCGCTAACTGTACACCAGCTACAAGGAAGAGGTTTCTAACATAGTGGCCAGACTTTGTATTTGTATGTATATTATTACAACATTTGAGGTTTTTCAGTGAGTGTATTTTGAATCGTGGCTTGGCTTTAATGATACAGCTATCACTACTACCCCCAGGCAGAGCCAGTTAAACTGGTAAGACACAAGGAAATAGATTTACTGTACAGACTTGGACAGGCTCCAGTCATAGCATGCTTGTAGCAAAATCACACCTTGACTGGCACTGATGTAATAGACAGTAATATCTGCTGATCTGTGATCAGATAAATCAGTCCAAATGCACTGTCCAGTTAGCAAAGATCTGGTCAAAGGCTAAAAGCCACAGCATTCCAAGAGATAATTCCGTCTCACCAGGAAACATTAATGAAAGAAAGTATGAAAGTATGTGCATGTCTTCTGGGAACAGGAGGAGATCTTTACCAGGGGATCTTTGAAGTACATTAGCTTCCTGTGGTCCAAGGTGAACCAACGCTTCTTAAAACCCTCGGTTTGCTGTAAAGGTAAAGAAAAAGAGAGAGAGGTAGAGAAAGAGAGAGAAAGAGAAACAGAGTGATAAATTCAGTTGCAGTTAAATATTGTAAATCAGATCTTAATCCAGCTTTTTTAGTCTCAGGCCTCTAACATTACAAGCAAGTGATTAATTTACACTAAAGGCAAATTACTGAAGCAATCAAAGCCACAATTTAAACGTTTTGTTTTGCTGGTTAGCTAACACATCCTCTGTGGAAAACACACTTCTTCACATTTTAATTTGATTATTTGATAAACTTGGTACATTCTCAACAGCTATGGTACATTCTCATGAGTAGCTAATCTCTGTGTGTTTCTAATAAAATGACCAGTGAGTGGAAGTACAAGATCGGTGTTTCCAATTTAGTGGCCAGTGAGTGGAAGTACAAGATGGGTGTTTCCAATTCAGTGGCCATTGAATAGAAGGGGACAGGTGTTTCTAATAAAATGAACAGTGAGTGGAAGTACAAGACGGGTGTTTCCATTTTAGTGGCCAGTTAGTAGAAGTACAAGATGGGTGTTTCCAATTCAGTGGCCAGTGAATAGAAGGGGACAGGTGTTTCTAATAAAGTGACCAGTGAGTAGAAGTACAAGATGGGTGTTTCCAATTCAGTGGCCAGTGAATAGAAGGGGACAGGTGTTTCTAATAAAGTGACCAGTGAGTAGAAGTACAAGATGGGTGTTTCCAATTCATTGGCTAGTGAGTAGAAGGGGATAGGTGTTTGTAACAAAGTGGCCAGGGGGTGGAAATACAAGATAGGTGTTTCCAATTTAATGGCCAGTGAGTAGAGGTACGAGATGGGTGTTTCCAATTTAGTGGCCAGTGAGTAGAGGTACGAGATGAGAGTTGACAGTTTAGTGGCCAGTGAAGCTCCAGCTGGAGGCAGCTTCTTATTCAACATTGCCAGTTTCACCTTAAATGATGCAGCAGGTACATTTTAGTGCCTCAGTCAACAGCACCTGTCTATGGCAAGACTGCATACGAGGGGTATGTAATTAATTTAAATATATAGTTATATTGTTGACATCACTGACGATGTACTGGGTAAGCAATTAATGCAACAAATATATTTAGACTCTGCAGAAAGATGGCGACCTCTGTGCACTATGTGTGTCTATGTGCATGCGCTGACCCTGCTCTATCACTTTATGTGGATATCACTTCATGGCTGAGTTGCTATCGTTACCTATAGTTTCCCCTTTGTTAAGATGCCACTGACAGTCGACTGTGGAATATTTAGTAAAATTTCATGACTGGACTTGTACAGGTGGCATCCTATCACGCTACCACACTGGAATTCACTGAGCTCCTGAGAGCGACCCATTCTTTCACTAATCTGTGTAGAAACAGTCTGCATGCTGAGCTGCTTGGTTTTATACACCTGTGGCCATGGGAGTAATTGGAACACCTGAATTTAATTACTTGGATGGGTGAGTAAATACAGTATAGTGCATCTTAATGCCTATTGTTCTGTAGCCATTGTGAATTACTTGGTGACAAAGTAGAGTGAAACACTAACATGTCTCGTGACAAACATCAAACCGTTTCTAGATTTCCTGACTGTAGGTTTGGAAGCTGGTTGAGCCTTTTTACTTATTTATACCCGCTGCTGCAGTCGTTCTTCCCTCAGGCTTATCTCCAGCGGATAAGACGGGAGTCTAATGCAGATCAAGGACCTGTCTGACGTCCCGCTCTCTGTCTTAGAGAGCTCTGCTCTGTAAGTGGCAGTCATTAGTCTTTAAGAAGTTTCAGATGTCTCCATGAGCTTTAGCATTACAGCAGTGCGCCGCTGCTCCACTGTACTGTAGTATTATGCTAAAAGGGCTCTATTGTTTTGTTCTGACAGCTGCAAGCTGATCTATTTGAGGGCTGAGCCATTGTTGATGAACGCTCATCTTTCTTTTTACCATGAGCTTGTTTTCAATAATTCTAGCAGCTTTCTAATGATGCCGTGGTTGGATTTCATAGATCTAGTAAGACTCAAGTTGTATAGCGTATGGTTTACTTAGTACATTATTTTTTTTTTGGAAATGACCCATTTTTACATCCTTTCACTAAAACTAGAGATGAACCGTTCAGTGTTTTTGAGGCCAATTCCGATCGCCGATCACCTTTCAGCGCGATTGGCCGATAGCCCATACCGATCGAGGGCGGGGCTATATGCCACGGCAAGGCTACATGTAGTTATTAGCGCAAGCAAGTCATAAAACATGGTCTAAACTGGTTTATTACCATTTTTAACAAGCTCATATGAAACAGCATAATATCTTTTTAACAAAATTAACAGTAAATAAACAAATAAACACCCTTAATTTAAAATGAAAAAAAGCTAATTAAATGCAGTCAAAACAGCACTCATTAAACGCAGACTCTGTTATTTTAAAACTGTAATCTTTAAATGCAAATCTTGAATTGTTGCTTCTGTACTGTTCATACCGGTCAGATCTGGTCTGTACGGTGTTCTGGGTTATTTGTTTTGTGCTAGCTGCGCGTGCTAGCTCTGCTGTTTGCTGATAATCACTGTATTCAGCCGTGTACAGTGATGTATCAGTTTATTGGTGTTAAATGTCTTTGTCTTGGATCCTCAACGCTGATTTTACAAATTTTAATCACATACGGTAAAACACTGCCAGACGGACAACATGCTTTCTATCAGCGCATGCTTTTCTCGCGACGCCGCTGCTTTAGTCAGTCTGTGGAAAATGAAAGGGTATGTATTTCCACCTAGTGGTTCAGACAGGAATTGCAGGGAGCTAGCCAGAGGCTCCTCTTCCTGGATGAAACGGTAGCTGGAAATACAGAAATTAAGCTCATTTGTTTAAAGTCATCGATCATCTCTCAGGATCGACTAAATTGGAGAAACATCGGCCGATCACCAATCACATATTTTAATTTAAAATCAGCCTATACCAATACATAGCCGATCGATCCTTCCATCTCTAACTAAAACAAGCGCTTGGTCAGTGTTCTTTAAGCACTGAAATTATGACTGTGATGTAGGTTTGCTGTCATAAGGATGTAACAATGTTATATCACTCACCCCCACATACAGCCGCTTAATAGTTTACAAGCTTCCAGTGCAATAAATGACATGGGGCCAGATGTACAGTTATGATTTTCTTGCTGAATGCAATTCTTCTGGGTAAAAAACAAAAACATAACATGTGGCTTGTTGTGTGCGAATCATTTCAGGCTAGTTCAACCCACTCGTATTATTTTGTTTTAGATCTCGGAGCAGCGTGTTTGAGTCATTGGGCCTTAACCCGGCTGACTGAGGATCTGAAACTAAAGGCTGGCTATTCCAAAGCATCATTTAAACACTTCCTACTAACACATTTTCTTCCAGCTAACAATTTTTGCAAAGCATCCAGTTGAAAAAGAAAATAAACGCTGCTAACTGTAAGCTTTAGTGAGGATCTGTTATTCTAAGGGATTGTGTGTCTAGAATATTATTATTGGAAATATATGGTTAAGTCTTAAACATGCTGTGCCTATGAACTGGACCTATGAATAAGCCTTCAAACGTTCATTGCAACTAGCTACAGCTATCTAACAATCTTTCTATAGTTCACTTGAGTCAGCACATAAAAAAGGTATTTCATTCATCAGTGAATCAACTAAGGTTTGTAAACCATGTGCATTTAGGAATATCAAAAACAGAAGCTCAATGATTTTGGGTGAAGCAGCTAAACAACCACAGCATCATGTCACAATAAGTTTATTTTCAAGGACCCCCTGGAATTTTGATTTTGAGACATTCAAGGGGTCTAAGAGATTAAATAAGGGGGCCGCGACTACCCAGGACCACATGCATTTCATAGATGTATGCCTTTCTCCATGCATTATTTTTCTTTTATTGTTTTCCTTTCTCTTTGTACACAGTACATAAATATCATGTAGCTTAAATGATTATTTTTGGTTTATTTATTTCTTATTTTGCTTCAACCAATAACATTTTCTCGACAACAGCTTTCTTATAAAGCACAGGTTCCAAATTACGTCATGCCAGGACCCACAAGATTGCCAACACTCTTGGACAAATGACGTTTCCTTGATTTTCTACGCGTAAATAAGTAAACACATTACCTGTATACAACAGGGCAAATCTCTGCAACTCTTAGAGCACAATTTATTTCAATTTATTTGAATTTTACATATTGGAAAGTTCAATGTGCCATACCTATTCCACAGACCATGTTTTATGTTTTGTTTTGCTTCAATATGTTATATACAGTAAGTAAACAGTAACTGTACATAAGAATGTGAATAAGTGTGTTACAAGGTTAATTAGGAGGACCGCGATACCCCACCCCTAGGACCACCTGTATTTTAAATGTTTCTCCATTCATTATTTATTTTATTGTTTTCTTTTCATTATGTACATTGTATGCAAATATCACATATCAAAAATTAGATATTTATTAGATGTTTTTTTATTTATTATTTTGCTTTAGCCAATGACATTTCCTTGACATCATCATTCTTATGAAGCACCGGATCCACAAAGAGGTTTCAACACTCGTGGCTTAATGATGTGCAGATCTGAGAGCACAATTAAGTTCATTTGTTTAATATTAACATATTGGAAAACAATAAAATAAAATGTTAAATCTGCCATAGCTATTCCACGGACCACGTTTTATGTTTTCTTTTTCTTCAGTATGTTAAATACATTAAGCAAACGGCTGTTGTGCATTAAAATCTGCATATGTCTGTTCTCTGTAGAGGATGTGCTCACTTATATTGGTTTAGGGAACCGACCAAGCACAGAATCTGACCACGCGTGGTGTGGACTGTGTTTGGAGACAGTATCTTTGCACACGCTGCAGGTTCTGAAAACACTGTTCCACCCCAAACACTTACATGTTCAGCTACATGGACCAGAAGGATTAGACCTTTGAGTGCACAAGTTTATTCATTTAGGAATGATAAGCATGCACAGTTTGAGTGTCCTACCCTCGGTCCTGTCTTCTCCATGTATCCTTCTTTCAGGAAGTTGCGCGTCAGTTTGGGTTTAAGCTGAAAAGAGGAAAGAGGGCAGTAAGTCGTTGCAGTGAGGAGGTGTTTCTGGTCATTTCAGCTGAACAGAATATGACTAGCGATTGTGGTATTTCAAACAATAGCACATAAGGGAGGAGAAAAGAGTCCATTCTAGGTATTAACAGGAAGTAAAAAGCAGAAGGGGGTAGTCTTAAAATATACAAGGCTGCACTGGCGTATGTGTGTGTGTGTATGTGTGTGGGTCTCTTGAACTTTGTATCAACTTACCTCAATATCTGAAGCTCCAGGAAAAGCTACTTTTAGGTAGTGCAACTGAACTGCTCGGATAGAGTTAAACCAGTCCACTATTTCCTGGTAGACAGAAAGCGAGAGAGAGACAGAGACAGTCAGACACTAATACAGCAAGTACACATCACTCAATCTTTTCAGAAGAGGACATTAGCTATGAAGTTCTACTGGTTTAACCCTTACAACCCTAAACCTGCTCTTTGCATGCAGTGTGCATGGCTGTATCCTGTGCTCCATTAAAATACATGAAAGGGTTAATGTACAGACATGATATAGCTTTATATCATATGTTAAAGTACATTTTTTTCTGACTTAAAAAAAAGCCTAGATAAGAGCCATGCACACTGCCCACAAACACAGGCGTAGGGTTTATTTAAATTATTATATGAATAAAATTGGAAAAAAAAATAAAATAAAAAATAAAAAATATATATATATATATATATATATATATATAGGCAACACAGTCTCATAGTGCTATTATTTTGGGGCCTGAACCTTGTATGCTGACAACAGCCAAGAGTGGCAGTGTAACTAGGACATCAGCCACGAGAGACAGCAGAAAGACAACAAAAGCCGTGAGTGGCATGAGGACAGGCCCCTGTTTTCCCTCTCTGCTGCCACACCAGTGTCAGGTGGCTCTCATTACGAGGTAGCATGCGGACCTGAACCATAATCAAGCCATCATTGCCCTCCTGCCCGCTCTCAGTGCTGATGTCCTTCTCCCGCTGTCTCTCGCGGCTAGTGTCAGTGTGTGAGGTTCAGGCGCTGCCTTCCCCCTGCCTCGCACAGCTGTCAATGGTCATTGAGAATTCATACCTTTAGTTAACTGGAAGATAGCACAGAATACCGATTCAGAAAAAAATACATTAATTTGAATGTTTTGTCAGGGCTGTAAGCTTACATCCTTACATTAAAGGGCAATTCCAGTGATGTGCTAAAGTTCTGCCTCATTAAATCATTCAAATACAAACAAAGTCATTCAGAGTGGTTGGACAGGAAATGCTTCACTCTAGAGAAACTCACCAAGTCAGAACTGTTCACAGTGCTGGTGACAAGAACCAGATCCCTCACAGATTGTTATTACATGAAATGGATATAAACATGTGCAAGGAATGCACCAAAATTAATTTGTGTGTTTATTTGTGTTAAAGCTGTTGACGCTCTCAAATATTCCTCTCTGACTTTAATAAACCAGTTACTTTACATCCACCAGCATCTGGTTTGTTACTGTCGTTACAAATTTCTGAATTTTTTTTTTTATCTCTTCAGAGTGGAGAGGTTCATGGAAGGATTTACGCAACCCACTTCCACCATGAACTCCAATTCCCAGAATTCCACAGCTTCCGACATCATGGACACATTCACCTGTTTGTACAAACATCTGTTGTGTCTCTCTGGTCAATGCTAAGCACTGTAATGCAACTTGCTCCCGTTTTTCTCCTCCCTGTGTATGACCTCATTTTATTTACTGTACACTCTTTGGATCTCCCATTAAGTTTGTTTTGAACCCTCGTCTGTTTAATCTCTACTCGCTCTGAGTCTAAGCCCCAGTTGCTGATTGTTGCCCTCTCGGTTTTGACCCTACTGACCCTCTTGACTATTCCTCTGGCCAACTCTGACTTTAACAAACCAGTTACCTTACGTCTGCCAGCATCTGGTTTCTTACTATCGTTCCAATTTTCTGGATTTTTTTATTTTTTTTAATCTGTTCAGAGTGGAGAGGTACATGGAAGGAATTACGCAACCCACTTCCACCATGAACTCCAATTCCCAGAATTCCACAGCTTCCGACATCATGGACACATGCTGACTTTTACCCAATTGCAAACAGTTTTTCAGATCATCATCTGAATTCTGATCTGTTAGTCATTTACCTGTTTGTACAAATATCTGTTGTTTCCTTCTGGTCAATGCTAATTACTGTAATGCAACTTGCTCCTGCTTTTCTCCTGCCTGTGTATGACCTCCTTTTATTTACTGTACACTCTTTGGATCTCCCATAAGGTTTGGCTTTTGTTTGGTTTGGACCCTCGCCTGCTTACTCTCTACTCACTCTGAGTCTAAGCCCCAGTTGCTGATTGTTGCTCTCTCGGTTTTGACCCTACTGACCCTCTTCACTATTGACCTCTTGACTGGTCAACCCTGTCTTTAATAAACTGAACCAGTTACTTTAAACCCACCAGCGTCTGGTTTGTTACTATTGTTACAATTTTCTGGATTTCATTTTTTTTAATCTGTTCAGAGTGGAGAGGTACATGGAGGGAATTTCGCAACCAACTTCCTCCGTGAACTCCAATTCCCAGAATTCTATAGCTTCCGACATCATGGACACATACTGCCTTTTACCCAATCACAGACAGATTTCCAGATCATCATCACTTAAATTCTAGTCACACATCCATAAGTCATTTGTTTATACAAATATCTGTTGTTTCTCTCTGGTCAATGCTAAGCACTGTAATGCAACTTGTGTCTCTCCTCTGTTTTTCTCCTCCCTGCGTATGACCTCCTTTTGTTTACTGTTCACTCTTTGGATCTCCCATTAGGTTTGGCTTTTGTTTGGTTTGGACCCTCGCCTGTTTAATCTCTCCTCACTCTACTCTGAGTCTAAGCCCCAGTTGCCGTTTATTGCCCTCTCAGTTTTGACCCTACTGACCCTCTCAACTATACATCTGGCCAACCCTGACTTTAACAAACCAGTTACTTTTCAATCCACCAGCGTCTGGTTTGTTACTATCTTTACAATTTGCTGGAAAAAAAAATGTTTTTGAATCTTTTTGGAGTGGAGAGGTACATGCAAGGCAAATATTTCCCAAAGAAGCTTTTCTTTTGAATTATGTCCTTATCAGTGTTACATATAATCAATGTGGAGACACGTGTAGGTTTACTGGTTGTTCCTGTCACCACCACTGTAAAGAAATCTGTGAGCCTCTCTCCAGCACATCCCATCCAAACACTCACTGATTTAGATATACATATTACCATGCACTACCCAACACACATTATTCTGTAAGTACAATGAAGATAACATCTACATTACGTAGTTATGACTGGCCTTCAGAGGTTAACTGTGGATAATTGCAGACATTTTTAAAAATGGCTATAGGCTGTTCTCTGTGTGGTGTCCAACCTTGCTGGTGTCATGGTAGAGGAAGATGTTGCGTGTGCTGAAGTCTTTAAGGTATGTGATCTGGAGGCCATTAGGGTTGCCAATTTTCTCCGGCTGGAAGGACGCGTTGATGGTATCCACCTTTATTATGGCTTTAGGCTCCTTGGCCTGTAAGAACACCACAGAAACATGCACATCTGATGTTTGACCCAGTCATCTGAGGCATATCTTTCATTAGAAGCCTGTGCGATACAGTATAATCTCATTTCAATCTCAAAAATACTTTAAGGCACTTAGTCACAGTCAGACATGAAAAGAAAAACACTCACAGAATCACATACATATTCAGAATTGCCGGCATTCTTTAGTAACATAAGCTACATTTCCAGTTTTTTGATTTTCTTGGGTCTTTTCTTGTGGACTGCACTCTACAATACATACCAATAGTTGTAGAGAGGCCACATGTAGATTTGGGTGTGTGTTTGGGGTCATTATCCTGCTGAAAGGTCCACTAATTACCAAGTTTTAGGGGTAGACAGATTTTCGTGGAATGCATTATGTCACTGACGTTCATAAGAGCCTCTGGACTACAAGCTTTAAACCAGCAAGTCCCGTTTTCGCCAACCGTCCAATGTAACAATGAGCTAAAAGTCACATTTTTGTCTCATCTGACCACATCACGTTATTCCCTTTGTAGATCTAGTCAAATTTAGAAAAAGTCATGCATTACATTATATGCCTTGCTCTCAGTTTCATAAAACCTCTTGTCAACGAGTGTCTGGCCCTGGAGATTACATCTGAAAGCAGATTTTGAAATTCTGAAAATCCCAAGATACAATTACACAGGTTTAATTATCTGTACACTGGGAAAGTAAGCTCATGTATCTTTTTCCTTTTTTCAAATATTCAAAATTTCCTTATTATTATTATGATCATTATTATTATTATTGGGCTTCTTTGATGTTATATTATTATTGGGCTATTTTTTATATTATGTTAATTTACTATATTTTTATATTAATTTCCTTATCTGTGCAGGTCCACAACCTTCTGACACATTTAAGATTGACCCATTTTGATGAACAACAAAATTATTTTATGTACAAATTTAATATGTATTATTAATCTTCCCTAAAATTCCAATTTCCCAAATAGAATTTCAAAATATAGAACAAATGGTCCCATATAAATAACAAAACATGTAACACTCTTGTACTAA